>VZRH01000520.1:183445-232271 GCA_013397555.1 Urocynchramus pylzowi | reverse complement strand
AAAAAAAAAAAAAAAAAAAAAAAAAAAAAAAAAAAAAAAAAAACCCCAAACAAAAACAAAAAGAAAAAGAAAGCAGTATCAAGAATCAGAATTCAAACAAAATTAAGATGGACGCTCAGGCCTAACTCAGCTGCTTGAAGAAGGTTTTGGCTTCAGAAAGTAGAGATTTTTCATTATTGCAGGTGATACATGAAAGACATGCACTTTGAGGCATGCAGATATCCAGGAAGGTAACAGTTTTTATTGTGTTCCTTTCCACAAAAACATTCACTGGCTTAGAGACATTTGTTTAGCAAAAAGCATAGCCAGTCCTGGGACATAATAATGTCATTTTGATTTAGATTAGATCACAAAGACTAGGTTCAAAATTCCTTTTCAAACCTCCCAGGACAGTAATATTTAGACACTAATATTATCAAACGAAAATAAACGAATCTTAAAAATACTGCAGTAACATAAAAAATATACTCTAAACTAAGAAGGCAAAGGGAAAATAGAAATTTTTAAAATAGAAAATGTAAAATATTACCTTTCAAATCGATTCATTGTTTATTCTAGATATCATAGTACGTTGACCATTTTGCTATGTCATTGACCAGATCTGAGTCATGGGAACGATATTACATTTTAAGACAAGAGAAAACAAAAAAGGAAAAAAAAGAAAAAGACTTTCACGCGAGAAATTCAATTAACTTTAGGCTCTGTTGCCGCCAGAGACTAATTTGGAGCCGGTCCTGTGATAAATCCACCACCCAATGCCATTGCAAATTGCTGGGTTAATGAAGGGAGTTCAAGTAGGGAAATGAGAGGCGAGAGTAGCAAGGTGCTGATCATCTGTAAATTACTTGCTGCGGGGCGTACGATGTTAAAGCTCAGAGAGTGAAATACACCATTTTTTCCTAGATGATAAGCAGAGGATTTACTTCACTTTCATTACTATATTTCACCAAAACTTCCACGTCAACCTAATTCATTTTTGTGTACCCAGCAGTGTAAGGTTATGGCAGAGGAATTTCATGTGCAAAAAAGGAGTGAAATATAGGCAGATCAGAGAAAAAACATATGAAGCTTTTTAGGTAAGAAAATACTTGTCTAAAATAATGAAAGTGCAGTTTTTAAAATGTTTGATACTCTTTACAGGGGATAAAAAATTCCTTCTGGTAATTTTCTTTAGTAAATTCCTGTATATTGAACCTTCACATTTCCTTTCCTAGTAGTTACTTAAAACTGGGGGAGGGAATCACTTCTCCCATAATACTTATGCCATCTATAGAGAATGGTATAATGGTTTACTTCCCTTCCCCACATATTCCAAAACCATAATTGTAATTATCTTTCACTAACTTCATAAGGTAATTTCATAATTTTTTTTGTGAATTCATTTTTCCTGTAACTTTATCTTTGCAGTGCAGGGTTTTATATAGTACACCAATATCTTTTCACGTGCACCAATTTGAAACTAGTGAGACATAATCTTTATTTCTTGATTTGGTTTGGAGGGGGGGTAATTTCTTTTGTTTGTTGTTGGTTTTGTTACTGGTTTTTATAGGTGATAGTTCTATCAAGCGAAGAAAATACTAAAGACTGTTCCCTTACCTCCTGTTAATATCAAGCATTAAATTCACTACTGTCTTATAGCCTCAACTTTCAGGCACCTTCATGCATTAATGGATTTACTTTTGTGAGTGGCGTTACCCTCGGGTTCATAGGGTTAGTATTTTCTCTAATGTTGCTCTCTTTGGCTTTTTCAGGGAGTCAGGCTCCTTTACATGTGGAAGGATGCAGGATTTCCACATTAAGCTTCAGAGTGAGCAGAATCTGGTTATGGCATCTCTCTGTTGCTTGTTTAGGAGCCACAGTATGTGTCTTGATGCCTTGTGACTCTTCTTGCAAATAAAAAAAATGTAAGAATGTAGACATTTCCGTGTTTTTTATTTTACCATTTCATCTTCTGAACCAATGCTGGTTTGAACAGTAAAGCAGAAAGAAAAAAGCTAATATAAGATATAAAAAGATATAAGCTTCTCTATCACTTTTTAAAATTTCAGCTTTGATGCTCATTACTTGTTAGAAATAATTTTATGTTGTCAGTTTTTCTGTGTCATATGTGAATTTTGAGTCTTAGTTGTTCCCAAGAACACTGCTGTACTCTTTTAATTTATGTCTTTAAAGGATGTAAAGGGGAAAACTGTAACAATTCCCCAAACCAAGAAAATCAGAGCATACCTTTAAACAATCGTAAGGAAAATTCCTCTGTTCCAAGAAGAAAAGAAGAAACTCTTCTAATATCTTACATTTTATTAAGTTAACCATAGAACATTGTTCATCATATGAGTATATAAGTTGATTTTTCACGTCCACTGTGAAGATGTTTCTTAGCAAGGAAAAAGGGCTTGAAGGCCATGTTAGATTGGCGCTGGTACATTCTGATAGCTATATTAGTCAAAGCCCAATAGACAAAGAAAAGCCACACACGTTAATGAAAGCATGCAGACCCCGTGCAAAGGACCTTGACACCACAGTGCGGCTTCTTTAGCAAATAGCAGGGAGTCCTTGAAGCCTGATAAGAGTGCAAGCAGCCATCGGCATCACAGTTAGCAAGTCCTCTCATGAACAGAAGGGCACTCTTCTGCGCCCCTGATGTCATTGCTAATGTCGGCTAAAACATCCACCGAATTACTTGCAACATTTTGGTCCAATGGAAAAGATGGGAGATGAAACATCACGATTTTCTTAATTTTGAAAATTGGTGAAGAAAGTTAGAAAGGGCTCACAATTTTGTTAAAAAACAGGAAGCAAAGCAGAGTTCAGAAACTTCTGTGAAATGCTCCCCACTTCACAGGTGATGCAACAGCTTCAGGTAGCACGGCCAACAAAACCTGATTAAAAAAAAAATAAATAAATAAAGTACCCGATCAAAAAACCTGTACCTGATCAAAAAAACATTGTTCACCTCATGCTTCTGTTTTGAGATGTGAGGGCGGCTTCAAACTCTAGAAGCTGCTGAAGAACTATTGCTTGTTTTTCATACACGGGACCCAAAATGTCAGTCTCAGAAACACCACAGTCAGGGCCTATTGCCTTGGCACATATGCCAGCATCATTGGTTATCACCACCTATAAAATCTCTTCTTCCCCTCATCTGGAGAGAAGACAATTTCTAAAATTCTAAGTTTTTGATTCTAAATTTCCAGAGGAAAAAAGAAAATTGCAATAATAGAGATTCTCCCATGCCTGCTCTCTGTTCTATTACCATAGGTGAGCCATTTATTTGCCTTTGGAGTATGAAAGGATCTATGCTGAAAGCTATTGCCCTGCTTCAGGGAGAGCTATTTCATTTCATTTCATTTTTCCTAACATTTCCCCCAGCTCCCATGGTGAGTGTAAAGAACTGATGCTTTTATACCCAAAGTAAGGTGTGTGTTACCAGCTTCAGCTGCAGACGTACGTGCATTGCCTGCTCCCTAGATACATATGACTTTTGTCTCTCTTCACTATCTGGAAGCATCTCCCAAAACATTTTTGAAAAGACACACTAGTAAAGAGAGTTGGTATGACTTTCCTACTAGCCCAGAATGGATATAATTGAGTGCTGTAGCCATCTGTTCAGACACCAGGGTTTGAATGCCTTTTCCAGACTTGGTAGCCAGAAAACTGCATCAAAGAAAGTAACTCCTTCTGTGTTTTTAGAGAACATATGAAAGGTCAGGTCCTTGAATGAGTGCCTCTACAAGCTTTAATCTCTGATTAAGCACAGGAACAACAAAAGCCTGAAGGCAATTGTATTTCTTACTGAAAGATTAATTAAAACTTATCAGAATGCTGGTTAATTTAGTCTTTGACCTTTTGAATGTGCTAACAAGTCAGAATAACTGTGTAGAATCTTTGCAATAGACAACCAAAACAAATTGTAAAAGCATCAAGCTTAAATTGCTGGCATGTCTGTCTGCAGCTAAAGTGGCTACCTTATTTGCTCAGCAAATTTTCTGCAATAACTTCTGATTTTTGGCTGTGGCCCTTAAGCAAGAATGCTGCCAAAACAGAGGAACCAGTTTCCTGGGGGCTCTTAGCATATGTCCAAAGTATTTTACTGGTAGCCATTGGGAACATGATAAACATTTGAAGTGACCAAAATGTGGAGGGTTTTTTTTCTCAGAAATAGTAACAAGCTTACTTTTGAGACATCTAATTCCACTTTCTAGGCTATTATTATTACTCTCATCTTCATTATTTTTGTTATTGCTCTAATTTCCTTACTCTGTAGATTCTGGCATGGTGAGGCTTGGGGAGTAGACCAAGGGCAGCTGCCTCATCTGTCAGTGTGACCAAGGGGTGTTTGCTGTTTTCTTCACGGTCTGAGAGTTGGCTGTGGTGAGAGACAGAACACCCATATATGGTGGAAATCCTTAAACCAGTACCCAGCAGTCCATTCATGTTATTCATGACTGAGTACCTCTGAGTCAATTCACCTGCCTAAAACAATGACAGACTGTATGTGGAGATTCCTCCAGATCAAAGCATTAAATGGATTTAAATTCCTTCTACCCATACCCAGGTGCCCCAGACACTGACCACCAAAATGATGGAAAGCTATAATTCCTACAAAAGTGGCACTTACTTCTCTCCACAGAAGAGTGTGGATGTGGCTTGGGGCAAATTAGAGTGGGGCAGATGGGGTTTGGGGCTTTTGAGTGTGGGAGGCAGAGAGCTTCTCAGAGGTGTGAGGACAGGGTCTACTAGCCAGCATCAGTCCCATTAAAGACCAGCTTGTCACTAGTAACTTTAGGTTTTACAAGTTGTCAAAACTTTTCTACAATAGGCCCATTTGACCCATCACAGTACTGTGAGACTCTGAAAAACAAGTGCAGTCTCTTCTGCCCTACAGTGACCTCTTTAGACCCAGATTTGAGGCACGTGCAGGACATTGATTATATAGTTCTTATTTATTGTGGCAATTTCAAAAGAAGTAGAGGTTTGAGAGATTTTAAGTGGGTGGTTTCCACATTAAATTCACTGTGAAGTGTGAAAGGCTTGGGTAAATCATATCAGGAGTTTGTAGATTTGTCCAAAGTTTGAAACTTTGAATCCTTCTCTAGAAAGAAAGTGGAAAACACTTCCATTTTCCCATGTTCATTATGAATAATTCTAATTTATCTGGCCTCACAGAAATTTGAGAATGAGATCTAATGAGTATATGTTTGTGTTCATACAAACACATACAAGTATGAAAAACAAAAATACATACATATGCAGAGACATGCGTACAAAGTTAGTTTGTATTTACTTCTATAGATAGTGTATATATACACAGAGTATACTGAAATACAAAACCACTGACTTACTATATCCCAACAGAGTGTTGTTGAACAAATTTGATTCATGACCAGCATGGTGAGCTTCTTTCAGAGGCTCTTAAATTTAAACAAAAGTCTTCTAAATGCATGAACTTATTTAAGTGTGACAAAGAGGGTTCTTCTTTGTTGAACATTTACCATGTTAAGCTGTTAATGCAAGAATTAAGCAAACAAAAAACCCCAACAACATTCTGATTACTAAATTTACTAATTTACTTAATGGTTTTACCAGGTTAATTGTATTTTGTTAATCTCTCTAGAATTATTTTTCTATCCAAGTTCCCTTGAGAATTTTCCTTGCAAAGGAAGAAAATAAGCCTGAGAGCTTTAGTACTCTGACATTTTTGTTTCACATTAAAACAAATTTCAGAGTCTCTAGAGGGAACATTACCTCCAGCTACTTACTCCATATGCACTTGCAGAGAAAAATATGGCAGTACTTAAAATGCAACATTCTAGTGAATATCTGAGATTTACATATGAATACTCAGATATTTTCTCTCCTGAGCACCATAAAATCTCATCAGTCATTTCTAAAACGTTCTGAGTGCTGCTGTTTGCTGCTCTTTCAAAATTGTGAACACTGTGTTTAAGGACCCTCCATCACTGCCTGTTCTGCTGAAGTATTTTTTGTGAGGGCTGAAAGGAAGTAGTTTAGAGCAATGAAGAACTTGAAACAACACAGGCAAATCATTCCTGTTTCTGCTTAATTTAAGCTTTTTAAATTGAAGTTTTTTGTTTGTTCAGGTCCCACAAAAAGAATCCTCTTGACTGGATGCAGGTTGGAAACAAGTCTGAAGGACTGAGCCTGTCTCCTGCTGTGCCAACTCCCACGGCTTTGGCAGCCCCTCTAAGGAGCAACAGACAGAAACAGAACCGTGGCCCTTGACCTGCAGAACTCTTTGTACACGGAGCTTCAGAGAGCTGGCAGGTCCAAACCTGACTGATTATCTGTCTGTGGTGGGAGGATTGCAGGACACCTCCACATCTATCTTGGCACTAATGGCAGAGCTGGAAAACCAGAGGGCACGTTTCCTGGAAACTGAAATAAAGGTGCAAACTGCACCCCCCCGCTTCTGTGCACCTAGAAATGGCCTTATTGCATCCAACAGCTGGCATGCTGTTCAGTATTGAAAGATCAGCTCTTCCAGTGGAAGAAAAAAAAATTCATATACTTGTTATTTATTTTTATAATTTAGCTTCAGCCTCTGAAAAGATGAACTTGAAGGTGTTTTCATAGTGTTTGTGTAAAGCTTTTGTTGTTAAAGACTATTGGCTCGTTTTGTGGGGAGTTTTGGGGTTGAATTTTTGATTTTTATTTTTTTCCCAGAGGAAACTTTTATTTTGAGTCATGGTTTTTAAAGTTTGTATCTTAAATGTTTATCAGGGCTTTAGGTCTGTATTTCACCTTTCTAGTTACTTTTGACATGTGTAAAGAAATTCTTATTTCAAAACTAATTCTATGATTTAGCATATTCTATTTCTTAAAAATTTCTTAAAAGCATAATGTACTTGTCAGAATATTTAAAATGCATTTTTAAAATGTGAATCATGTAAAAACCCAGCTTGTTTAACTAGGCAACTCAGAGTAGAGAGATTCTGAGCTACCAGAACTTTCTTTCAAAAGCAAAAATAACATTATTGATTTTCTTTCCTTGCATATTTTTCTCTTGGGATCTCTTCTCAGTAACACTTATTTTATTTCTTCAGAGCTAGAAAATTCACAAAAGAAATACTTACACCTTAAGATAAAGATGTATTTATTCTTACTGTGCACACTCAGAGGCTTTTCAGTTCTGGTAAGTAATTAAATGATCAAATTGTTTACCTTCTACCTTAAAGAGTTTCATTTTAAACTAAAAATAGGACAGGAGGAATCACAAAATTAAATCTCATTTCAGACTTTTTGTATTTTTTTCCTCTAGGGAAGAGTCTGGATTTATTGCAGAGTAGATTTATACCTATGCCCATCACAATAGAGCGAGCACATGATTGATGTCAAATGCTAAAATATATGCCCAATGACAGTTTATTATCATTTATTTATTAAGTCTGATATCTTCAAAACTGGCACCAATTGAATGAAAACCTGATCTTTCCATAAATCTTAGGAATGTGTCCTTGTTGACACATAGTATGCAGGATTCATAGTATTAATATTTATCTAGAGCACACACAATATCCTTGAGTCCTGGTTGTTTCATTAATTCTCAACATACTCAATGACTGATTTATTTACTCCCAAGAATCGGCTATTTTGGGGGTTGGGATTTGTTGCTTTGGTGTTTATTTTTTTTTCCTTTTTTTCCCAGAAAGGTATCAAAGAAATAATTAGATGTCTTTGCCAATCCTAACAGAGATAGTTCAAGGTATTTTACACAGTACCATATCCCTCAATATGACTTCTACACAAAACAGAGCTCCATGTTTGACAGCCTCACAGTCAGTGAGGGAGGTGCATGCAAAACAGGTTATGTTCCTACTCAGGAAGCATTGCTGCATAAGCAATGGTTTCTCTTCCAAAAGTCTTCCCTACATGGGGAAGTTTAGTCACAAAACTGCTCTTGTACAGACCACCAGTAACACAGGTATAGCCCACAGCTGGGAAAATGGATTCAAGCACAGTTCTATCAAGCACAGTAACAGTCATTTTGTTCCTCATGTGGACTGCAGAAATCTTGTTTAAGAACATGTTAGATGATCTTGACGGAGCCAGTGTAAAGAAATGAGGTCACAAAAGTCTTAACCAACATTTTCGTCAAATATTGTCTGCCTCCCCATAGGGCTTAAGAGTTTTTGTCTTTTCCTCCATTAAGGCAATGGATTCGGAAATTGATTCTGCCCTCTCCAACCCAGCCTAATGTAGGATAAGTTCTATGTTTGTGTGGGATAAATTCTGTTTTAAGCTAGATTTTCAGACACACGTATACAGTTGCACTCAACTAACTCTGCTGACAGTTTCTGGCTCTACGCTCCCCATCCCCAGCCACACTAATATGTAGCAATATTCCCAATCTTACTAATCTAATAACTGATTTACATTGCTTCAGGCTAAACAAAACAAGCCAGCACCTCATGAGGCATCCCATAAAACCCCAGCTGTCCATCCATGTCTTACCTTGTTACAAGATAGCAAACACTGACATGTACTTAATATAACAGCAGAAAGTTGTGTTAACCCTTTTCCCACCCTTTTTCCTCTGTTCTTTCTAGTAAGGCTTAAATTCTTGAAGGGTTATATTTTATGTATATTTTTTCTTATAGTTGTATAAATAAGTCAAAATGTGAAAGGAACTAAAACACTTAATTCTCCACCCAGTATTCATTAGACATAAATGTGGGAAGGGCAGTTCAATGGAGTCCAGTTTCTGGTATTTTGTCTCATCACAAACAGAGAATCAGAGTTACCAGAGAGAAAAAATGTCATTTAACTCAGTCACAATTAAATTAATTTCCACACTGTATATAATACACTATTCCATCACAGAAAGTGATCATTAGTTTTTATTAGACAACAGAAGGGGATGGGACAGAAGTTCACAAGATTAGGGAAGTGTTACTCAAAAGACAGTAAATAATGTACTTTGACTTTTCTCATGAAATCTATTCATTACAACTGGTACTCCTTAACATTTCTTTCACCAAGGCCAGTTTTCTTATTCCTTTGAAAGAAGGAATTTGAATGCCACCTATTTTTCTATTCATTACCTTTCTTTAAGTATTAGTTATATTGAAATAATGGGCATTTTTCAATGTCTATTATTCTTAATTTTTTTTCTCTCTGGACTGTGAGAAAAGGCAAATTTCACTACAACAGTCATAATCAAAGGTTTATGTCCTCAGCAGGAAACCTATCCTCTTTTTCTCTCAGATGAGCAAGGACACCATTTTGTCTGTGCAGGTTATCATTCTCCTGCACAAGGTTAGAAGGTCAGATATGGGTTTAGACCACAGAAACATCTGTGTGTGTCTTGCCAACCACACAGACTTATGCCAGCTCCTGCATCCTCTAGCGGAAAATGTTATCGTAATATTTGGCCACAAAGGTATCCCAAAGCTCCTGCTTTGCTCAATGAGCCTGGAACAGACATATCAATAAATTAGTCTGTAATTTTACAGAATTTAGAAGACACCAAATAGCCCTGCTCAGTGTTGTCTGCTGAGACAGCATCAGAGACATAGTCTGTGGTTGGGAAGGCAGTGTGGGCAGCTGTACACAAGATCTGTGTGCTACTGATGTGTACAGAGAGTGCCCATCTCCTGGACAGACACAGGAATGGCTGCCTGGGAGCTACGCAATCCTGAATGGGGACCCAATGTTTCTGTCTGACTTATGCTTTTCTCTCAATATGGATTTTGTAAAAATATGGATTTGTAAGATAACACACATTGGCGCTCTCATCAGAAAAGCTATTGAGAGAACATTTCTCTTACCTGACACATCAGGAACAGCAGAAATTTCAGTAAAAAAAATTTGTATATCTACATGAAGAAATCCAAGACATTGCTTCTGAAATGGGATCATGAACTAACAGGACTTGGGTTTCTTGATGTCCTTTATGAATATTTAAAACAACCTGTGAAAGTTATTTGAGAAGCCACCCTTAGGAGTGAGGTCTCCTATCAAATTTTTATTGTGCAGTTGACAGCTGCCAAGTGTTGCAGACATCGCATTTCAAACCCCCGTCTTTTGAAATGCCCATCTTTGAAGAGGACAGCTAATTCCCTGTACCAGGATATACTAACTCTCTGTGTTTCTCTTTGTATATCTGCATGTCTGATTTCACACTGTACTTGCATATTGTTGCAGTGAAGGTCAAGCAGGATACTGATTTTACTATAGGTCTAAAGGCACAGCCCAGCTTCACAAAATTTCCCTGTTCAAAACTCCGTGTCCTTCAGCAGGACTTTTCATGTCCTTCAGCAGGACTTCTGCAAAACATACAGTTGTAGGTTTAGACCTCAATAAATGGTACTGTCATTATTATTTATACTATATCTGCACTATTGGACACTGCGATAGCCAGAATGAACAGATGCTCAGGAAATTATTCAGTGGCATATGGCTGACCTTGTCATCTCATAGAAGGTTTTGTAGCACTGCTTATATTTCTTTTTTATATAATTATAGAAAACTATTTCATGTTTGCTCATGCTTGCTGAGAGTAAGGAGGGCAATAAATCTGGATTACAGAGGAACATGAGGACAGCTTACAGCAACAATGTGGTTTAAATGAAATGTCTTATCATTTGACTTGAAATTACATTATTGTAACATTTTGAAGGCTTGAGTGAGCAATTATAGAAGTAATATATCTGCAGCACTACAGAAACACAAGTACTTACAGAAAACTAAAACTAAAAACCGGAACAGTTTTCCTGAAAACTTGCTGTGGAAGTATTACATGTATTTTCAATCAACACATAAAATCTGCTGTTTCTTATGGTTGAACTGAGTCCCAAAGATCACCTTAAATGATATATCAAGTTGGACTAGATAAGAAAACTATCTCAGCTTTAAGCAAGGACAAGATACTACAGTGTCAGAAATCACAAAATGTAGTACAAAAGCCTCTTCAGAGAAAGGGTAATAACCTACGTTACTGGTATGCAGTTTTTTGACATCCATGAAGACACTTTGTCTTCAAAAATCCATTGTCCAGACATAGGACAATGGATTATTCCTCAATCACAGAAATGCTACTATTTTTATGCCAATTATCTTTGACTGTTACTCTTTAAGTCATTCATCACTTTTCTGTTCCTCTGTCAAGCTTTGGTCATTTCATCAAGGAATAGATAAAGAGTTTGGAGAATTAGATCTCTAATTACATGAGAGTAATTAACAAATTAAAACTAATAACAGTAATATTTCATATATAAAGGGCTGAAAATTATTCACATAAATGGTTTGGATCTCTTCTTAAAAAATTGGCAACACAGCTGGCCACTTTTTCATAGTTATTATTTCTGCCTGAAAATTAGCACATTCTGAGATAGTGATGAGTGACTATGAAATGTGAAGGTTGCCAGCTGTAGTGAGATCAAAGATCTCTTTCCCTGCCTGTAAATTGCCACCATAAATGTACTGTCACAAACCACAGTGCTGTAAGACGTGTTGGCATTTCTCTGGTCAAGAAATTATATAACCTCATATTGGTTTTCAACACCTGCACTATTTACAAGCATTTGAGTCCTTGCCGGCTCAGTCCCTGAGGACAGCAATGCAGTCTTATGATCTGTTAACCATGAGGATTCATTTCTGTTGTCATGTTTTGCTATAATTAAAACTGCCTGTTCAGTCATTTATAGTAAGCCTGAAAACCCAACTCAAAAAAGAGGAGCTGGGAACATACACTTTCCAAGCCACACATGGGCTACTCAGGGTATATAAATAAAACATTCCCTTCACTTTTTCCACTTTCATAGTTTTGTTTTCTTCCATCTCTCTGTCCCATTCTCTTCCATCCCCACTGTTCAATTACCTTCCAGCATTTATGGCTTTCTAACCTTGTTTCTAAACCCTAGAAAGTCCTCTTCTAAAGAAGAAAAGGTGGATGAGTATCTCCTGCCTATGGTGGGAAGTGATACAGTATTTTGACTGGTCTAGGAAATCCATAAGAGATAGTTTCCCATTTTTAAAACATTCAGACCAAATTCATTCACGTGTTCACATAGTACTGTGCATTGAATATGAATTGAATAATGAATGAATTTCAATTATAACAAAATATTTTGTTGGATTCATCTATGTCTAGAGTTTTAGGTCTGGGTCTTTAAGAAGCCCTTGTTTCATCAGGAGAGGTTTGGTGAAGATTTATTTACAATGAAAACCAAGCAAAAAAAAAAAAAAAGGCAGACAAGAATTGCAGATTTGTGGACATCAGACAGATAAAGAACTGTCACAAAACAAATACAAAATGTGCAGATTTTGTCTGGAATTAAGTCAGATACTATCAGGAATATTTAACAGGTTAAGCGAATTTCTTTCACTGGGTTATTTTGATTAAGATCATTAAGACTGCCTAGAGATAAAGGAGATTAAAAAAAAAGGAGAGTAAGAGCATAAGAACACACTAAGAAAAAACTACAGAAGACACCAGTAATTTCTCATGCTATGTCTTTAGAAGATACAGAGTGACAATAATATGTTGATTCTTCCATGTCCTGACTTTTGTTGGTAAAGCAGAATAAGGTTGCTTTAAAATACACAGGACCATTCTCTAAAATACACATTGAAAGTAGTGAAGGCAGTAGTCATTGGAGGCAGTCAGATATTATGTTGACAGGGTTTGTGGTTTTGTTCTCTCCAAAACAGATTATCAACATCTAATTATGGCAATTCATAAAATAGTAGACTGAATAAGATTAAAAATAAAAGAAGAAATAGAGAAAAATGTCCTTACTCACTAGTAACACAGGCACATTAACCTTTTTTTATAGGGATACTGAACATCTGGCAAAAGCAGAACATTAAAGATCCCTGATGTTTCTTGATTTGTCCTTCTTTAGAAACATCACAACAACATATTTTATCCCAATATTTGTTCATGCCCAACAGTGGCTCAGAGAAAGCACATTAAGATGAAAAAGAAGATGGAACTCAGTAAAGTTTGTCTCAATCTCCAGTATAAGCATAGGATAATGCAGGCTCACTGCAGCTATATAATAAATGGATTCCTGGATCAGCTATAGAGCTGCTTTGAACAAATTACTTTACTCCTCAAAATCTCATTCTTTCCATCTATAAATAAAAACATTAACACTTACATTCCACATAAAATGCTGCTAGATTTGTAAGTAAAAAGCATTCCTTATGCTTTCACTACTGATGTGTTAGCCTTGCTTTCTGCAAATTTCTGAAAAAAAAGCCAGATCTCTTCTGGTATCACCTCAGTGGTGTTAGCTTATCTCTTTTCTTAGCTTTATTGCTTGAGTTGTGAATGTGAAGGGCAAGTTTTGACTTGATGTACAGTACTGTGCTTTCCAGGTCATCTGGTTATATGTGCTCAACATTCTTTCAACACTGACAATTTCACAGGATGGTCTCAGTCAATTTGTTCACATTCAGCTTGCAATTATTAAGTAGTCTAGTAATCACAGTCCAAACAATGGAATAAAATAACAATAAGAGTTATGTCAATGCCACGCTTTTTCAGCTAAAACTCAAAATTACCATCTTTCCATAAAATAAATATACATGCCAAAAAAACAAGCTCATAAACAAACACAGGTCCAGTGCTTTTCCAATAGAAGCAGAAGGTGATTTTACTTTTTTTTTTTTGCTTTTTTTTTTCTTGCTTGAGAATCCCTTATTTATAGGCTCCAGCTACTGACATCCAAGACCTTACAGAAAACATTTCAAGACATAAGTTGACTGAAATTGAATGGTACTGAGAAATTGAATGGTACGCTATATTTTACTACTGAAGAAGTTGAAAATTGAAAGGGGAAAAACATCTCCTTTACTGTAAACAAATTATGTATATTCTACACAATGCTTAAAACGAACTTTCATTTGTGTCTGCTTAGATATGAGAGGAGATGTGTCTCTGTCATGCACTTTTCACCAACTTAGTGCAGTTATCTTTGATTTATGCTGGTTTCATGAAGATTAAAATTTGACCCTTTTCTTGTATTTGTTTATATAAGACATGAAAAATGACATGTTTTTCAAGTAATTAATAACTGAGAGACTAAACTAATAATAAAGAGCTTGTAAATTAAAATGTCAAGGAAACTAATGTAATATTTGATAAATTACTATGTTGTTTCTGACAATTACATTTTAATGTCATTCTAATAGCTTGATTATAAAGGGCAATTACTGCATTTAAAGTAGGCTGGGCAGAACATAACCAGACTCAGACCTAATTTTAAATTAACCTGGATGTAATATCTCAACACAAATATATTTCTTACCAAACCAAAATTGAACTTAATTATCAAAATGTGAGATTTTATTTTCCTCTTTTCTACCATATATCTACTAATGTAATTTCCTTTGATTTTTTTAATGCATTTGGTTTTTTTCTTCCTCACTGTGCTTCCCAATATACCTGTAACCTTTCCCTTCTAGAGCAGTTAACTAATTATTTGACCACCTCTTAGTTACAATTAGTTACAAAATTAGTTACAAAAACTGACAGCCATTGGCAGCTGATGAGCTCTTTCGTTGCGAAACACGAGTCCCTAAAGTCCACGCACCCTGCCTGCAACCTTGCACCCGAATCCCAAAGATGTAGGAAAGCATTAAAAGTAAGATGAAATAAGACCAAAAGTTAAAAGGACCTGCTTTGTGGAAAACGTATTTTCTAGAAAATCTTTTCTAAACAATTATTTGTCCTCTTTTGTGGCACCTCTTTTTCCTCACAACAAAAACGTAAGGAAACAGATTCTTTAGAATAGCCATAGGGCACCCAAAACAAAACACTAGCTTTAAAACCGAAGAGCCACTTCATAAGACTAGTAAAGTTGAATCAATTTTCACTCACCTGCTGGGAGACTGAAGGCAGTTCATTGGACTGTCTGTTCAGGACACTGGAGTTTCCCAAGTCTAAGGTCAACATTGATTTTTATTTCTGTAGTTACCAAAATATTTTTATTCCTCAAAAAAGTCCTTACTTTTTAAAATCATCTCTCCTATACTCATGAAGACATAATTTCTTACGAGCAATTTGTGCCTTGAAAGAGAATTAGTGGATGGTAACACTTAAATATGTTGTTAGACAGCATCTGTACCTTTGGAAAGCATGCTCAACTGTGTGATTTATCTTTATTATCAGCCTTTAGGCTATCACTCCTTTTAAATTAAAGATAGTTTGGCAACAGGACGGTCACCATCTTTTGAGGTCAGTGTGCACAAACCCCACTGAAGTAAACGCTCTTACCCATAGCCTTTTCCCCACCTAGAAATGTCCATCACCATGATGGATGTTTGTTGTTTCTAAAGTTTGTGAAGAGTTTTATTTCTGCCCCTTTCAGATGTTGTCTTTCTCATTTAAAACATATATGCCACTTTTACCATTTTGTCCAGATCCCTGGAGTTAAGTATATTCTAAAATAAATTTTAACTGGGACAAATATTTGAATAGAGAAACATGCATGTAGTTAATCAGTGTAACCAGAGACAGCAAATGAGAGCATTAGTGAAAGCTAGGCTTTCTTTCATTTCTGAGATAACACAGAATAAAACTGGTATGTTTTGGCTACAGTGAGCTTTGAGAGTCCTCAGCATTCCTCTTGTCAAACTGCCACCTAAGTTTCTCAGGAGATCTCTCCCCACACCATTTCCACCAAAACATCTCTATGAGCAGGGACCTACTCTTCTGACTCTTCAAACCTCTGGGGGGCATTGGATGCAGAGCTCAGGAAATTCCTTCAGCATTGAGTCTGGCTAGCATGGCAGAGGTGGTAATTAGCTGAGGCAAGAGGTGCTGGCTACTGCCTCATCCTGTGCAGCTCCATCCAGGGTGTGGAAGTGGTGAATGTCCATAACAGGGTGTCAGAGGGACCTCTGACATTGACAGATAAATCAAATCAGAAAGGAGCAATACAGTAAAAATGAAGCCTAGGAGCTATTGAATACGTTAGGAGGAAGCTCTAGAATGAAACATTCTAAGATTTTAAAGTCAGCCAAAACAAAGGCATGGCAGAAAATTTAATCCTCTGCTGGCAGCAAAATGCCTCCCAACTTAAGACATCTAATGCTTATTTAGAAAGGGACAGAAAGTTATTCTGGTATATTTTGATGCTTGCATGGCAGCCAAAAGCAAGAGTCCCAACTGTGACATGCCTCTCTTTATGGTGTTGCCATAGAGGAAGAAGGGATCCTGGTCACTGACAAAAGGTGAGAAAATGAGCTTTGTTTCCACCAGAAATTTCAACATTGCTAGTATATATCTGTTTCTAAAATAATTAAGACCCAGGTACCCAGACAATGTTCATTGAGATGGGTCTTATTTGCAAGAAGAAGTATTTATTAGGCCTCATAAATAAACTGTGTAAATTATGGCAACTGGCAGAGTTACTGTACTGCTGTGCAATACGGTTATAGAAAGTACAGCAGCTTCACCTAGGAGGCCTGCTTTTTGAAAGTAGCACATTTTCCCCACAGACCTACAATTTCAGAGTCTTGATTAGTTTGTTTTCAGTCTTACTGTTGCCATCTCAGGTCAGAGATTTCCTTCATCAAATCTTGCACCAAGATTCAAGATCAAAAACAACTAAAAAATGTATTTTTCATCTGCCCAGTTGTGAAATACTGTACCTGGTAAAAAGCCTAAACTTCTGATCCTTCGATTACTGAGTTTTGGGACTCATGGAATGGCTTTTGTCTCTTTCACATGAGCCTATCTGTCATTAAATAAAAAAGTAAAAGGAAGCAAATATAGGGATATAGACGCATAAAAATGATAAATAGGAAAGACTAATTGGGTGATTTAATACATTTTTCTGCCATTTTGCTCTGATTCCTCAGTGCACTTGGTGATGCTTTGTCCAGTCTAACTTAAAATGTCTGAGGCAATGAGGTTTTGATCCTAGATTCCCATAAGAAAAGAAATAATTCCCAGGAAAAGTAAACACTGAAGACTATATTCTTGCATAATTTGTGTTCTTATATATTTTCATTAATTCAGTTTACTATTGAAAAAAAGGAAGAAAATGTTTCAACACCTTGGATACATAAACGTACTGCTATGGGTTGCAATATACTATACATCTTCTCATTCATGTTGTGTGAGTCCTCTTCCTTAGAAGAAACAGTAATTCAAATACACTCAAGTTGCTTATACTTCAGCACTGGTGCTTGAAATGACAGGGCACTTATGAAGAACCTACTTTCAGGTAAGAGTAAATAAAAGGCATGCTCTAAGAGCCTGTCCAGTACACATCAAACAAATACTGAGAGAATTTCAGACCAGAGCAGAACTAGTCTGTAATAGAGATACAAGCTTCCTAAAGACCTTGAAACGCACAGAGTGAACTTCAGGGTCTCACCACCAATTGCTTTCCCTTAATGCTTTTTTTTTATTATGCATTCCTTGTTACAGTAGAAATTGATTTAGACTGCCTTTTGGTCATTAAGCATCATCGTGGGTCTTCATTCTTGCAGCAGATTAAAATAACAAGTAGAAAAAATTACTAGAGATCATGGGTGATTTGTCTGTGTATTTAAACTCTTAGCTATTCCTTGACAACAGTCAGTGATTTAGCCAGGTTAATATTTAAGTACTATTTAAAGGAAATAAAGTTTTTAAAGAGAAATATTGATCATTACACTATCAAGCAACAAGCAGCATATTAGGACTAAGGACGGATTTTGCTACATTCTCTGACCTGAAAGATACTTTGAGTCCTGAAAAACTTGGTGCCCTAATAACATAGGTAGGATATGATAAATCATTAGAGGAACAAATCAAAGTAACAGCTCAGTACAGTAAGTCATATGGAGTTGGGAATACCTCAGTTATTTATTATATATAGAAAGTATTTAAAATTTAAATGTTCAAGTCCATGAAGTGACTATCACGCTATCAGAACATTAAAAGGTTGCAATGACCATGAAGCAAAATTGTGTTAAAATTCCATACAGTACTAACAGATTTTTTTACAAACTAATTAATTAAAAATACAAGGAAAACACTGCACTGCTTCCTTAGCAAGTCACAATGTAACTAGTAGATCTGAACATGTTAATATGAATAAAACATCTACTTGTTCTTATACAAATCCTTTCTCACTGTCAGCTGAAATACACCAGCTCTTTTTCCAGACTTCATGGGTATAATAACCTGCTTCTTTACTTTGGAGAGTTATTAAGAGTGTATCTTGAACAAACTGGGTACCCTGATACAACCTCTCAGGCAAAGCATTTCCAAACTCCTTCTCCTTAGGATAGTGAAGTCAACTTTTCCGTTCCTGTAATACAATTCCACAGTGCATAGCACTGACCAGCTGCAAACTCAGATTGCAAAATCAGACTAATTTGAAGGAATTTGACAGGTTAATTTCCTACCCCAAGTAGATTTTATATTGGTCACCTGATGTTTGTTCATTTCAATTAGCTTTGTCACAAATATTGATTTTATGGTATTACATCTTTTTCACTCCCCTGTGGACCCTCTAACCTCCCTCTCTGTGTCATCGTCCATTTTGGACTTTTTCTGCTCCTAAACTTTTGCTGCACATTTCACAGACAAGCCTTTCTTTAAGCTGAAGATAGTATTACACCATACAGCCCTAGCATTCAAGATACCAGGATAGCCCTAGCATTCAAGACACCAATTGCTTATCTTGTACAATAATTTTACATTTCTTCAGGAAATGTAACGTTATATAGGACATGACATAATACAACTGACTTCATTAGAGATAGATACTTGTCAGCTTGGAGTGATACAGACAAAATAATATCACATCATCTAGCGTGATGTCTGTTTACATGAGCTTAGCCATATCATTCACAAGGCCAGAGGCAGTGCTTTCACCTTGACCCCCCTATGTTTTCAGTGTTTCTGGCATGTTATCCCACAAATTATTCCGACTATGTATCCCTATCTGGTGCAGACAGAGAGCATTCAAATAAACCCTACCACTAGCAGCATTGTTCCCAGATAATGTCTAATAAGAACCCTTAAACCCTTGTGGGTTGTTTTTCTGTCTAGTTGAAGATCATCCTGATTTTCAAGCTTAAAGAAGATTGACCCTTCAGGTTAAAGTCGGACAACTAAAGACAATCAGCACAGCATAGGTGAAAGTGTGAGAGACAAGATTCAGCAAGTGACCACTACAGAAATTTCCTGAATGTGTAATTGGTGGCTGCATTTTCTGAGTAGCAAAGATAGAAGAAAAATGTTAAGACACTACATTGAACACTAAAAAATTATAGTTTAGGAGTTAAACATCTTCATGAAAGACTTTTGCCTGTTACAGCTAAACTGTATTACAAAAGCTGCAGAGAAGACCACTGTCGAGGTCTTCTCTGCTGGAGATGACCCCAGATGTTGGTGGAAGCCGCTTTTCCCAACCCAGCTGTCCAAGAAGGAGTCAGGAGTCTTCTGCTCGTGTTCTCAGTGACGTTTATTGTTTCTAATCTAAAATATTTTCTGTCTGACCCGCTGAGCTCTGGCCAGCAGGTCAGTCCAAGGCACACTCTGCCTCCCAAGGGGCTGGTGCTGTCTTTTATACTATGAACTACATATTAGATATTTACAATTGTGTACCAATCCCTAACACCTATGTTAGACAGTGATTTTCTACTCTGAACCAATCTAAAAATGCCAGCATCACCTAAAAGATGGATGTTAGGAAGAAGGAAGAAGGACAGGGCACGCCCCTATCCCTCCATCTTAGGGTTTTAAACCCCCCTGNCTCCTGCGCCGCGCAGGGCGCTCGGCTGAGCGGCCCCTTCGCCCCGGAGAAGCTGCGGCCACACGAAGGACACGGGGGTGTCCTGGCCTGCCACAGGATCCCCCAAGGGGTCCCAGACCTGCTCCCGGGCACGGCAGCGCGGTGCGACCGACCCGCGGTGCTGCAAGGGACGGTGTCGACCCGGGTCCCTGCAAGGGAGGGCCCTGGGCGTTCCCTCCTGCCCCAGGTACAGGGATCCGATACATCTCAGTGAGGCGTGGTGGCACGGCAGCCGCAGGGGACCCTCAAGAAGACCAGATGGAGGGGAGCAACAAGACGTCATTGGGACCCTCGGAAGGGTGGATATGTTTCTACCTAACCCTCTCCATNNNNCTGCCCCAGGTACAGGGATCCGATACATCTCAGTGAGGCGTGGTGGCACAGCAGCCGCAGGGGACCCTCAAGAAGACCAGATGGAGGGGAGCAACAAGACGTCATTGGGACCCTCGGAGGGTTTCTGTCTAATCCCTGTCACCCTCTCCATGTCCCGCCTCCCCGCCACACACTGTTCTTTCTCTGTTTCTTTCTTTTTTTTCTTCTTTTCTCTTTGCCTCTTTTGCTATTAAATAAAACATATCCATTTTTTGGCAGCAACATCTAACCTCGTTCAGTTTTAACCACATTTTTCGAGTATATTTCAAGCTTTTCTGGGTCTGACCCACTTCGTTCACAGAGGCTTAGGTTTCTTTGGTCTTCTGTCTTAAACCTTCTGTGTTAAACCAGTTCATAACACAGGAAGAACTCAGTCCCAGAGCCTACAAAAACAGCAGTACCATCTACACTTCATCGTGACCTCCCACATCGTCCTCTTTCATGCACCTTGAATCTGTTACAGAGCCCTTCCATGAGGGAGCCTACATCATGTACTACAGGCTCTGCAAGCTGGCAGTGAAAAGCTTTGTGTCCGTGAAAATCAGGAATCAGCTGCTGTAGCGCAATTTAGCCTTCGTTTCTTTTGATGTCTTCTTCCCTTCATTCTTGAAAATAATGTGCAATAGACAAAATACAAACAGTCCTGGTAAGGAAATGGAAGTCAAAAACAATCTGAGGCTAGGCCACCTCCTTTTCTGGTAGTTAAGTGTTTATGATCAAGCAAAACAGGGGGAAAGAAATACATGTTTTGTAGAGTGTTAGACTATATGGACATCACTGTAGTTAAGTGCCCACTGAAATCTTCAATGGACTTTAACAAATTAATTCTCTTCCTTTTAATGAAGGATAAGTTTTGGTTACCTAATGCAAACAAGCATTTTATTGACAGCATCAATAGCTCACATAAAGCAAAAGAAAGTTCCATATAAATGGCTATATCTGCACCAACTGGCAAAAAAATACAAGGTGGTGAAAGGGTAGCAAAGTGAATTACTGTAATACAACATCCAAACCACAGTAATTTATAACAAAGTCTATGTCAGTGCAAGACAATATTATCTGAGACCTATAGATTTAAATCATTACAAATGAGCAGAAGCAACTGTCAGAGCCTTACTGTGAAAGCTACACTGCAGACTTGTCAAATTCTTAGGTGAAACTGTCAAGTTAGGCTGTAAAATTTCAAACATATAGTGGTGTCTATGTGCTTTATAAATTTGAAATAATTTACTCAAAATATTGATTTGTCTGACAAGTCTATAGAGAAAATCTATGCTACTTCTAAAGTCACATAACATGACTGACTCTGAACAACAAGAAGGCTGGAGTAGACTTTACTGATCTCTACATGGTATCAGGCTGATACTACATCAGTCTTTCTTCCCATGTCTCAGCCACTTTATTTACAACAATCAAAAACCACTGGTTATTTCTCTGTGCCTTGTTGCAGCCTCATCCTCTGTCTAGTGTTTCTTATGCTTTCTTTCCACTAGGCACTACTGACATTATACAGTGGAACTGTGTGTGAGTTCTCAGAGATGTTGAATTTGGGCAGTTTCAGCACAAGAATATAAGTAGGATTTCAAGGTCTGTTTTATGTCTGGGCTGTAGTGAAATTCAGATTTTTCAAAACAAATTCCATAACTTGCTTGCCATGAAAAAGTATGCCTTAGGATACCTAGTAGACAAAATGTGAGCAATATATTTGATAGTCTGAGAAAGTGCAAAATGCACCTCTGAGATACACAGGAGATCAAACAAACATGCTGTTGGTACTGCCTCTCAAGCCCAGAGTTCTGCATTATTTATATGAAGAGAAGCAGCTCCAAGATGAGAAACTGTAAGAGTCTGATACCATCATCAGCAGTTTGGGCATTTGTCTAGGGTTCAGGATCAGCCATCAGTCAGAGCAGTCTGTCCTGGAATGGTGATTTACCAGCTTCATGTTACATTTCATGGCTAACGTACACTAACAGTAGCAAATGCTGAGGTTTTACTGATTGATAAGTAGAAAAATTAATTTAGCTGTTCATCTGAACTAATTATGGATTTTATAAGGATACTTAATGATACCCTGCAATCTCCCTCTCTCTTCCTTTCTCACTCTCTACTGACCACATTCAGCAGAAAACAAATACTGTTTTTATATAATAACCTGTTACTCTTTATGTTAGGAGATAAGGTGGACTTCATGCCTCTTCTTTACTCCTCTTCTCTTCCCTACTGAAGAACCAGGTTTTATTTCTTGTGATCTCACCAGGTGTATCTATTTAAATTTAGAAGTCGTTAAAATGAGCTAACATCTTTTAGTGAAAGCTCCCTAACTGTGAGAAGTTTAAAAAAGGAATTAATCCAGAGCTGTCTTAGAAACAAAATTTTGAGCAGCAGCATTTGGCACAAAATGAAGCAATGAGTTAAAGAAATTTTCTGGAGAACAGAAAGGTTGTCATAAGCATAGGGAACTGAATTTCAAAAACAAAAGAAAGAAATTACTGAAAGGACTGAAATAGAGAAAATGGCACAAGAGGCATTTTGTGAACTTGAGATCTAATTAAAATCTCTGTCATAAGTTGAACCTTATATGTTGCAAAAAATAAGAGGAGAACCAGGTGAGTGCATGAATCAATTAGAAAGTTGTAATGAGCATTGTATTTCTCTGGAAAATTATGAAAGTGATTCTAGATTCCAATTGTTATATCCAAACAAAATAAGGAAGCATACAAGGAACTAATACTCAACTGGAATGTGACATACAGTTCTCATTGTTTGTGTTCAATGAGACCACAGAAAAGGGTCATGATACCTATCTCTCTATCAAGAGAATGAGTATGAGAAGACTCCAAAGTCCTTAAATGGTATAATATCAAAACAAGGAAGGAGAGGGGAGGGGATTTCTGCCCTACATAACTTGAAGATATGAGAAGGGTAACTTGTCTCTTACATTCAGATTTTACATTAAAAGAAAACTTACAGTACTTGGCACAGAAAAGTCTGGAGCAAGATTTCACTGGAAATATCTGGAGTAAGAAACATAATTAACTTCAAGGTGGAACTTGCCAAACTACCAAAAGGTCATGCAGTCAGGTTACCAATAAAAGATGAGAGCAGAAAGTCTGTCACTACCTGCTCTCCCTTTGTCAGAGTAAGTAGCACCTTACTTGCTTGAGTTTTCCTGTTCAACCAGGAGTACCAGGGGAGGGAGGAAGAATATGTCCAAGAAGTGGAAGTGCTAAGTTCTGTAACAAATTATATATGCTATGTTTCAGCTTGCAGCTGGTCAGATTCCTACACTATTGAGTGTATTAACAGCTTAGCTGGAATCCTGTCATGCAGTCTACCAGGTACTTTTACAGACCAACACTTCAAAAGGGGTGAAAAGAAATCTATTTATCTGTCAGTCACTCAGAAGCACAAACGTGAGACAAGATGTGTTATTCAACATGTGTTCTTTTCAGATCTATCCTTTTTCTTGGAGGGGATGGTGCTGAATTCTTGCAAGTCATATGGAGGTTATGCTACAGTGATCCACACTTGTGGGATCTTACTTGAGTAACTGTTTCTCCAGAGCCAAGTTATGACATCAGTGGCACCTGCCAAAATTTATAGCACAGATCAAACGTGGCATTCAGAGTTTGTGCCCTGTAACTGTCTGGTCATTTCTCGTGGTGTGTTGCAGGCTTCACAAAATGAGACTGTGGGTTTGGGGTTTTTTCCCCCCCTGCCATTAAGCTAATTCATAATAGCAGATGTCATCACTCCCAAATAAAAATGAGTGACGGATGAATAGATTTCATCAGTTATTCCTGGCAGTTGGAGTTCTCTTGAAAAGGGGAACCCAGGGGTAAAACTGACATGATTCAATAATCACTCAAGAAAACCATACTTTGAGAGAAGAGGAAGCTACTATACAATCAAAGTAAGCATTTATATTCTTGTATTTTGGCCAAAATAAGATTTGCTCTTCCTGTCTTGATTATTAAACCTGCCTAGGTTAATAGGTTAATTAAACCTGCCTAGGTTAATATACATGGGTATACATTAATTTTATGTTTTCTTAAATCATGCACATTTAAATAATGTTTTCTTGTTGTTCCCTCCATGACCTGGAATTCTATATATTTCAGTATACCTTTACGGAAATTATTCTGATCCTATGTAATTTATAAAACATAAGAGGTATCCTTCCACTGTTTCATTTTACTCTAATTATAAGTTCCATTATTAAGCTATTATTTGTTACTATCTTCTTTGGTATTACTAGAACTTTTGCAGTACACAAACTTCAACTGAAAGGAAAACCACCATAAAGGAACATGTAAGGGGATACTAATCAAAATTATGCATTCTTTGTGTGTAATTTAAAACTTTTCAGAGCTTTGAGCTTTTTTTTTTTAATTTTTTTTTTTTAAGGAGCACAATAAACAGGCTTTGAACTGCAGTATAGTAGGTATATAATGCTGAAAAACATTCCATGCTTAGGCAAACAAACCCTGGTGAAGGGCAAAAGGAATAGGATATTAATTAGTATCCTGACAAAGATAAACCAGCTCATGGTCATGATATGACCCAAGGGACTGAGTGTAGTTAAAGTCAAAGATAATCTTTCCATTGTTTACAATGGTCACAAACAAACCTCTGAAGTGACTGTGGAAATTCTTCCAGGAATATGCTTGTGTTCCATATTAAAATTGGCTGAATTATCAAATTCATTGAAAGAGTTAAAATTAGACTTATCACCAACTTTTAGAAAGGAAATATTTTTAAGATATGTACATATACATAAAGAAAATATAATTCTTGTTAAAGACTGTCTTTCAGCAAAAATTTTGGAAATAAACTTTGGAAATATTCAAATATTGTTTTACATTACTGGTTAAAATATTTTCCAATAAGGAAAAAAGCATAAAGTGGTTTTCTTTTTGTTAGCCAAACCAATTAATCTTTAAATTATGCGTAAATCAGACTAAAAATCACATTGATGTTTTTCTCCAAGTATGTTCAACTAACAGTTTTACGAATATATTGAAATACTTCTCACTAAAAAGTAAAAGCACAAATATTTTGCCTACAAGTCTGTCTGTATAAAACACTGAATTTTTAAGACTATGGCTATCTTAAGACTCATGTTAAATAGAAAGATTGAAAAAAGGTAAAAAATGGCTCCTGGGACTTTAGAAAATATTTTCTTCTCCTGCTTGTTTGTTTCACATAAAGATAACTCAAAATAGCAATTTTGTTCAAAACATCAAGAGCCATTTCTGATTCTTAAAACTTCTCCAGAAAGAATCCCAAGTAGAAATTACAAAGTGTGCAAAGAGAAATTACTTGCATTGGATATTTTTTACCTCAGCAGGTATTTTTTACCTCCTTTTTGTACCTCAGCAGAGGTAGACTGAGATTACGTTAATTCAATATATGCAGACCAGGCAGGGGCTAAGACCAGAGCATTTGGGAGTCTACTAATATAACACCTTACCAAAGCACACTCAGATGCAGATCAGATTAAATGAGAGAAGGTTGTACCACTGGCTTTTTCTATGCTAGTTCTGTGCCAGTGAACAAAAGTTGTGCATGTGATTTACAGCTAGAAGCAAAATTTCCTCTCCCTTGTATGGGATAGATCTGTAGAGAGAAAGTTGTGCATCATTCTCAGTTCAAACCTCCTTTAAACTGTCTCTGGGATATGACCTCATAAGGAGAAGCAGAGAGGCAGGTATCGACCTCCTCACTCTTGTGACCAGTGAGAGGACTCAAGGAAATGGCTGGATCAGGGGAGGTTTAGGCTGGATTATCAGGAAAAGGTTCTTCATCCAGAGGGTAGTTGGACACTGGAACAGGATCCCCAGGGAACTGGTCACAGCCTGACAGAGTGCAAGAAGCATTTGGACAATGCTCTCAGGCACATGGTGTGACTCCTGGGGATGGTGCTGTGCTGGGCCAGGAGCTGGACTCAGTGATCTTTGTAGGTCCCTTCTAATTCAGTGTATTCTGAGTCTCTATGATTTTATGAGTTTAAAACAATGTATTATGTGTAAGTGCTGTGTTTCATGAGTGATTTGCTGTCTTACAGATTGCTGCATGGTCCTCTGATTTATGGTTTGATTATAAATGTAGGAGATTTTTCTTTTACAATGCCATTAATTTTGTTTTTACAATTACTTCTTCTTGTGGACATTCTCCATAAATTAATAATATGTTAGGACATAAATTAATTTCTGTAAATGATGAGTGCTGTAAAAACTCTTTTGTACATACTTACATGTTTTTGGCAGTTGAGGTTCAGAGCTACCAAGTGCCTAAGCCACTTGAACCAAGATCTAATTTCATCCTAATTTAAATGGTTTTTTATCAGCTTGGCTCTCTTAAAAAGGAGTAAACTATACTTCATATGGGCAGGTAGGACTACAAAACCCATATAATCACAGTTCCTCCTTAACTATCTTAGTTGAATATTTAATAACTGTCTTGCACCAGTGTTATGCACATTTTAGTATATAAAAATATTTTAAAAATTTTAAATATATAAAATGCACATTTTAGTATATAAAAATATTTTAAAAATTTAAAAATATATAAAATAATACTATATTTTCTTCATAGAAAATATACTGCAGAAAGTTTTATAGCATAAATTTTCAGTTCATAAATGATACTTACAATATTTCAGGTTTTCTGAATGAATAATTTTAAATGAATAGAAGTACCTGCTCTTGGTTATTTTAGATTCATATCAGTAGATAAACATGCTAAAACAACCTGCCATTAGGAGTCAGAAAGATACCTCCCTGACTTTCCTTTAGTATCTCTGGAATGATCGAACTATTTTCTTTGCCCACAGTCCACCCAGACAAAACTGGCCAAGTGACTGTAAGAAAGTGTGTTTTTCTATTTACAGGGAAAATCTAATTGTTCCACTTGCTACTGAGCCCTGAGTTAGCTGAGTGAAGGAATCAAGAACAACTTTGATGGCATTAAGTCCAGTTGCCAGTGTAAATCCAATTTGTGTTATTGGGACATCTAAAAAAGAAAAAAAAATCCCACATCAACAAAACATGTTATCTAGAGCAATAATAAAGATTTTTTTTTTTTATACAAAGGGTTACTCAGAAATTCAAACCATGCTCCTAAGAAGATTATTTCAATTAGCATAAAGAAAAGCAAGTATTAAAGTACACATGAACCCTAGTCTCTACACCTAGATGTCATAATGCCAGGCTGAAAAATGTGATGCTTTCATACATCATACCATGAAAGAGGCTGGCCAGCAATGCAGACCATCTTCAAAAGTTTTACATCAAGAATCTGTCTTAGCAAGGACCACAGCAATACCATGTGAAATATTAACTGTCACTGACATTCCTAGGAACTAATAGCAAATGTTCTTGACTTGCAAAAAAACCCACAAACCTAGCAGATTAAAACTTGCAGAACTACCTCCATCTTTTGGGCATCTCTCTGATCACAGTGTGTTCTTTTGAGTGGAGCAGACAAAACTCAAGGCAGCCAAAACCCTTATGCACTCCCTCAAAATCTAACCAATTTAAATCTCTCATAGACTGGAGACCCTCTTTGTATCATTTGGAGAACCTCAAATAGAAGTTTAATAATAATAAAAATTTAATCTTTAATTAAAGGTTAATGTGTTATGGCAGACTCTTATATGAGGCAAAGTATAATAGGGTTTGGAGGGCACACTGATTCAGTTTGTCAGCAACTTGCACTTGGCTTCTGAGGCAATGGGATAATTATCTGTAGAGTGTCAAGTGGGCAGCTGCTAGTGACAGAAGAGCCTCTAAATGGTGCGAAGACCCGTGTGACCTGCTGATCCAGGAATGATGGAATAATCAGATTCCATCACTTGCTGTAACAAGCTATTACCAGAGTATTTATTTTAACACTGCTCAAGGCCTATGGACTTAGGACACAGATAGGGCATGTTCCAGTGCATCCCTGACATGCATATTTTTTGCAAGATGAAGCCTTAAATAATACTATTATTTTGGGGGCTCAGAGTGAGATAAATTTTTATTAACATTACCCATATTCCCATTTAGACCATATTCATTGCCAAACACAATGCATTTAGCAAAAGGTGTTAGTAGAACTGCTCTACCCACAGCAATGCAACAATTCCTGCTGTATCATGCTATGCTACATCCACAGCATCCTTAGTCCACATCAAGGGAAATACTAGAAAAATGCTGTTTGCCAAATACCTGGTTGTTTTCATGATAGTGCAGCTCTTGATGACCTTGTTGTGAAGAGGACCAGTGTTCTAACCACTCAAGGTACTCCATCACGCAGGAGGTTATCATGATCTAATATTCATGCTTATCACTCCAGTTGGGCTGTGCTGGTCTTCAAGCAACTGGAGTTCTCAATGGAAAAAGCATGTGTCTTAAAGAGATTTTTCTTTTTGTTAAACAGTTTTTCCATTCCAGCCAGACTTTGCACCAAGTTTGGCAAAATTATTTATCATTACCAATCTTTTTCTAAAAAATCGATTAATGAAAATTATGACAAATCTAAAATATTCAATTTAGGAAGATGCCTAGAACTTAGCTTAAAACTTACTTTTAAGGTGCCAGGAGTTTCAAATACTGTATTTGATAGTAACCTTTCAGAAATTTGCATCAATTGTATAACATCTGACTGTTCTTTACAGATCTTTTTACTCTGATCTTCCACTTTACAGCATTGTACAAAGCAAAAGTTTCTTCAGCTTGGCCTACATTAACATAGCCTTTGTTGTATTTATCAAGAACAGCTCCTAAAGTATCCAAGTATCATCGAGGAAGAATATTTACAAGTCTGTATCAGAGTTTATGAGGCATTAATTCATCACCATTACAGAGTGGAGTTTTGGTAAAAGTATCTAATGATAGCAGTATACAGGTAAACACAAGGAAGCAAAGGGATTTATTTCATAGCAACCCTCAAATTAAGTGCTGATCTAGTCATAGAAAACTCTGGAGTTTAGGGGTTTGGGGTTCTTTTTTCTTGTATCCTTCTACTTCCTGGTGGGGCTTAGCGGAGGAGGCTGATTCAGGAAACAAGCAGTAGAACTTAACTTTTCAAAGCACCATTACAATCTGATAACCAACACGATATAGTAATATCAGCAAGGACATCAGACATGATGAGAATTTTAATGTTTCAATAACATGCATTTAGCAAGGACAAAGTCACCTATTATCTGTCATTCTTATCATTTGTTGGAACTGATCCCTGTATTTCAATGAGCTCTACTTTTAAGAGTATTTAAGACTGAATTTTGATAAAATATAGAACAAGACCATAACAAGCTCCCCAGGGCTTTGCACTCTGCGGGTTTCAATTCAGATTCATAATTTCCTTGCATATTTTGTGCATGACATCATTTGGAGTAGCAAAAGGAATCATTTAGGAGCAATGCATTTCCCTGAGATAAAACATCTATGATCTGTTTTAAGAATATGGGAGATAGAAAATAGGAAGGTCCCTCACATCTAATCTGAACTCCAGTGACAATGGCACTATATTTGAAAGCATTTTTCACAAGTTCTTCTAAAATTACTTAAAATCTCACACATACTGAGACATCCACAATATTTCAGTGAACTCTGCCATGCACAGTCATTACTCAGTAGCAAAAATATCGTTATGCCATTCAACTGTCACCCAAGGCCTGTTTCAATGCCTTATATTTTGGTTCAAGGCAGACTATGCACCAGTTACCTATTCTTTTTGAGTGACATAATTTATTTTAATAGCACTTCCTGAGAATGAAATTTCAAGGGGCTAAGTAACACAGTATCTGCCTCAGGTCAGGCTTTTGACTGCTCTGACCTCCAAACTGCTTTTCAGAAAATGAGCAAGCATACAAACTTTAGACGCCACAGGATGGGTGGTCATGATGCGGAAGAGCTGAAGAACTTCTGGGAAAAGGTCATCCAAGAGCAAACTAAGCAACAAGAAGCTGAAGAGTCTAGGCTAAGCAAAAGTGCCCTGAACAAGTAAGTGGTATTTTTTCTTTTCCACAAGACATCAAGGCATGTCATCACGTGTTTTAAAATAAGGTAACCTGTTATTGTACTGCTTTATTCATAGCACAGATTGTGTTCTGGATCTTTGGCACTTTTCCTCTCACAGCTGCTTGTCTCATATTACCATGGCTCTTATGCATGGAAACTCAGACACCCCTCACCCCTAAACCTCATGAGCATTCTTCAAAGGCCTTGGAGCGTAGCCATGAAAAAATAAAGCACTTTGGAATTATGGCTTGTGACAGCCAGAAAATAGCAGGAATTTTACCTGGAACTGGTAGAGCTACACAAATAAACAAAACAGTATTACATTAAAGTGACAACCACCCACCTAATCTGTAGAATAAAAAACCTGTGGCACCTTTGTATGTTTAACAGCCCTTCACATCATATAAACCCAAAGGTAAAAATGACACAGTGAGATTTTCCCATTCAGTGGAAAATGTTGTGGGCTTTTTGTTGTTTTGGGGTTTTATTATTTGTTTTAGGTGGGGGGGGGGGGCGGGCAGGGGGGGCTGTACGAAGCAGTATAAAACAACAGGGATTGCCTACAGAGAGAGCTGTATTGGGGTACAGATAACCCTGCACAAGTGTGGTGGACTGCTTCAAATATTTGTTCAACTTGTAAAAACTCAGAACTTTGAACCAGGGTCTCCTGCACACTAAGTGAATCCCCTTACTACTAATGGACAGAAACAGAAGACAAGAAATACCATGTCTCATCTGGTTTCCTTTTGTGTTTTCCTCCTGAAGTTAACAAAGGTTTTCCTGCATAAACTTTTCTCAAAAATGGGACATTCACATAAATTAATTTGACTTCAACCAATTGGAAGGTCCTCCTAAAGGGCTGTTTCTTGGAAAAAATTCTAGGTACTTTGACCCCAGTGCCCAAGAAGGAAGTACTGTCATCATTGAGATACTCGGAAATCAAGATCTGGGCAGGCCTTGTATCTCAAAAAAGTCAGACGTGGACAATCCTTCTTCCAGTATCCTACTCCAGCTAGTCAGTAGTATTCTCAAATCCCAATCACAAAATTGCTGGAGAAAAATATATATGGTAAAATCCAGGAAAGTGCTCAGCTTCACTGGAAACATTTATCACCCAAGATCATAAAAGACTACCAGGAGAAGACAGTGCAAATGAAATGCAATTTGTGGTTTAGATGACATTTTTGACTTCACAAAGTTGAAAATTTTAAAAGCTTTACTCTGAAGAGAGGAAAAGAAATGCCATGAAAGAATCTTGAATATGTGTTAACTTACATATTCAATATGTCTTAACTGACCCATCATAACTGAAATAGACCCAAGCAAGTTCCTTCAAAGTCACTTGCCCAGTGAAAGCCCAGAGTGTTCACAAAGGGTTCTATAATTTGAAAAAAAAGTGATACTTTCAGGAGGTAATAGACGCTATCAATACATACATATCCACTACCTTATGTAAGAGATACTCAGGAGAATGGTGTGGTTTTACATAAAGGCGAGTGTTCTCTTTTTGACACATAGGACACAGATGAGAAACACCAGTATTCTCAATAGCAAATTTTTCCTAACTCACTGCACCTCTCTTTTGAGGATTATCTATATGCACAAATTAATATTGAAGACTAGGTAGTTTAAAACACAATGTAAAACCAAACTCAGAATCAGATAACAGAAGCACTCATGTGAAAGAGCTACTGCTGAGTTATTCTCAGATGAAATCGTTCGCTGCTGCTCTTTTCACCACACCAAAGGTAATTTAAAACCACATATATTCTATGATGCATTTGGCATCACCATATAATATCTAATCTTATAACATTGCTGGGTCAGGTGTTTCATAACATTTCCTCAGAAAACAACCCAGCCAACAATGTCTTGCATTGGTCCCTAGAGATTTTCTCTTCTGTTTTTACTATGCAAGTGTCTTGAAGCTATGTGGCTCCTCTTGCATGTGACATCAATTCCTTTCATTTAACACATACAGGGTCTACAGAGTTGTCTTTGTTTTCCTTTTTACCCAAAAGGACATATTTTAAGTTCAGACTGCTCTTCTCCATAGCATTTTTGAGCAGAACTTGAGGGGTTGGAGGAAAAACTGTATTTTTTAATTTACACATTGAATGACCTTTCTTCATAGGCAGTACTTCTGTGTGGCTTTGAGAATACCCCAGAGGGAAAAACAGAGTTCTTCACAGTGACAGTATTTCAGCAGTTGTTTGACTCATTTGGAATCCAGCAATGTCAACCACTGATAGTATCAGCACTATCCTTTTCTCTCCTGCATTCCCAATCTAGCAAGCTAGAGAGATGTGTAATTGGTAAATAAATACAGGACAAGTGCTCTGGTGATGAAAGAGAGGAAAGCTTCGACCCTGCTGAAAAGCCCTGGATACATTTGAAGGATTTGGCTCAATAACTGCTAAGCACTTGTACTCTCTTTGCAGACTTCGCCAGGAATGGACTCTGCGGCTGGAAGGTCGAGCAAGGCAGGTCCAGGCGCACATGAAAACACGGGAAGAACAAATGACACCACTGTCTATCGAGGCTCTTCCCTCACCAGATAAAACTGTTGCTTAAAGTTGCTGTGCAAACACAGCAAGCACTGGGCCTGATTCTGACCTTCTGCGTGCATCTAGAAACCAGCAGTTACACTGCTGAACAACCAAAAGGTCAGATTCTGCCCTTTTTCCAAACTATTTACTAGAGCTACTATTAAAGTCCTATTGAAATTCAGTGCAAGAATAATGCCACAGGGAAAAAAAAGCGCAAAGGAACAGATGAGAAGCAGACAACTCTAATTTTTCCATGATATATTATTTCTGTGATGTAACTGCATTTCTCTTATGTAACTGCATTTCCATGTGACAACAACATACTCCTAGGAAAGAGGGCGGCTTGTTTAATAGGAATAATACATTCAGACAGCTGCATGCAAAATTGCACATTTTCATTTACACAGCTCACAGAGTCTGGCTTAATGCAGACATAAGATGTTCTGTCTGTCTTGATGAGCCATCGTAGAGGGAGTTAAAGATTAGCCTGATCAGCTGGCCAGGAGGAGAAACCTATTCTTTAATGAGGGGGGAAAAAACCCCAACTTTCCTGATCAACATTTAAGAACATTTACAGATCTTAATAATTAAATAAATGGAAAAAAAATTACTTTTACTTTCTTGGGGTATGTAAGAAAAAGACTACTGAGCCAGTAGTTTTTATTATGAGCCAGTCTGACAAATGTTAGAGTAGTAAGAGCAAGTCAGTGTGAGAGTTTGAAATAGAAGGCAGCGAATCATAACAGCACAGAAATGCTTTGCTAAGTATCACTTGTCATACCTGAAATGCACTAATCCAAACAACTTCTGCATCTTCTTCTGGGTTAGGTGAAACAAAAGTAGGAATAACAAAACACAGGTTAATAACAGTGTGGCCTATTTACCTGTATGTCTGTGAATATAAATACTAGTCTTCTGAATTAAAACATTTGTTTGTTTTCTCTTCAAATAAACTTTGGAACACAAGGGAAGACTTGTAAGTCTAAACAGCTATTTTTGTCTAACAGTATTGCACCAGACAAAAATTTACTTTGAATCTATATTTATACTAAAGTAGTAGTTAGGAATACATTTGATAGATTTCAAAACAGAACAAAAATTAAATCATTTTGACCTCACAGAAATGCTTTTTTAATCCTTTTAAAACAATATTTAATTAAAACACAAAGTTTTACTGAATGTTCTCACTCTTACAAAGTGAAATTCTGCCACAGGGAAAAAAAAAGCTGTCACAAAAATGTTGTTATTCCATGAAGGATTAAAACAATTAAAAACTTACAAAATGTTGTTCTGTTATTGAAAAATGAAGGGATTTTAGTATCAGTTTCTTTTCATAAAAACTGACCCAAAAAGCATGCAATTGTTTCTTTCAGTGGCCATTTTCCATTAGAAAAGCAATGCTGAAAAAATAATAAAAGTTATAACTGCTTTTGCCCTGCAAGACTGGCGTTTCTCTTCTGCATCCACTGATTTCCCATTATTCTCTAAAAAGTTATTTTTGTAACCCAGTATCCTAGTTTGGGCCAGGACTGAGTTAACTTTTCACAGTAGCTGTGAGGGATTGGAACCTAGAGCTCCATGGCCATGTCTGGATGTTATTCTATAGCACCTCTTGCCATCTCTGGGGGTAAAAGTCCAGGATACTTTTGGGAAGAAGGTGGGAGTGGCTTGGGGTGGGGGAACAGTCTGTGTGGACAATTCATCAGCCACTGTTCATTGCCTTGGGGAAGGGCACATTGGTCAGTAAATTTCTGCATGTACATCACCCTTTCTTTGAGTACTTTTCTTATTAGTATTGCTTTCCTATCTCATTACTGCTGCCAGTACGTAATCTCTGCTTTTCATCTGCCACCAGAGGTTTGTGGTTTTCTCTTTAATGGGAGTACTAAATTGAGGAATATCATTCCTAAAATAAGCTAAAATAAGCTAATAAGCTGCTTCTTTCGTGAGGTAGATCAAACACAACCTGAACTAGCTGCCACTTACCAAAAAACTGGACTGGTTTACCTTACTGTAGCCATCACTAAAGGAAACAGACATGGGCTATTGAAATGGACAAATGCCAGATTCTCCACTTCTGAAAACCAGATCTATTAGATTTGTTAGCTTAACCACTGATTTATGGTGTAGTAATGCCACCCACATCAGTGCAGCTTATCCCTACTCCATGACAGTGTGACAAGAGAAGATCCAAGAAAAGCTGGCTCAATAAGCCTTTCTTGTTCTTTTATACTTAATATCAATGTTTTTTATTTATTAATGTGACACACTTTCTGGTTGTTTATGAAGTTATGTAAGATATGAAAAGGACTATACAAGTAAATGTAATTCACACAAAGCAAATTTCAGCACTCTCCAAAAACTACCTTATCTCTCTGAGGAGTAAGGTAGTTTTTTCTGTAAGGAGCTTTGAGGGCATCCAGGGATACGTGAAATGACTTCCACTACAAGCAGCTGGCATCATATTAGCTACACACCAATGGAATGTTGTGGGCATTGTTTACCTTCACAAGTGCATGGAACCTATTTCAGTTGTGAATGGATTTCTGATGCAGCAAAGAGTGTACATATCGCAAGTGTGAAAAAACAAAATGCTCCCACACTTAACAAAAACCATCTCCTTTTGCATTGCTCAAGTGCATATGCATTAGCCATGGGCACCTATTGTAGCACACATTTTACCTGACAGCAGTAACCTAACACCTCCGTGGTATTGACCATGAGTTGCTCCTGTTCCCAAATGCAGGTGTTCACCCAATTTTCACTACTACTTGCACATATAACCAGACAGAGACTGGTATCAGGTACTAGAAATAATAAAGTATAGCAGTTGGATGTAGTCAGATATGCTGCTTGCAAATTGCAAAGCTGAAGGCAGACAGGAAGATGGCAGATAATGTTTTGTCATTTTGCTTTATTCTCTGAATTGGTGACATTCAAGGCTGAACTTAGACATTTAATACATAACTGAAAATCTTAAATATGGCTGTCAATAAAAAAACAAACAAAAGTCAGTTCAAGTTGAATTGTTATATTTTAAAAAACTGTCTCATTCATATACATGGCAGCCATTTATAAAATAGGATATTCAGTGATCATGATCTGTTAGGAGAGTAGGCCTACTTCAAGTGAATACAGCATTTTTTAATTACTGTGTCCCTAGTTCCTCCATCTTTCCAATGGGGGACAAAAAAAAAAAAAAAAAAAAAAAAAAAAAAAAAAGAAAGAAAATTTAGATTACAGTAACCATATTAAGAAAGTTGGGCTAGTTGTTTGACAAGAGAAGCTAATTGCCCAGATTTTTTTTCCTAAGGTTTATTAATTTGTCTAATAGAAAATGAACTGAATGCATATTGAATATAATGAGTTGAATTGAATAATAATGTGCATAATCAGCACCACCCTGACCCTGCACTAGCAAGACATTACCATATCTTACATCAGCACATAAACCAGCCCTGGCACTTGCCTAAGTCAGTAGACAACTAATTTTGTACAGGATAGGTCAGTGGCTAATATTTTGGTCATGGGACTTTAACTTTATGATATATGATGCAATAGGTGTGGATCATGCACTTAAGCTGGCATACTGATGTCAGCTGTGGAGCACCCATTTAGCATGCCCAGATTTATGTGCATGACAGACATGGTGTGCACAATCTATATCCATTTACATTGTTGGTCTTTAAGTGCTGTCTGATCCAGGAACCAGTGACTAATGTCTGAGAAACAGCAGTTTGCTTTCTTAAAGTAACTCTGAGCTGTGGCCAGTTGTTGAAGCCTGGCTTCCCTAAATCAAGGCAGTCTAAAGGGTGACTGTAAACACCACGTTAATCTGCAGTCTGGCTTCATTTGGACACCATGGTAAAGCACTCACACAATCAGTTATAGGGAGGATGCAGCATCTGCCAGCTGCTCCACTTGAATTTGCACTTAAATTCAGAGCAGGAGAGACATTTTTTAAGCTAAACCCTTGACTGTCTGCATGTACCACATACTGGTTTGGAGCCAATTTAACGCATACAAACCAGATTTCTTTCTGAGGAACCAAAACCAGACCAGAAGCTCTGTTGCAAGTGCACATGAAAGAACCCTAGCCTCTAAGGATCTGAGACAAGTACTAGCTTTTCAAACTGCATAATGGGGATATTTGGTCCAGCTAACCAAATTAAATTGAGTCTGATGCAGCCTCTGGACCATGCGTAGTCTAATGCGGGGGGGACATCAGCAGCAGCCACTTTGATCTACTGAGCTGCTTGGTAATGTGCTCAGTCACCTGCTAATGTAGACAAGTATAACCCAAACAAAAAAATATAAGTGGGATCAAAGCACAATAATACCTTTCATATAGATCTAAAGGTGGACCTCAGCTGAGCTCAGGAATGATAATTTAATTATCCATGTAGATATGTTAGCATGCACAACTAAGCACAGATTAGTCAACTCACACACCGGAGCTGCATGTGATGGAACAGAGCCTCCCTACACAAAACTCAGAATAGATCTGGCTTCTGAAACCACTAAACAGCATGTATGATTCATTTCTACAGTTAAATGATAGGAATATGAGGATAATTACCAACTTTGTAGACCAAATATTCCTACTAATTACAAACTGCCTGTGTCCTGAGGGATGCTGTTCTCTACCATCCTAATAAACCACACTTAACTGCACCTTAGTGTGAATAAGCAATAGTAAATCACATAAAATACTTCTGGATTGAAAAAGGCATCTATAGATAAATAAGAATGAACTACAGAGTAGCTCTAGAAAACCTTATACATCCTGAGAATGCTTCCATTCATGAATTAAGCATTGCCATATTACTATATTATTTATTTATTACCAAGAACACAATCTATCCATAATTTACACATTTAAGACAAAATTGAATAAAAAAATTCAACAGGTAGGACAGACAATTCAAAACTCTATTTATTATTCCCAAATCTTTCAGCTGTCTGTATTTATTTGTGTGTTATTTAGTGGCCAGTGTTTTAAACATATTTCAAGCTACAATGGACAGAGAGCAGGGAAAATTCAAGCTCCAAAAATGACAGGCTGACAAACAGATTAACAAATGATTATACTACCAGGGAAGCCAAACTTAATAGTGGGTCATCATGTGCTACCTTCATAATTAGCTGTACTTGTCTCAAACAGCATCCCTTAAATTAACTAATATCCTACTAGTATCTAATGAAAGGTGAGAGATTACTAGTAGACAGTGCCAGTGTTCAGACTCAATGCTATGACTTCAGTGGTTCATAATCAGGGTCACTGTTTTTTTCCATAGCAAACAGCAGCAACATCAAGGAGAGCTATGGTACTAATAAAAAAAATAATCTGACAAGAATCAAAGGGGGAGAAAAAAATGCAGTAGTAAATGTGAATGGCAATATATTTGGTTTAGCTATTTGGCCAATTCTTTAAAAAATAGTCCCTTTGTGTTAGATTTCCAGTATGGCTGTTCTACATGCCCAACATAAATATTGATGCCATTTGATCAGAACTGTGAGTTCACAATGTATGTTGATTCAGTCATAAGGAACAGTTCAAAGAATTGAATTAATACTACTGAAAAGTTCTTGATTCTATTAGATTTAGTACCTAAATCAAAGGAATCGTATATGCAAAATACTGATACAAAAAGCTTTGTCTGTATTGTCTCTTCACAAATAGGCAGAAGAAAATTATGATTTTGAATAGAGTTTGCTATAGCTAATGCTATTTTTCTCCCTCTGATGTGCTATTCCATTTAACAACTGCATCATTATTGTTAAGAGTTTGAGGTTGCAATACAGGCTATGAATCTAATTAGGCAAGGAAAACACAACATTACTGGGGTGGTCAACAGTGTTATTTGTGAAAAGCCTTTTGAAAAATTACCTATGTTTGCCCTGATGTTTTAATTTTTTTTCTCAGCATGATGGTGATTCCACTGCATCTTCTCTTAGGGAAAATTTTTCTGTAAGATTTTTATTGGTGCCTTTATGTAACTTAGTAAGTTAACAAATCGACACAATTGTTCATTTTTATATGTAGAAAGTTTCAAATAACAATGTTGTCTCACTAATTGCTGGATATCATTGCAGCAGAGTTTCTATAAGAGTTCAGTTAATGATAAAGTCCTAACTAATGAATCTATACTTTCAGCTTTTGCATAGCACCTGGGTTTACTGATTTTGTTGATATTGCCTCAGTCATTAAATATGTATTTGTAATAATAAGACTAACAGTCACTGAAAATAAACCCTACAAGCAATAAGGGCCATCTAATCTAAAATATCAGAAATAGCAGTTATTTTCCAACATCTCAAATGAACACTTAATAACCTGGAACTAAATCCCTTCAGGCTCCGTTTATGATATGCACGCACTTCTGCTACAGTGATGAAAAATACTCAATTTTCTCAGAACTAATGACCCCTCTATTATACGTACTAGAGGATTGTGGAATGAGTCTATCAACAAACTAACAGACTGCACACATGTTTGAAAATTTTCTTGCCTAAATCACAGGCATATTTCAGTGCTTCCAACCTATAAAGCACCCCTTTGAAGCCATTTCAAACTTCTGTAGCATGTGTTTGGTGAAGACAATTTCTGTACATGCTTTGTTTATTTTAATTTTGGATACCTTTGGCCACTACAGTTAATGAGGAGCAATACCTAGAAGTAATTAATATGCAACACTTCACTATGTTCAGACAAAATACTGTTGTCCCATGGGATGTTTTATTGCTTTAATTGGTAGATGCAGTTAAAAGTATTCCTTTATCTCAAAACCAAAAGGGTTTTATTTTTATTACAGGGCACCTTTGAAGACCATCTCAAAGTAGGTTCAGACATATCTTACAGCTTTACTGGAGAGATTTTGACAGCACTCTGTTCATGTATCACTACAAAGATTAAGGATGCAGAAAATAAGTATACCTTGAGCTACTTTAGCTGCTATATTTATAGCTTAACTTGAGCGCTGTTTTTACATACTCTGGAATCACCAGAGAACACAGCCAGTCCTGACAATAAGACTAACATTTCTTCTAGCAAGCTAGTTTTAAAAAATACAATACTGACTAGCCCAAATACTGCTAGATTTGAGCTATTATTTTCAACAAAAGTCAGTAAATTTGAGCAGCTACACTGCCTAGTTCCATCTGTGCTATCTTTTCTTTGAGATATTTTCTTATTTGGAATCGCTGGCACTTCACTTTTAAAGGCTACAATCCAAGTGCAAATTCTTCTGGCTGACAGTCCTCAACCAGCCTTAAGAAAATCTGGTATTTTTGCTGGCAAGTAGGCAACAATAGTGCACAGGTAGGCTGCAGGACTTACAAACAGAGGATTTTGGGGTTTTTTATGTTGTCAAGAAACAAAATCAAAATTTGAATTGGGAAAAACATGGCCTTCTAGCATAAATTCTAGTCAACTCTATTGAATTCTAGACAGGCTTCAGGAGCTTTGTTCTGGTCTGGCATACAATTTCTACCTGTCCCTGTTCTCCAAACTGTATCTCCTAGGCTGCAGAGCAATTCCTGACTTGCACATACATATATATCCTAACAAGAAAATTCTACTTGGATGACTTGATTCAGAAAATTATTTTTTAATCACTGGAAACAAATAGAAATAATCAATGAATAATGCTTTTTGATGCTCCAAATTACTCCAAATTAACATGTTGATTAAAATGTAAACGAAATTAAACACATATGAATTTTGCTTGCAGGAAACATAGTTTTTCCAGTAGCAGCATTAAATCAGTTACAAATGAAACAATGAGAGCCTTCCACATAGGGGACTGGAATTACACTTTAAAATAAGGTTTTTGGTTCCAAAGAGAAGTACATACAGACATACTATCTTAAATGCTTCAGCAATTCTAATCTCAATTTGAGGAAAATGTCAGTTTCTAATGCCCCACATCAACACAGTGAGCATACTCTTTCTCCTGGTCTCTTAATATTTGGTAGTCTGAACAATTTCACCTGGCTGCTTCCCTGCTATTGGAGGAATATGTCAGAGAGCAACACCATGCTAGGGAATTTAAAACACTGATTCAGCACATCTCCAGCAACCTCAGGCACACAGGTTCTAGGAAGCTCTAAACCCAAAATAAAACTGCTTACAGAGAAAAAGATTTTAAAATATTATTTTGGTCTGGTTTTCATTTATTTATGGGGGTATTTGTGCAGGGTATGGAGGTCTGTCAGAGGAGTAAGGATAAAGAAGGGATATTTAAGTCCCTGGCAGTGGCAAGCTGAGCTTCTGCTCCCTCAGTCTGGAAGCAGGTTCTGCATTTTTCTACAGGACCTGTTTTACACCTCTATTCTGTACCACTGAGGGCAACTGGGGAGTAGGGCAGGGTGTGCTTCATCATCTTCTCCAAATGCTAAAGATCTCTGAGAGAAGGCCACACGAGGTGGAAGACCACCCAGACAGCTACCTTACACTCTGCTGGCAGGGCTGATGCAAAGTGACCTCCTGGCCCCAGTTTTCATAGCCTTCCTGAGCTACTTGAAGCTGCCCTTCTGTTATTGAGAGCAGCAGCCCACTAGGTCTGTGACTGGTGACATGGGAAAGGGCCCTGAGGACAGGAATTTAGAGGCTTTTTGATTTTCTCTTCTCTCTGTCGCCCTGAAATGGCATTTGACTGAAGCTGCTTGAGAACTGCTGGCTGCTCTCATGTCAATTCCAAATTCAACCATCTGCAGCAGCACGACAGTCACAGGACAAACCGTGGTCAGTGCACATGAGTCATTGTTTCTCTTCAGTGTCCCCTGGCAGCTCTATGACAAGAGAAGGAATGTCTAAGAAATAAAGGATGGAAGCTGAAGTCAAGGCAAGATCTTTCAGAGCTAATTTTAAGTAAAATAGTCAAATTATTAACCACAAACATGACACTGATACAATCCTCTGATACCAGAGAACTCCAGCCAGATATTTCCTGGGTAAAACTTCTGCTGGATTAGGGAGACCTGGCCTACCCAGGACAAGCACCCTTAGCTGAACACAGTGAAACATCACATGAGTCAAACTGGGAGTGGAATTGCAGCAGAGAAGAGGTATGTGCTGACCTTCACATCCAGATTGGTTAATGTGACCCCTTGCCAGGGGCAATCTGCTGCAGCCACACCAAGCGATTTCCCCGCACTCATCATAAATTCACACACAAAGCATATAGCTCCCTGTATATGCAACCACGGCATGTTGCTTCCATGCTTCTTTCATCCAATGAGTCATGTGACCTGAGGATGAGCAGCCACCCTGAAGCTAACCTTTTCTGCCTGTAATTCTGGCAAGGCTTTGAAGGTTAACTAGGAAGACCTTGATTTCCAGGGATTCAAAACTCTGTCTTGCTCTGGCTACCTCTAGCAGCAAAGGAAATCCAGAAAATTCATGATGAATCTCTGCTGATTAAGTTCTCCAACAAATCAGCAAGAAGCCCTGACTTTTAAAAGTTCTTTGCTCTTCTAGCTGACAGAGATATTTATGTCTTATAGTATGACTTGGAGGTCATTGATGCTGGACTCTGAGAATCTGACAAAGATGCCACATAGGTAAGTAAAATAATTACAATTCATTGTCTATGCAGTTACTGAGAATGTGCAAGAAGGTAAAGAGGAACAATCATTCTCAGTAGCTTTGTGCTCCCTCTAGATAAAATTCAAAAGGTAGTTTGAGATCCAATTTACAAGGAACTGAGATTTCAATAAAATTTGCATCAAGGGAATAAGAAAAAGCAGAAAGCTATTCAGACAAAGCTAAAAGAGAAACTGTGAAGGAGGGTACTGACAATATTTAACATTTATTTGTCTCCAAAGAGAAGAAGCATCATTAAAAGGTTCAGCTCTGCAATTCTCACGGGGTAAAAGAGCTAAACACAATATAGTTCAGTTCCCAAAACTCAAGAGCTTGTTGCCTTGTTAGTTAGTGATAGGATAATAAGCACAGGTAACCAAATTCATGCTTTAATTGGCATCTTGCCCCATCTGCCAGGAAAGAGAGTGACATTATTTTACCTACTCCCTGAAGAAAGAGTTTGTTATATCATAATACAGAATTCCCAGAGTATGAATGGTATTGCTTTTTGAAGAAATCCAAAAGAGATCCTAAAGTTTCATGTTAAACTGTATTTGTGAAAACTCTGTATCTGAAAAAAACAACCAACCTTTCTTTCTATAGCACAGTTATTTGTATACCATAGATCTTCAATACAGCTAAATGCAAGGTATGCTTTCTGTTAAAAATTAGCTTTGTTTAGATGTCATAAATAATATAAATACATATGAGTAAAGTAAAATGCTGAGCAATAGTTAATGAAAATATTATCTGTATATTCAGTATTTTAAAATAATATACCAAATATGAATATTAAAGACATATAAGCAAAAATATTTTAGCAATTATGCATATAGATTTAGTCCACTTAAGATTTCACACATTTCTTCATAGCCGTATTAAAAGCTAAATATACATGGGTTTTGATGAGTTCAAAGCAAAAGGAAAGCAAAGAGTCAGAATTCCTGCATAAATATGATTTTTTTTTTACAAGAAGTTAAAAACAAATGCTCTGTGATTTAAAAACTGCTGTATTGATGCAACAGAAGGTAGAAGTTTCAATTTTGGTGTTTTCTAGGGTTCCCACAAAGATGTTTTGGCAGATTTTGTACTGCAACACCTAATTTTGGTACCAGATTCCTGGCTCCCAGGCTCCCAGCCCATCTAAGCGTACAGGTACAATTTGGTGAACCAGCCTAAGCCAAGAGTGAAGTTTTTACACTGAAATGTGAGTCCTTGACCTGGGAGAACTGAAGTACAGATGTAATTTCCATTCTGTCATCTTGGCTAGGAAATGCACTAACCTGCAGCTGGTAAGGAGAAATGGGCAGGTGGGGGTGGAAATGTCCAAAACTCCTGCAGCTAAATATGACATAGCTAATATGTTGGAGTCCTAAATCCTCAGCTGAAGCTGTCACAGAGAGCCAGCCTGTGCAAACCACTCTGGCCAGACACAAGGAAAAGTCCAGTGTGCAGTCCAGTCAGCCACTTTTCAGGTTTATTAAAACACATAGATTATCAAAGGAGACAAATCTTAATCCTTTTAGGATGGAAAAAGGATTAGAAAAGGACGAAAAAGAGGAGCTAAAACTTTGAACCCTTCACCAGGAAGACGCAAATAAAAATTCACTTCTCTGCCTGACAAGTATGACCATATTGCTTTGATATCTGAAACCAGGCAATGAACAAACATGTAACATGATAAATAGCTGGATTTTTTAAACCTTCCTGATGCTGTAAGATGCTTGTTTGTTCCTGAAAGTTATCTGCTTTATATTGCCTTTTAACATGCTTGTTTTCTCTCCAGATGAACTAGAACTGAGGGAAGAGTGTCACAGCTCTTGAAATCCAATCTGTTTTACCTTATATTGCTAATTTGGGGTGGAGAAAATTATGTGGTTCAATTTACAACTAGGATTCCTCCTTAATGATGTCCTTTCTCCATAGCTCTTACATAGGACATATACCTTTTACAGAAACCTAAAAATAAGGAGTATTGCACAGTCCAGCTCTAGTATTGTTGCCACTTGTTTTGACAGATTGATCAAAACAAATACAGACAGCAGAAAAAGGCAGTGAGGTTTCTGGCCAAACATGATTTGAAGGGCATGGTAGATGAGCAACTGACAAAAAGGGAAGTCTTTCTACACTGCAGTTAATGTTCAGAAAAGTTCTTTAGTATGTGCTTATAAACAGTTCTTCATAATAAGACAATGCGTAGTAATAAACCAAACAGCAATGTGTTTGGTTTGCATACTTATGTTTCCACATCCCATCAAAACAAAAAATATTCATTGAATATAGAGTAAAGCTCTCTGTGTTGCAGGTAAATTTTCAGTGAAGGCAAGTCCTGTGCCATTTACTGCAAACATGAAACTAACTCTACACAACGATGAAACTTTTTAATTAATACTACATCTTGTTTTGTCTTGCCATATTTCAGCAAGTTTAGCTAAAAAGCACCCACTTTTACCCTTCAGGAATTTTGGTTGCCACCTCCATTAACCATGCCAAACTCCCTCAGGAAATTGAGTTATAGGTTTGTTACTACACTATAAATTAAATAAAATTGTATTTTACCTTCAAACTTTTGGGGAGAATGAAGGATGAGCTGTTGCCCAGAATGACTGGCAGAATGTCTAAAACAGCACCCATTAATTAAGAAATCATCAGGACATTATCTTTACTTTACCAAAGGTGTGCTGTGCAAGATTGACTATCCTGAATAAAAATAAAGACCCATATGAAACATGTATAGTACCAACAGCACAACAAGCTTTCAGTCATAACACTACTGCTGCTTGGCAGATCAAGTTTTCAGGAATGAGATACCCCAGTCTTTTGAACTGTGAGTGACTCTATTCGGCACACTGAGTCACCAAATTTACCTCATGCAAAGTGAAGAACATGCACTTGTTCTCTTGGCTAAACTAGATTTAGAGAGCATTCAGAACCAGTTATGGTTTTTCCCAAAGCTCTGCTATTCCCTGTATCACAAGAGATGACAATGGATGGAAGATAAGCAGCACAAAGTAAAAACTCTGCTTCTGTCAATTTAGTGGAGCTTTGCCTTGGTGTTCAGCGTTGCCAGGATTTCTGCCCAGCTTTATTCGGCAGCCAGAGAATGGCAGGTAATTGGCATCAGCTCAGCTTTAGGGGTAACCACATCATTGTGCTCAGAATATTTTACCATTATTGTGCATTTAGGTAAGTCCAGACTCATAATTACTTCTTGTACTTCCCTGTAAGCCGATCTCTTTCAAATCTATTATTTCCCTTTTTCTCTCGCTGGCAGAAGCTCTTTTAAGGAACAGAAGAATCATTGTTTTGTGGAATCAAACTCCAGAGTATCACAGGCAGTAGAGCTGTCTCCATGTCAGGCACTCCAGACATCTGGGGTGAGCACTGTAGTAGTTTTGGAAGATAACTGGAGAATAGAAAATAAAATTGTCACAACACATTTCACAGAATTTTATAAACAAACAATTTCAGAAATTTCTCTCTCTTCTCCCTCTAGTATTTCCCTAGTTTACACCCTTAAACATATAATTTGTAAACACAGAAAATTTTTGTATGACCTCTAAAAAAAAAATAATTACAAATCAATTTTCCATTATTTGACAGACTCTTTCGCTTTTGAAAGAGCTCAGACTCAAACAGCATAACATTTACAGAAATTGTTGGAGTGCCACCTATTGGAAATAGATGTACAAATGAAAAAGATCTTGGTTAACGGCATAAAATAATTTATTACCCAAATGCTGGTTTAACTAGATCAAGTTAAGAGGCTTTTAAATGCTTATAAATCATGTTCCATTTGTAATTATGGTTAAATTTAGATCAGTTTGTAAAGTGTAAAAAAAAAAAAAAAAATCAGCCTCTCTAAGGAGCAAAACTCTAGAAAGTGGTAAAGATTTATAGCCCTGGACTATAAAATAGCAAATATCAGAGCAGATTTGCAAGAATAATCACCTGCCTAAAACCTGACTCATTTTACTAAGCTGTATATCCATGGCTGGTGTAAATTGTTTCACATCAGATCCTGATTTTCACTCTGCAGAGATATATGTAATCTGTAGGCTCACACAGTTCAGCTGTGTTTTAGACTCTGAATATAAATTATTAATTTTCCCTATGGAAAAATGTTACCTTGAGATACAACAGCCCTGACCTCTCATGGAAAACTTACAAGTCAGTCTGGGACAGTACAAGCAGTTTTAATAAAATGATCTTCAGATGTCATTTCTGTTCAGAAGACACTCAGGCAGTGGCATAAGTAACTTCTCTCCTCTGTCTCCCATTAACAGATAAATTTATGGATGTATCCACATCCACATCCTGCTTTCTGTGCAATATCTTCAGCTTTTCTATTAAGTGTAAGTATGCTGATTTACACATGAAATTAAAAGAAACTACTCAAATACAGAAAGCAACTGAAAAATTTGGCCCAGTTTTGAATCTTGAACTTGATCCTTGAGCTGTCTGCCCTCACTCCTCCCTTATCATCGAGCAAGCAGCAGACTGGGAGGGCCATTGCCTGAAGAGCATCACTACTGAAATCCTAACACATCCATTTCATTTCCTCATCTTTACTACTGCAGCTTCCTCCTCTGTGGCTTTATGAGCTCTCACACTAAAAGAAGCGAAGTGTTGCCCAGCTCTTTTCTGTCCAAACATCCCAGCCTTAATCTCAGAGTCACACTATTCCTCTTACAAGTTCTTCTGTTAATTAGCACTGACCCCTGACCAGCTCATGACAGCTTCTCTAGCAGCTCTTTTCATGGTTATGATTAAGAGAGCTACATAAACACAGAGTGGGAGCTTTTGTAGATTGCTCCAGGAAAAAAAAAACAAAACAGAAAAAACTGCAGTTAATTATATATGTTAGCATAGAGTAGAAAAAGAAATAAAAGAATGACATGCCACAAAAACAAAGGGAAGCAAAAGGCACTGGGTATCGGCTATTTCATATACTCAATTCTCAGAATTATTCCAGCAGCCAGAATTTCAGTTTGCTTAGTTGTCCATGGTGGCATAAAATTTTCAACTTGAATTTTGGACTTAGTAGTATTTCATAATGTGTTTAAAAAAACAGCATATGGAAAAGAATTACTAAAACACATGCTCTTTACTCTTACTTGCAATAAAGGCTAAAAACACCTTTTCCATTTATGCTGCTTATAAACCAGTGTGTGTGTATATATATATATATATACACACACACACATATACACACTGACAGTGTATAAATCGACAGGATCACTTTCAAAAATCAGTTCCTAGTCTGTCTCACCTTCATTTCTAGCTGATGTCTGATACATAATTTCATTCTTCACGACCACTTCTTCTTTTCCTGGTAGCTTACATCATTCTATGAGTGAACACGTTTTTATTCCTTGGTTTTATCTCTTCCTCCAGATCCCACAGAGTATGCTCCAGGCTTCTCTGTGGTTTATAAAAGATTTTTTCTCCTATAGCTTTCTCTTGAAACTTCAATCATTCTCTGCTTCCTCTTGAGGCATGCCCTCACATGTAGCTTCTCTCCTTTAACAATCTTATTTTATTCTTCTGGGGACATATTTACAACAAAAGTTTAGGGGCATCAGAAGTAACATTTCTTTGGTGCAACAGCTGTAGACCCACATCTGATAATAATGACATGTCTCCTATGCCCACTGTAGTATCTGCACTTACACTGCTTACTAAGAAGAAGGAAATGTGAGGAGAATAAAAACACCACAAAACTCTCAGTGAATTCACCAGGACTGCTTCAGGTTTTCTGCCATATTTCTGACTTAAATGACTACGCCATAAGCATTTTAGGTGAGAACTAGTAAGGGTAAGCACAGCAGCAATTGTCTGGTGCTAACAAAAGGCTTGGAAGTCTTATCTGTGACCAGATTTTTGCAAGTATAAATCCTAGACTCCTCTTAGTCTTCCATTTTCTTCCAATGGAATTTTTTCCTTGCAAATCTAGCCATAGGTGTAGATGAACCTGGGTTTGTTACCCACTTGGTGTCTTTCAGACTGGCAGTGAAGACCTAGCCATGAGGTCACATTATTCTAAATATGTATATACTTAAAGCCTGATTTCAGTAGATTCCTAAAATATTTGGTGAGGGAAGGGAAAAGAATCTGCTGATTTTCTTTCTGCTGGACTGTGTGAAATGTAAGTGAAGCTAATCTCTGTGTTGTTTAGATACTGGGACTCACACAAATGGGAAAAGAAAATCAAATATTTTAAATTTTATCCACTGTCTGGAAGAAATTGCAATGTCAACATGATCTTCAATTGTAGATAGAATATTCCAGCCACCTCTGACACAGATTGTTCAAAAGATTTTCTGAATGTGTTTTGGAGTAGTACAAAAACAGGAGTTCAGCTGTATCTATCAGCTAAAAGCAGCAAAGGTAGATTTAGGAGTTGTTGGCTAGGTTGTACAAGAATTCTCTACAGGTGACATGGCAACTGTCGATAGAAACTGAATTAATAGACATATTTTTCATAAGCAATTAACACAGCTGAATGAAAACCAAAAAAAAAAAAAATATGCAAACATA
>VZRH01000520.1:170821-183425 GCA_013397555.1 Urocynchramus pylzowi | reverse complement strand
GCAAACATCTTTACTCTCACCAGCCACAAAAAAATCCCAAAACCAAACAAAAGAAAAAAAAAAGAAACAAAATGAAAACAAACCAAAGAGCCCCAAACCACAACAAATAAACAACACACACATCCACATATCAAAAAAAAAACCATACCAAAAAACTTAAACTAAAAAACCTACTGTAAGGCCTAAAGGCTTCGTCAGTTTTTTGAGGATACCAATGCTCATTCACTTTAACCTGAATAGGCATATTAAATGAATGAGGGGATTTATAATTTCCACACTATGGATCTCTCCCTTGTGATATAAATATCTGTAAAAAGCTCCCGTGAGGTACGGCAAAAGACGCCTTTAACCTTTGCATACATAATTTCAGATCAGCTTAGCATCATTTTTCTGGGAATGAAACCATATGTCACCTGATGGCTCAGGGGACACACTGGCATATGGAGCCCTTCATGCTTTAACTGCCAGCTTGAATCCAGCCCAGGTCCATAACAACCAGTGCTGCTGTATCTGGAGGCTGTTGGGTAATCTGTGTGAAATGAGTTGGCCATCTCAGATCAGACCCTACAGCAAAGTTGTCCACCAGAATGTGACCACTGCAGATGGCTCAAACTTGCCCTTCTGTCAGTACTACCAGCAAGTCAGCCAAAGATTAAATGAGCATTGTACATACATGAGCTTTCACTTGGCAGAAGTCAGTCTCCCAGGCCAGGAAACTGAGAGTGGACATGCAGGGCACTGCCTTGGAGAAGGACCTTTCCTCAGCCAGCCATCTCCAGCTCCTTTGAGTTAGTGTTGCAACACCCACCTCAAGCTCTTCCTCCATCCAGATTTAACCCATTAAGTAGATCAGCTTTTACTATCTGCGTTAATGTTCCACACATGATGGTAGGTCCTTGATTAATGATAACTCTGCTGTCTTAAGTGAGGATTCAGATCTGTGAGAAATATTTTGAAAAAGGAGAATGCAGAATTAAACAGTGTCATGATGACAAGAGGTTAAAACATGGTATCATTTTATGAAATAAAATAATTTTTAGGAGGAAAAATACCATATGGTAACAAACAGCTTTCTTTGAAATTTATCCAATACTATAAAATAACTAAATAATAATATAAACACATGCATTGCAGTAGAGAATACTGAATGACTGAGAAACAGAAATTTTAAAGCCTCCTGGGAATATATTACCAGGGAGCATGTTCATAATTTTTAAGAGAAGGGATTTTTATCAATATGAAATGTTCATTTTCTCTTTGCAGTACGGAAAATATTGTATGTCTATATTATCAGTTCTCAGTTAGGCTTCCAAAACTATCATTTTGGTTTTATTTCCTATTGGAAAATCTATGAAGACAGACACTTTAATGCATAGCATGACACTGATGTACAGCTGGAAAATTAAGCCAGGCAAATTAATTGATAATGCAGTTCTTTATGCACTCTGTGGGAGCTGTATCACAAAGGGGGCTGTAAGTGTTTACAAATAAAACAGAAACTGGGAGGTGATTTTAAGAACAGATCTGATCAGATTCTGATTATTATTGATCAGATTCTATTCCATGTATTGCCAGGTAACAAAAGAGTTTAAATGAAAGTATCAGTGTTAACAAGTACTTAGTTCATTGATATAACAGCTCATGTATACCTATTTACATGGATTTTTTTTTTCTTTTTTCTGGTACCATATCTGTTGGTGGCTTTTTACTATTGCAGCTTTGTTAAATAAATATGCATATGACAGAAAGCAGCATACACAATTTACACATTTGTCTTTTCTTTTTTTTTTTTTTTGGTGCTTTTGCAAATGATATTATTATTTCAGAAAAGGCACCTATTATGTAGAGCACTATCCAGCTATCTGAGAATTCATACCCAACTACAAAATAGAAGTTGATCTCATAAACACCAGCCATTGATACAAATTCTAGGCAAGTTTTCTTCCAAAGTATTTTATTTCAGATTACTTATACAACTATACTATGTTCATGTAATATGTATTACATTTACTTTTTCCTTTTCAAATGTTAACTCTTGTCTTATATTTCCATTAAATATGGAGTTCAGATTTTTAAAAGTTTTTGCAAATGGAGTATAAACTACAGTTTCTTCCACTTCTATTTGCATTATCCTGATAACAAGGTGTTCTCCACTCAGTTCCAGAAAATGTAAAGGGCAGTTTAAAGCATATATGCATGGATTAATCTAAGATTTACTAAAAGAAGATTATTAACAGTATGTGCATTTATTATTATCCCACAATACGGAATTAAAAAAAAAACCAGTACTTTTTAACGCTAAGTTGGGTTGAGCACAATAAGAGTACACATTTTTCCATAGGTACGGTAATGGTGATGAAACATGAAAAACAGACATTTGTCTCAGTAGGCTAAAGAGCCTATATGAACATCAGAAACAGAAGACGTGTGATGTAATCAATTTTGGCATGAAGGACTGGGATTTTTCAGCCACATGAAGTCAAATGTAATCAACATAGAGACTGAGACTTTTGTTGGAGAGCTGGTTGTATCTCTTTTGTACCTTCTGTTGTATCTCTTTTGTATTTGACTCTTCTTTCGTACTTTAAAAGAAGTCTCAGCAGTTAGGTGAATGGTAGATAAAATGCACATATCTATCTTGAATTAAATAATTCACAGAACAGAAAAAGAATAGCATGTCATCCCTTCCTCAAACGTGGGATGGTTAAGTATTCAGGTTGAGTCCTCATTAATGGCAATGCTCAAGCACAATTTGTGCTTGAGGTTTTTTTTTTTTGGCCAGGAATCTTAGTATATCATGACATAACATACTTGTCCCTTTTCCTTAACCTTTAGGAGGTGCACTGGTGTTTTATTTCCCTTGGACTAGAAAAATTCAACCATTTAACTCACATTTTAAATCCTTCTCACATGAGACACACACACAGGCAGTAAAGAATGGTGGAAGAGAACCTGGGAAAATATCCTGGGTAAAGATCAGACAGATGGATGAGTGTGGTGACATACCTAACTGCTCAGCTAGGGACACTTAATACCTTGCTAGGAAGGTCCTGTGGGACAGCAAACTCGAGTGAGCAGAGTGCCCTGACAGTAATGAGGCCAGGAGAGTCCTGGACTGTGTCAGTCAGAGGTAACTCAACAGCTGGAGGGCTGCCGTTATTCCTCTTGGCATTTGTTAAGCCACAACTGGAATACCTCATCCTCTTTTTCAGCTCAAGAAGAGCACTGAAGAACTGGGAAGGGCCCAACAAAGATCCACCAAGTTGATTAGAGGACTGATGAATATGATATACAAAACAATATTGAAGAAATGTTATGTGCTCAGCCTAAAAGAGGGAGAGCTCAGCAGAGACTTTATGACAGTATTCCAGTAGCTAAAAGGCATGTGCAAAGATGAAGTTACTCTCTGCACAGGAATGCACAGGTGCCAGAAGACACAAGTTGCTTCAGGAGAAGTTCCATCTGGATATAGCAAAAACAATACTTCACATAAGGACATAGTCCTGGACAACCTGTTTGAACAAGGGGGCTGGGCCAGATGACTTCCAGAAGTCCCATCTTGCCTCAACCATTCTTTGATTCACTAAATCATGGAAGTGGTGGAATCTTCCTTGCTGAAGGCACTGAAGACTCATCTTGACACAGCCCTACATAATCTAATCCAGAGTCTCATTTTCAATAGAAAATCGGACAAGGTGATTTCCAAGGGTTCCTTTCAATGTAAACTTTTCTGTAATTTCTGTAACATGGAATACAACATATCTATTTACTTATATTTTTAATTTCCTTGCAACCAGATTAGAACAAAGAAAAACTATTATCAAAAAAAAAGTTATCTGAAGCAGAAATTTCAGGGACAAAAAGCATAATAAACGAGTGGGTTTGGAGCTGTTCAGATCTATTACTTCTTCTCAGTTCAGCATAGACCTGTGTCTGTGCAGCTGCTACCCTGCCTCACTATAGTCCAGAGGCTTCTTTTTCTGCTACGGGCCAGACACCAAACTACATAGCAGATTGCTGCCACCACAGACATTGTGGCCAAAGTCTGGTCAGAACAGAAATAAGAAAATCAGTTATGTTCAAACTATAAATTTGCATTGAAAAATTTAGCAATATCAGTACATTTCAAAATCACTTTAAGTGCCTCCAAAAGTAAAAAAAATAGTATCTACCTATTTAGGCTTTCAGAGCTGTAAGAACTACATCCTTTTTAAAATAAGCATCCATTTCATTTTTGAAATTCACTTTTTATACTTATTGCTAGAAAGGGAAAAATCTATTGTGGGAGTGCCACTGAGTAAAGAGTGAGTGTACTCATTGCCTTCTGGGAGTTTGAAGAGGATGCTAGGACAGGATACATGCCTATTAATTTGTTTAGAATGCAATATCTGTTTAGATTGCAACCCTTGAGCAAAAACAATCACAAAGAGAATTGGCTACATTTTTTTAAATTATAACAGACCCTATCTTTTTAAAATGGTTTAATCAGTGAACAGCATTTCTTCCCTTCAACTCAAGGCTTTTTCCATTAAGAAACACCCTTTTCTAGTATAAAGTTACCTATTTCCAGTATTTCCATTACCTCACCTATTAGTGTGGTACTTGCTTCTCCTCTTTGACTGACCCTGAACTCAGTGCTGCATCCTTTTCTACATAGCTATATGATTTTCCTCCTGTGAATACTAGTACCACATATGCTATTTCTCTTAGATTTCAAGTTTCCAGTCTGAGGAATAATCAAAAGAAATCACAGTTCTGACATGATTTAGCATAAAGTGCTCAAAACTAGTTACGGTGCAACCCAGACATTTTATTTTCTCTCTCCTCTCTGCTATTACATCCAGATATCCACTCTCATTTATTTTGTTGCTTCCATAATTTTGTTATTCATCACACTTTCTGGTAAGTTTTCCAGACTAAAGATAAACCCATATTAAACATTATTTGCTGTGAATACTAACAGCTTGAAATACACCACTGATGTATACAGCTTGTTCTATCATTCTAAGTATGCCATAGATCAAGCTATCTACCTGTGATGGTGAGTATATTAAATCACTTGAAGTTCCATTTGCATGATCATCTTTCCAAACACTCTTGCTGTGGTGCTGACTCAAGCACTTTGAAAGGCACACTTGAAATTGCTGTTTAAAAAAAAAAGCGAACATTGTCTCACTGAGTATGCAGGAAATTAAATGTGTTAGGACTTATCCATTTCAAATTAGATTCAGCACATAACTGTCTAACATGAGTGCACATAGCTATAGTTTACATTTGTCTCTCCAGTAAGCTTTTTAATCAAAAGTAATTTAGTGTTAAGTGTATCGAAAAGCCTTTCATTAGCCATCGATGGGACTTGATTTATTCATATGCTGAGCGACATATGTTGCTGATGCAGTCATCTACCACATCTCCAATTTTAAATAAGCCTTTCAGTTTTAGGTCGATATTTATGCAGAGGAGAGGCGATCAGTCCTTGGATCATCTTCATGGCCCTCCTCTGGACCCACACCAACAATTCTACATCCTCCCTGTGCTGGGCCCCCAGAGCTGGATGCAGGGTTCCAGGTGGGCTCTCAGCAGAGCAGAGCAGAGGGGCAGAATCCCCTCCCTCCCCTGCTGCCCACGCTGCTTTGGATGCAGCCCAGGACACCTTTGGCTTTCTGGGCTGTGGGCTCACAATGATGGTTTGTGCAGAGTTTCTCATCAACCAACACCCCCAGCTCCTTCTCCCAGGGCTCTCACAACACTTGTCCTTGTTGAACTTCATGAAATTTGCACAGACCTACCTTTCAAAGCTGTGAAGATCCCTCAGGATGGCATCCCTTCCCTCCAGCATCAGGACACTGCACTGCACAGCTTGGTGTCTTCAGCAAAATTGCTGGAGCTGCACTCAATCCCATTGCCCACATCACTGACAAAGATGATAAACAGATGTTATACACAGACATTTCTTACAGTACCCAGGTTCTACTGCTTGTCAGCTGTGCACTTTTTTAAAAACCCCACTTAGATTCCTTGTATTTCAGTTACCCACCTTCAAACTGAAAAAAAACCCCAAACAAAATACCACAAACAAACAACCAAAAAAACACAAAGAAATGAACAAAAAAAAAAATCAACCCAAGCTCATTTTGCCTAGTTAGGTTTAAGTCTTTCAGAACAAGTTTCTCAGACAGCAGGGCTGAAACCATACTATTGGGTTTCTACTGAGGTATGTATGAATATTGTTTTAACTTCACTGAAGTCAAAATTTCAACTTCTCTTTATACAGCAAGAATCAAGAAGTGTCACATTAAGTTTGTATGACCCAAAGAATGTAAGGAAATGAGAATCATATTGCCAGTCTCATAGCAATATGCAAATCACTTGTGCCACCAGTCAGATAGAAGCATGGATAAATAGGCATTTTACTTTGGTGGCTCAGATAACTCCACAAGACCATGTGTAGCTTCAACATTTATATTAACAAAAGATGTATTTTTGAAATGTTTTTGAGAAAGTGTTGAGTGCTTTCAGCAAATTGAAAATTAAGGTGCTTCAATATTCCTAGGTATTTTCTAAAGAGAGACTATAATGAGGCAAGCCAGCAATGTTGTGTGAAAAGTTCTTACTTAACTAAAGTAATTAAAAGAAATTCAACAACATGCCAGAAAGAAATTTTTAAAGATACATGCTTAGAACTCACAGGTTAAGTTACACAGAAACAAATATTTTGGCTTTCCTCAGTGTCCTGGTTTAGCAATGTGCATTTCTACATAGCTGCCTTTATTATAGGAAAACCAGTGACCATACACAGTAAGAACTGTTCAGACACTCTAGTGGTGAAAATTAGTAGGCTTTTGTCAACTAGGAGACTAGGAGGGTAAAAGGAGAGACAAGCAGACCACCAGCATTGAAACTGCATTTCCATATATCCTGAGGAACCCAATGCAGGTAAACATGCATCTCCCAAAAAAGCTGTATCATTGCTAAAATCATATAATTTCGTATGTGGCCTCATTTCCTCAGTACTGACCTTATGTCTCCCTCAAAAGTTAAAACTGTGGAACAGAAATTGAATTTTTCACTCTGTTTTTACCACCACCACTATGAAGGACGAAAACTTGCTTTTACATATTCTTGCTATGTGCCCATATCTCTGTCTGTTTCTGCCAGTCTCTTTCCCGTTAGCAATATTTGAACTTTATGTTCAATTTCAGCCAAATAAGACAAAGGAGTCTCAAAGGAAGTTTCTTGGAAATAGGCAGGCAAGGAAAAGAGAGAGGCCGCATTAGCGACCCAAAGATGGAGAGGCTAAGGCATGCATTCTGACATTATTAATCACCTGAGATACCCCCAGAAAGAGAAACTTGGTGTTCCCCAGCAGTCTCTGAATATTCCAACTGCCAGCCAAGATTAGATTGGAGCTCATACCTATTACACCCCATAAGGCACAGTCATCCACTGGGAACCAGGTCTTAATAGCATTGTAGTTTATGGAGGAACTGTTTTTCTCTCCCTCACTCTCTCACAGTTCTGCTCCCTCTTCTTTCATTGTCTCAAAAATGAGCTTCATTTTTTGTGCATCTGTGATAAACTGTTAAAAGTCTGCTAAAACAGTCTCCATGGCTGTCACCCCTATTCCACTTTGCTTCTGTGGTGAAATGCAGCCTCTGAGCCCTTCTGTTCCCCATGCATTATTGCACTCAGCCCCTGGGACCAACAGCCCCTGCTTATCCATTGCTTCATGCAAAGAAGGAAGGCACTAGAGCCCAGCAGTAATAAAGGAGCAAGGATTACCTCCTGTGCAGGCTGAAAGGGAGTTTTCCCTGTCTTTCATCACTAGGAAGTATTCTCTGCCTACCTCCTTTGAAAAGAGAACTCCCTCCCTGCTCACCTATCTGCCCCACAAAGACATTCCTAATCTGTGAGAGACTGACTGGTCATTTACAATTTATGTGTATAAGTCAGGATGCTCTCAAAAGCAATCTTCTACTAAGTCAAGCAGAGAAATTGAGACAAAGACAGGAATAATTAATTTGCAATGATTTCTTCTCTAAAAAACAGTATTATTTGAATTATGGGTGGACATAATTACTTGTATTTTCTATATAGAGTCATCTATCTCAATAAAATAATGCTGTCTGATCAAAGATAAATTTTATGATATGAAATGTCTCAGGGAAAGAAAACATATATTTTACAAAGCAATTCTATTTTGGCACATTAATCCAGCAACATTAAAACAATGCACAATGATTTTAATTTAAGCAAAATAATCAAAACTATTTAATTAAATCGAGGTTTTGTCATATGGAACTTTTAAATATTTTATTCCAACAGCAAAATCTGCTGATGCGTGTGGAAGATCTCTGTATCTAGAGCAGATGGAAACAGATTCTGGATACACATTGCCATCTTGTGGAGCCCTCCCTGACAGAGCATGCTGCAGAAACCTGAAGGTTTGCTTTACTCGAGAAACACTCTGTTTGGAGCTGGTATGGACGTTTTACTTAACAGAGTTTTATAAAATGCATAGGCAGCAGATATTCTTATACACAGAGTGTGTTGCCAGATAGAACGTTGCAGTTCAGGCCTGCTGAATCTCTGTTGGGAAGTAAGACAAAAAACCTTTCACTCCTAAAGCACTGCTTCAGATCAGAAGTAAAACAAATAAATACACTTGTCTCTTCCATTTTACAATAAGTAGGTAACTGCTAAAGTGCTCTGTTTCACATTTAAGACCACACTCAACAAGCAAGGGGACTGAACATTTATTGTGTTCAGAGAGGTGTATCCTTTAGAGCAGGTTTGAAGAAAAACAGTGGGACAATGGGGAAAAATCTAAAGCCCTCCTACTTAAGAACTAGCAATTTGTAGACATAGACATACAATTTTGTTAGCTTGACGAGTTTCCAAACATGACATTTCTTTAAAAAAAGGAGATACTTAGCAACAAGCTCAGATGAGTCAGGGAGTTCTTTGTGGAGTGATCAATCAATATCAAATAAAGCAATCTACAGAAATATGAGTCATATCACCATAATACAGAGGAAATAAAAAATCTAGCTCTTTTGGCTCTTACTCCTTTGGTGGCCTTTTATTTCCTCGGTCTCTGTTTATTCTCATCATTAAAAGTAATTTCCAGCTATTGCACTTCAATTTTAGTTTCTCTGGGTTTTTTCTGTAGAGTCAACTCAGAGATGAAGAAATTATTTTGTCCTCCTGATACAGTATTAAACAACCTCCAAACTGCAAACTCCCAATTTCTTTTCTCCTGAGTCAAGTAGTGTTAGCTCTAAAGCGTTTTAACTGTGAAGTCACAAAGCCCAGTACCCCCTCTAGCAATATTACCATTAAATTTATCAATTGGGACAGCTGGTAGACTACAGCTGTGCCAAAGACAGGAACAGTGTGAGACATTGCGTGCTCTCTTGCACTTTGTTTTTGATGAAGGCTATCCTCACAGAGGTTTCATAATACTTAAATCAACAATTTGCTGAAAAGTGATGAAAGCTGAACTCCAAAAACAATGACAATCATGGACAGCCACTCTGTGGTCAACACGACTAAGATGTGAGGTAGGATGAAAATCATCCCCACATGGAAATGAGACAAATGGATTTCTAGGCAGACAACACAGTTTGGCTGAGCAAGAAGATGTGGCTGCAGTGTGAAAAGGAGCAAAGATAAATTCACTGCACCTCAAAAGACAGCTTTGGGGTGACTGAGTGATACCTTCAAGATTAGGCAAAGATGAAGACACCTACTTTTAATGAGTGCAACACAGATTATGCACTGCTTAACCTAGAGATTAAACAGATTAATTGGTGGTTGTGGTCTTTTTGTAGACTACCACCAGTGAAAAGGATAAAAAGTCATTCTTTGCTGCAAGGTGATATCATCAGAGGTGTCAGGAAGGGATGTTACAGGTGTGTGCAGCAGTATTCTGGTAAAAACAACAACATCGGTATCACTGTTCACTAAGCAGAAGGAACACAGATTTGGACTGACATGAAGTTGTACTTGAGCAATGGCTGTGAAGAAAAGTTTGCAGGCTACATTTAATACCACCTACAATCAGTAAGTTCTTACTGAGTGTTTATTCAGTTGCTTTCATATAAGTAAAAAGGAGAGGAACCATAAACAGAGATGCCAGAAGAACATGCCAGTAAATACATGTACTTGATATAGCAAGCATATCTAAATTTCAGCAAACTTCTAGGCAAAACTACACCCACTGATTGCAGTTCTGTACAGATCAACTACATTTTGCATTATATACTTCTATGAATTTAGTGCTTTACACTCCAATTTTTATTGCAGTGTTTTTCCTGCAATAAAAAAACCACTAATTTTTGCCCCAAGGAGGAAATAATATAATTGGGTTTTGCTTATATACCTTCTTTAAAATAATTGTTACTACCAAGTAGGATGGGCCCAATGAAATTAGGAAAAAATGTTCAGAATTCCACTCACAGACTGGATTGGCAGATAGGCTCAATCAACAACCTACATTATGAACTGAGCAATTTTGTTACCAGCATCATTGAAAGAATAAATATACTGTCACATAATGTCAGTGATTCAGAATGAAGTGTTATAAATGTCAATTCTTACGAACTGTGGTGGCAAATGTTAGAAAAATATCTTGGGTTATTTTCCCAGTCACTGTATAAAGGTGATTCATTATATTCCCCTAATTTCAAAAGTTGTAACTAAAAAGAGTAAGTCTTTGGCACACTCACAACACACCTTTTGCAACTACCATACATTATACTAATACAGTGAACTAGTTAACAATGACAGCTGGCACTAAAGTTTTCTCCCTAATTACAGCTAGTTCAGAAATGCTCTGATTCTAAATCCTATGGAACATGAAGTAGAGAATCTTACCTCATATATGCTTTACTAGCATAATTTCTGCTGACAGTAGACATACTGGAACAAACAAAAATCATTTATCCCAGTAACATTCTTGTGCATCTCAGTTTCCTTTGAATATAGCTCAGTATAAAGTTAACCCTGAAACTTCCACAGCTACAAGGGCAATCATATTGTTGCTGTGCAACATAGACTAAGCAAATTAGAAAAAAAACCAAGCAGAACCACATAACTCAGGGTAAATAAAAACCAAAATCAGTTTATCAGACTACCTGTCACACATCTGTATGCAGTGGTATGTCCTGACACCTGAGAACTAGGTTTGATTTCTAACACTCATCAAGGATACACCGCAGAATACACACAGTAAGAGGTGGTCTTGTAGTTTCTAAGACAAACTACATTGATACATAACCATACAAAACCTTTACCTAGAACCCAGCATTATCACCAAGAAAATCTGAGAGTATCTAGGGCTTTGGCCTGGAGGACAAGAAAAGCTCCTGAAGAGAGTAGGTGCTTGTAGAAGATAAGAGACCAGGAGGCTCTGCCAAAAGATTCTTTTTGAAAGCGGAAGAGACTGGCATTCTACTTTTTTTTCTTTTTTTTTTTTTTTTCTTTTTTTATTTTTTTTTTATTTCTTCCTAAGGAGAATATCAGATAATTCTTTAAAAACAGCAAATTGAATTGAGACTGTAGGCCTACAATATCACTAAACACAGACCATCAAGTAGTGGGCCTCTGATCTGCCTGCCACAACAATGGTGTAAAGAGATTTTCTCTGTTTTGAAAAGAATATAATTTATCCAGACTTTTAACATTATAACCAATGGCAGATTTGGCCCAGCTTGTTCAGTGGCCATCAGGGCTCACAATGCACAGATGTGCAGTGAAGCTGAAAAACATATTCTGACTTTTTACAACGTGTGTATGATAATGAATATTAAACAATCCCCTGAAGTTCATACTGCCACTCCCCAGAATCACCATCACAATCCCTATTATACACTTCACTTTGTGGAATGTTAATGACTATTTAAACTAACTCAAAGTGGATGTGTAAAGAATCAGGGCAGTGACAGGGACACAGCATATTATAAGTGCAAATTGTACTGTAGCATTATATATTAATTTTCCTTCTTCTTTATTTCATGAAGACATTTTCTTTCCAAATTTGAAAGAAAGGCTATTTTTGATAGCCTTGGGGGACAGAAAATGAGGTTTCCACATCAAAATGGTTAAGATATACTCATAGGCCAATTTTGATTCAGGAAAAAGGAAAAGCTGCCTTGTACTAGAATACCATGTCAAAGGCTGAGAAGATTGATTGAATCATAAAGGAAAGGGATAGGGAGCTTCATTATGTTAATTCTGTGTAACCCAAAATGTTTTGTAAACTCATATTTGCATTCTAAATACATTTGCATCAGATTTCAAAGAATTACAGCACCAAAGTATCAGGAAGCTTCACCTAGGCAATAGAAGGCAAAGTGACATCAATATCCAATTGTTTACATAACTAGAAAGAACTGCATTCATTACGTACAATCTGCATTAGCATATATCACTTTTTTCTTCCACATTCTGAAAAATACCCCAGCTAATACATCAATCAGGAGTAGAGTCTGAGGAGTCCATTTTCTGGAGTTCACTACAGCTTCCATTTATTAACTCAAAAGTGCATTATTGTCCTTTTTAGTTGTTTGACTTTTTTTTTTTTTTTTTTTTTTAAAGGGTT
>VZRH01000520.1:151478-170774 GCA_013397555.1 Urocynchramus pylzowi | reverse complement strand
TTGGTTTGTTTTTTGTCTTTTTTTTTTTTTTTTTTTTCTGACAGGGTTTCTTGTGGCTTGAAAGAATTCAGACAGTTTTCATTTTAGGCTGTGCCAAACTAGAGTTAATAGAATCTACTCCATCCTGGCTTTGTGCCTCTATTCTCTCAGTGGGTGCCAAACCCAAATCCCCACTGCAGTAAACCCCAGTCTAGAATTAACTCATTATTGGACAAATATATCTTCTGATAAATGCTTCCTTTAAAAGACAGTCACAACCTAAATTTACTTTTCTGGTCGCAGCAGGCACTTGCACAAAACTGAACTGTGAATTCTCTACCAAGTGTCTTGGCACAAAAGCACATGCACCCAGCAACTACTGAATATCCAGAAGAACCTACTTGGTGTCAGAGTAAGTTCTGCTCTGTCGGAAGAAGCAGCAAGGGCTTCTAAGAAGGTGTTGTACTTTTCCAACACAAACACGAACAAGATGTTAAATCTAGGGACACCACTAGATTTTAGATACTCTAAAACATCTTCATACCCTGGTATTAGAAATGGCTCTATGTTTTAATTTGAGATACATATACCTCTAGAGAGGAAGTTCTTGGCTGGAAATGTGTCCACATTTCTATATTACATTCTCATCTTGGCTTATCAGACCATTTATTACTTTCTTTTTCGTCCTTACATGCTCAAAGCAGCACAGTGGCAGGTAAACTGGCTGCAACCAGAACTGTGCTTTTTCCAGCACAGAGATTCCAAAACTATTGCTGCTTTGGCTTTGCAAAATGTTCATGAAGTGGGAGGGTGGAGAGGACTGATCAGTACCTTGCTGAATGCATGTGCAAAAGTTAGAAAGAAAGTATTGGGGAAGGGAGGGAAGGGAGAGCCAACTAATCTAAATTCTTTTAAAAAACCAGGTTGTTACCTAGCTCTCCTTGATGTTTACTCAATTTATAGCATCTTCTTCCCTAATTAAAATAATGGGGATTTTCATTAATTTTTGAGCAGATGCATAACCTACTTTTTTACTACCCCATACAAATGATTTTAAAGCCAGACAGCATATTTTAAAGACTCATTCCTTCAAGATGCAATTCTGGGAAAAAATTCTGAGCAAAGAAAAAAAAAAAAAAACCAGGAAAGGCTTGTGTTGCCTGCACACAGCTCCTGCCAAATGAATCCCAGCAGGATTTTATTTTACCAGCAGGACTTCATTATACAAGCATTTTAGCAAAAAAAATTATGCAGCCAAAGGGCAAGATAAAGACCCTAGGAGTGTGGTGGGGAGGGGTCAAGAAAACATAAAGATTGAAAAACAAGAAAAAAAGAAAATTAAGAATAAAGAAGCAGTAGGGCCAGTCTTTTACTGAAGCCACATAACAAAAATAAGATTACAAACGTTAGCCACATGCAGCCTGACTGAAATCTCAACACCTGAGCAGCGCTGGGCTACGCTTTCCTGACACCATGTGGTTCGTCTGTAGAGGTGCATTCTGTTGGTCACCTGCACAGCCCTCAAAGGGTGGTTCAAACGAAGGTTGTATTTAAAGATGTTTTTAAACCCAATGGTCCTCAGCCCACTCTCGGCTGTATTACACGTCCGAGGATTGTCTTTCATAAGAGAACCCATTATTCCACCTAAACTTTATTTTCATTTCACTCCAGCCCTTTATATTTCAAATTAATTCCCTTTCAATTATACTCAAAATTGTTTTCACTTCAGAAGTCAGATTAAGCATTTTAAAAGATCCTAAGAGGAACCACATGCACATTCTGTTAAATAAAACACCTACAATTTGAAAAACTAATTCACAGCAACAAAAATAGCCCCAACACAAGTTAAACCCTAGCCTGATATGTAAAAGACTTGACCCCTCCCATACTGCTATTAGAGAAGCAAGCCAGAAAACAAAACATACCAGCCAAGAAGAATTGCAAAACAAATGCCAGCATGATCGTCATTTTGTTGAAACAATTTGTGCCCCAAATTTAATGATTACTGAGGCCCAGATGTCTTTAGACTCTCTCAGCTCTAAAAAAACCTGCTCTTATTAACTGCGATCAGCATTCAGTAAAAAAAAAAAATCCACTTTCCTTTTAAACGTTTATGTCTAATTAACAATTAAAATGAGTACAATTATGTTTATTTCTGCTTCAAGTAACGCAGCCATCACTACAGCTCCTATGCATTTTCAAATCTTTAGGTCATTCAATGAATGTTTCACAATGGACCCTGAAGTCCTTGCATCTCCAGCAGACATTTAAACCAAGCATGTTCAAATTCTCATTTTCTTCCTGATTTCTTTGATTTTTAACCTTTATATTAATATAATTCTGTTAGCAGTAACATACACACAAAAAAGGTTTTCCTAACAGGCAAGAATTGCAAATTGCAGTTTAAATTCATTTTTATTTCATCCATTAGCTTACTTCAAAGTCCGGTGACTTCATTGAAGAACCTTTCTCGTCTGCCCAGAGCTTTTTAACTACAGCATTTACATCTTAATCTTTTTCATCAAGATGTAAATGTTAAAAAAAAAAAAGTTAAAGTCTCTTGAATGGATACTAGAAGTCGAGTAAGAGACTATGTAGAATCATGAAAAACACAGCAACTTCTAGTAGTGTATTTGTTTATGAAAAGGAAATTAGCTGCAGCATTTACACCAGATAAAGCTGGCATCTATCACCACTTTCAGATATAATCATTAAAGCATCTTTACTCCAGTGATGATCAGCATTTCCCCAGTCTTCATATTAACCCACTGCTTTGCAAGACTCATCTTTGGTAATTGAAGGCACTTTCCCTCTTCAAAGAAAGTCAATGTCATGAACATGTCATTATCATATACAATTTTTGAACAGACTCACTTCCAAATTCCATTTATTTTAATTTTTGTCTCTGCTTTCAACTGTTATGTCCAGTGGACACTTAACATCCTCAAGGAGGAGCCATTTTCAATGAGACATTTCTACTAACAAACAAGAAATGAAACTGATTTCTATTACAGTATTAAGTATTTCATAGATATCAAATAACAAGATGCAACTACAGAATAAATAAAACAAAATGCAATTTACTATTTAGCTAGAACCTCAACCACCCCAGGATGTCTTTGGAATCCCCTCAGCAAAAGTTTGTCATGCAGGGGCAAAACATGCTATGCCAAGAGACCATACCCAGCTGGTTTTGGGCATAAATGTGGGGGTTTCTGTACCCAGGGGCTGCAAGGGTGCCCTGCAGGAAGGAATTCAACAGCTGTGCTGTGTAGTCACAGCTGTTTCCAGCTGGCTCTGCAACCACTGTGCACCCCACGTCCCACACCAAAATTTCAACCAACCACATGGTGCCTCTGTTCAGACATGTTTATAAAATGTGGCAGCTGCCAGTAAAGGATGAACAGAGAAGACATATGATGAGGATATTGTTGATGGCATGGACGGAGATGTGCTCTTCAGAGGTTCTGCATATGCAGAGGAGCTGCTCTGAAGCGACTGCAGCTCACAGTAAGGATGCCCTGAAGGGACTGTGGTCCACTATGACACACACTAGAGTAGGGACACCCCTGAAGAGCTACAGGCCATAGATGATCACTACCAGTAGTGAGACATTTCCAAAGGGACTATCACTCACAGAGAACATATGCCAGGGCAGAAACTTCCCAAAGAGATGGCTACCCATGAGTAGACCACACTGGGGCAGAGGAAAACAAGAAGAAAAGATTGGCAGAAAGAAAACACTAGGTGTAAAGTCCCAACTCCAGCTCCCCAGATTGTGACTGTTTTTCTTATGAATAGTCCCTGAATGGAATCCCACCAGTTCAAGATAATCTTAGAAAGGATCATGTGAGAGGTACATGAAAGGTGGATCTCCCACTGGCTCTTTCTGCACACTCAGAGATAATAGGTTTGTTTCAGGCCTAGAATTAAGAGTTTCACAAATACTTGTTTCCTCCAAGTGCTACTATATACTCCAGTCTTTTGAAAGACTATTAAATCTGAAAGATTATTATGTGTAAGTCACACGAAACATATGTTGTATGATTTCTTCTTTTTAAGGTAACAAGTAACTGTCAAATACACCTGTTTCTAAGTGAGATAGCAGGCATTAACACTAATGACTTCATAGCTAGTATCCTTACCTCTATAATGTAGTATTAAATAATATGCCAGCATGGTGTCAGGCTGAATTATTGGCTTCCCTGTCTTTTAGAAGTAGTATTAAACCTATATCTGAAGTATTTATTGTCCTCAGAGAACTCCTCTGCACTGTGAACAAGGTTTTTTCTGGAGTTCTGACTAAATCACATTTTTGCAATTGCATTCTGTCAAACCAAATTTTCCACTGCATTTTTGTTTAAATACTCTACACTCCTTTGCCTCTTGTCTTCAACTGCTGTGATGTAGTTGTGCACACTTTTAGAACATCACATGTCAAGAAGTGCCCGACAAGGTCATGCCCCAGCTTCAATAAGAAAAGAGCTTTTATTTCACTCAGAATTAAGAGCAGTACAACTACATTTCCCCCTAGAAGTACAAGTCATGCACTGTTAATCTGAAGTGGGACAGGCTAGACATTGCAGCATTTACAGAAAGCATTAAGAAGTTGTAGCCAGTGGTAACTCCAATATTGCCAGTTTTAAGTAAAGGTTGCTTTTAATGCATAATTTTTTCAAAGGTGATTCTGCAAAGGTCACACTGGTGATTCTAAGTAGAATTCGGATTTTTACATTCATGTTCATTATTTTCAAGCTTCTGTTTGTTATAGAAGCAGAACCAGCAACTTTCTTGTGATTCCCGGTTGACATGTTGCTGAAGTAGTCAACAGAACTAGTAACAGACTTCAGCACTCATGCCACACTACTTTCCCATCCCCTCCATCTTCTACAAGCCTTCCAGTGCAAGTACTGTGGCACGCTATGCTCAAAAGCAAACCACTGTTCTGATCCCACAAGTGTCTCAAAAATGTGCAGAAGCAGATAGTGCATCCAGGAAAATGGAATTTTCATACCCACAGCAGATAGCTCTTCCACTCTATGTGTGACACCTCTTTCTAAGAACTTGAGGAAGGCATAAAATCTTTCTTGGATTACATAAATTATTTAAATTTGTGTGGAAAACTGCAGACATACTGTATCATCCTCTTTGTGTAAAGACTGGTCTATCCACCATTCAGCAAGCCAGCTGTTGACTCCCTGCTCTTAATGCTCTTCTTCTCTGGAACTGGAATCTAGTAAATAATTTGCTCTAGAAGATTGTCGCCAGTTTCCTCCAAAGAAAGCAGAATTCTTAGTTAAATTTCAAATTAGATAAAAATTATTTTAACTAAGTGACATCAGAGATAACAACAAAGATACTTCAAGACATTTAATCACCTGAAATTCCCAAGCATGTCCCACTGAAGACTTCTCCCAGCTTGTCCACAATATGAGTTACAGGTATTCTGAACATCCTCATGTTTTTACATGTCTTTTCCTAGAGAATCATTGCTTATTCTGATTTAGTCTCATTATTTGAAAGTTATTTCAGATAAACTGAGTTCAAATAAGCACTACCAGAAGTGGAGTTATTCAGCAATAGCTACAGAAATTAAATTTACATCTACTTTAGTCAGAATTAACTTTCAAGTGTGAATAATCTCCTTATTACATTGTCCGAAGCAGAGGCTGAATTACAATAACCTGTTTAGAATACAGCTACACAGATATACAAGGAAAAATAACTAAAAAGTATGATTTTCAATAGTACTTTATCAAAGCTTTTATGCAAAAGTCACTGCCACAAGACACAGGCAGAGGACAGGCCACAGAAGAAGCATTCCAAAGCAGATACACAGACATGTGAAAAATGTGTAAGGGAGAAAAAGAAGAGTTATACATGTATTTTCAAGTGGACCATACCTCCTGAAGTCATTTTTAGAGTAAGATAAATATGTCCATAGACTAAGACAATCAAAATTTATTTTAAAAATTTGTTTAATAAATAAATACATACAAACAATCCTTGCCTAGACTCACCTGCTTTAGCAATTAGCAGTCAACTAAGCAGTATAAAGGAATAAGAATTCTTCAGTTCTGATTCATTCTTTTCTGTCGTACAGGCTTTCCATTTAAGAAAAGCAACACAGCAGTTACTAGTCAGACAGGGACATACAAATTACATTAGCAAGAAGAGATTTCTGCTCATACAGCAATTCCAGATGCAGTGGTGTTGATTCCAGTTGGACTGTAAGCCAGATATTTTCTCTCTTCTGATATTTGCAAACAACAACTAGTACTTCTTTAAAGGATTTCCCTTCGTAGAATTAATGATATCAGCACCACAGAAACACGTATGTTTTGCAGATTGATTGTTATGACACCTAGCTAATATATTTGTATGGTCAAACTGATACTGAAATCACTAGGGTTCTATGTCAAGACATTGGAAACCATGGCAGGGCCACAGCTTGAATGCTACAGTGCCTAATGAGAATTTTTAAACAGGGGCTGTTGATCATTCTCTGGAGAGAACATGAGTCAGTTCAGTTTGAAAAAAAACCCTCACTCATGTTCTACACAGAAATGGCAGTAGATGCATTTAACAAATGACTGATGCATAAACATCAGCATCAAGAAAACAAAGTTAAAATTGTTGCAAACGTTTTACAGAGAAACAATGAGAAAAAAAAAGAAATAGAGCTTAGAATGGATTTTCATTCCTTTCCAATTATTTTCTTCTTTTGTTTTAAACAGGTTTTGGTTTTGTGCACTTTATTCTTCAGCTTTAACATATGAAATCTTAGGCTGCAGACAGAAGGACAGTGCACATTCTAAACTTACAACATGAAAGATGATGGTGTAATGAAACAACAGTACATAAATTTGAATTAATTTGAATGGCCTTTAACCAACATGCAAAGAAAGGTAACACTTGTTTTACATTTACAGACATTTCAGTTAAAGAATTTGTGGTTTAGCTGATATGTTAATATATGTTAATTTATGGTTGTCTCCAACTGAAGTATAGTCCATGTATCTATATTCAACTTTTTATTCCGATCTTCACTTTAACTGCCTGCTTTGTGCATAAACGAATAACTGCATTACAAATATATTAAAAAGATAACTGAAAATAGCAATTGAAAAATAGGGAAAGAATAAATAGCTTCGTTAAGAAAGAAAAATCTGGAGCAGATTGACATCTTTGTTGAAGTAAGTAACATAGTTACAGTGCAAACAACAGAAGGAAAAACAGCTTTCTTGTTTTTAAACACTGAAGATACAGAAGGGGCCATATTTTTGAGCCTTAAGCCAATGATCATCTCTCAAAGCACCAAGTGGAGGATCCACGCCAGCATCCACATGAACTCCAGACCAAAAAGGCTCTCAGGGCTAGGCCCTCCACCTCAGCTCCAGCATGAATTTTACTGGCTGTAGTAGAAGCTTTCATTGTTAACAAACCAAACACATTAATTCCACTGGAGAGGATTTTAAAGGCCCTCCTAAGAGAGCCAGCTGGAAAGCTGTAAAGTCTAAAGCTTCTGATGAAGGGTTCACATGGGCATTTGACACTTTATCTTCAGACTCCTTTTCTTATTTAAATAATTTCTTAAGAAAGTACCCACCTAAATGAAAACTGTGGCTTACTTCATTAGAGTATGGCACATACATCGTCTCAGTCAGTCAATATTGAGAGAGGCAACCCTTTTTAGCCATTTTGAAAGGCGGAAGAGTGGACATGGGTCATGGGTTTGTAGTCCTTAGGATACAGGCAGGCAAGTTTGTGAAAAAATCTAATCTACCTCTTTATGAGAACTGGCCTGGGCTTCTAATTGATCCCTCTAGCAAAGAGGCTCAAGAGATATGTCTGATGCTAAAGTGATGCTACTCTTAATTATACACCAAGAAATAAATGAGATCTGTTTCAAGTGTGTGCTATAATTAGCACAAGCTATTAGCCTCCAGCAAAAATATACCATCCACTGGTCTCAAGAAGGAAATTCCTAACTGTAGCTAAGTATCAATGTTGTCACAAATAAAAGAACCATTTGAACTGAATCTACTGCTAAGTATACATCCAACTCTCTATGAACATAGAAAATAGAAATAGTAGCTGGGAACTACAACCTTCTCACAACATGCTTTTCCATATAAGCAAAAGCTGAAGTGGAGGAGTTGGGGCAGAGAAGGGGACAAGTTAAAAAAGGCTTTAAAAAGGCTTTTTACAGTTTTCAGTAAGTTTTTGTTTACCTTGCGAGATACCAGTCTTAAGTAAGGCTTAATTTTCCCTGAACACTCCATGAAATCACTCTGCTTTTTTTCACATTCTTTATTTCTAATCCTCTCATCTGGTTTACACTAATGATAATTAGCTTACTTTCTAAGAGCCTTATTGCTAACAAGATACAAGACTATTCTGTTTGGCCTGTCTGGATTGTAGCATATCTTTCATTTTTGACCATGTCTCATCTATTTAAGTAGTATTTTGCTACCTCTTAGTTATAAAAAAAAATATTCCAACCAGTGGCACTTAGAGTAAATAAACAGCATCTTCACACATAATTTACTCTGCTTGACACATAGATGGTCATCTCTGTTTCTCATTTGCAGCTCAGAGAGTAGGTAGCTGCACAGCAGAAATAGATCCAATTCAGAGACTTCTTAGGAAATGCATTAAAAGTTCTCTTCATGCCTTGAGGTTATATTAAACAAAACGTGCATATTTCACTTAATACTGTTATTTTGTTGCGTAGTAAAGTCTGTACTATTGTTCTCTCTGTAGGGTTTGCTTTACAAAACTAAATATATCAGATTTAACAGGAAAAATATTTTCTCTCCATATGTCATTATAATCTCTGAACTATTTGAGCAGATTTTAAATTACATTTCTATTATCTGTGTTCTGAAACAACAGTTAGTCAATATGAAATGCACACTGATACTCTGATACTGCAGCCAGACTTACAAAGCCCTTTAGTCTGGGAGATAATCTTGAACTTTTAAAGGGAGCCAAAAAGCAAAACTTAGGCAAGCTTTGAAACAGTAATAACTCCCCCTTCAGGGAAAAGAACAAACAGCCAATCTCCCCTCAATAAACAAAAACAGTATCACAAACCAAACCAAACAAAAAACCACACACACAAAACCAACAAACAAACAAACAAAAAAAACCCCAACAACAGAACACAAAACAGGAAGCAAGGAAGCAAAACTAATGAGAAATAACATCGGGATGAGTACGCACAGCAAGTAGTGAAACCGGAGACGAACCCCCCTATTGCAAAATTACTTTCAAGGTGCAAATTACTTGTCCTTGCTGGACAGTAAATAGAGTAAAAGTTTTTTAAATGCCTCTCAGTTGCACCATCTCTGGATCAGGAAAAGGGTATTGTCCTTGCTGGTCACACGAATCACTCCATGATGCTATTCAAGCATATCTCCAGGATATTGTGACACTAAGGGAACAATGAAAGGCAGACAGAAAGGAAAAAGCATCTTATCATAGAATCATAAAATAGTTTGAGTTGGAAGGGATTTTAAGGATCATCCATGGGTAGGGAACCTTCCTCTGCACAAGGCTGCTCCAAGCTCCATTCAGCCTGGCTTTGAACACTATCAGGGACAGGGAGTCCACACCTTCTCTGGGGTACTTCTCTCACCATCCTTATAAAAAAAGAATCTGTCTTATCTACAGGACAGTACACATTTTTACTCCTTTGTAATTACAACAACAGTTTAAAACCAACTGATTCTTAGCTGGTATTTAGCATGATGTTTTTCCCTGGAATTGTAAACACTAATTTATTTTTGCTGATAAGTAATAACCTTGTTATCTCTAGCTAAACAATATTAGATTAACAAGAACAAATATCCTTGTGTTAAACAAACAGTACATCGTGTGGTAAATTGATAATAATATGGTGCTTTACAAATAAACACCAAATACTTTAGGCAGTGCATTTATGGTATTGATACAGGCCACACCTCTCCTGTCAAATACTTTGTGCAGCTGCAGTATACAAAGGAATTAAGGTTGCATAATTACAGCTGGTATTTTGTTTCACTAGTCAATACAGAACAAATAAATTAACCACCATCTTTGCGTAATTATTATTTTCCCTCTTGAAATGGTAGGAATTAGAATTTCTTATCCACAGTACAAAGTAACACAAACCTTGATTAATTAAATATTAGCTAAGTTTCCCTCTACAACTATAAATTGCACTTCAATGAAGAGAGTGACTTGCATCCTGAATCAAATTTAATAATGTAATGCACTGATTGATTCTCCTTAGGACAATGAAAAATACATCACTCTGATAAATGTGTTTTTTTAAGTTATCCACATTTCTATATTTGTGACCTATAAAGAAAAGAGAGGAAGGGAAAGAAAAGGAAATTTCCCTATTCACAGCACACATTGAAGAATTATATGGTTTTAGTAGACTAAAACCTGGGCACACCTGGGCAGTTAGTACTGTCCAGCAGATATGGATTCTTTCCTCCCATCTAAGTAAAACTTACGTCTTCAATTTTGTTAAGCATGTATTAATGAAAGGCTTTAATCTTCACCTTTCAAAACGTGACTGCTAATTTTGAGTGTTTCCTCTTTCAGAGAACATGTTAGAGTACAACTGCCTTTGCTTCTGTTCTTTCTATAAAAGGGGGGGGTCACAGCAATTTGTATTTGTATTCTCACAACACTTAAGATTCTCTACCAAAAGTTAGAAACATGCTGCTTGAGGGGTTTTAGAGAATGCTTTAAAAAATACCCTCAGAAGAAAGTTGCTGTTCCTCACTTGTATACTGCTGAAACCAGTTGTTAAGGATGTTGCTTCTTCAGCTAGTTTAAGGAGGCCAAATGACATAAAGCAAAGTCTGCAGGCAGTCTTCATTGGCCTAGTAGGAATGATTACCACCTCTCCCAGACAGGCAGAGTGCCTCTCTTGGGCTCCTCAGAAGATTTCATTTCAAATCAAGAAAGAACAAGCTCTCTGGATACACAAGGTCAGCTATGTGCAGACTGACCAGGGGCAGTGTCCTCTGAGCTTGTGACACCACAATGCCCAATTCTTTTCATCATCCATCTCATCCTGATGTGTGCCCCCTCTCAGAGGCTGCGGCTGGAGATCCCCTACAGTGATATGACTGCCTCTTTTGATTTCCAGCTGCAGTGGCAAAGGCCCTGGTTTAAGCTCTACAGATGATAAAGTCCCGAGCTGTGCCTCTGAGTCCTGCTCAATGCCTCCCGTTTTTACTGCAGGCACAACACAAGATTATGGCCTATCCACTTCAGCTTCAAGATGAAAACCAAAGCTTGACAAAAGCTGTCAGTTCTCTGTTTTGCTGTGTCCTACAGTAGTCAAGGGTAGGCAGCACATTCCCATCAGTACTGCTGAGGGAGCTGCAAGGCTGCTGCACACAGCACACAGTTTGGTTTATGAACTGCCAGTGGAAGAAATGTGTTGGACAGCATACTGATAAGTGAACAAGGAAACCTGTAGAAAACAACTGCCCATATTCCTTCAGAATCATAGAATCACTTATGCTGGAAAAGACCTTTAAAATCATTGGGTCCAACTGCATCTAGGAGAATTATAAGTTTCACAATTTTCTGAAGTTCTTTACTAATCTTTACTAATTTGAATTCATCACCTTTTAAATCAAAGTCCTTGTGAGGACATATTGAAATGCAAGACTTAACCTGTTCTAAATGCTCAGTCCTGGTAATATAAAAGCAGTGGCTTAACCCAAAGCACAGGGGATGTAAGTTTGAATCACATTAACATATAGACCCTGGGATAGTCTGCCAAGAGAAACTTTGGAATATAATCAGAGAGTTTCACAAAGCAGAATAAATTCTGGAGATCCCCCCAGTCCTATTCTCTCTGATATTTCTTTTTCCTCTGCGTGCTAAGAAAAGTACCCTCATTCTCATAAGCTTTCAGCTGACACAACAATTTAAAAGACCACAATACTCTTCAACGACCTAGTGCTCTTCTTATTACAAAAAATGTTCATTCACTCATTTCTGCGAGCACTCGAGCATCTTCTTCTCTTCAGCTGTCAAGACACTGTGAAGCTCTGCTTTTGCATGAACACGGACACCAGGTTTGGTGTGGTTTTTGTCTGATACCGCAGCTCGACAGCTCCTTGAGAATAGTTTTCCATCTCGCTTACAGCCCTCTGCAGGGCTGCGGCCTGCCGCAAAAAGAACGCCGGCCTCGAGGGCCGCACCACCATGTCACTGCTCCCGCTTGCACACCACTCCTGGGAAGCTCCGGGTGACTCTCCTGTGTTTCCCGGGCACAAACTGCACCCCGGCTCTGGCTGACGGACGCGCAGGTTGCTCGCTCTCTCCATCCGAACCCCCTGGCTCCTCCCGGGCCACGGCGCGGCTGCCCGAGTCGCTCCCACGGCCGGGAACGAAGCGCTCCGCTCCATCCCGGCCCCGTCGCTTCCTCGCCGTCGCACAACGCCTCGCGCCTTTCCGCTCCAGCTCCGCCTTTCCTTTCCTCTCCGCGCTTCCATGGCCGGGCGGCCGGCGGCCCCGGTCACGCAGCAGGTCGGGCGGGCGCGGGGCTGCGGGCGGCGGCCGGAGCAGGAGCCGCTGCGGGAGGCCGCCCGCTGCCTGCTGCTGGACGCCGACGGGAGGAGCGTCCCCTTCCAGGCCCTGTACGCGGAGCAGAAAGCCATCGTGCTGTTCGTGCGGGTGAGGAGGGGCCCTGCCCGGCTCCCGGCGGGGCTGTGGGTGGGCTGCGGTGCCGGGGCTTAGCACGGGCTGGGCTGGAGCGGAGGGGAAGAAACACAAAGCAGAGCAGTGCTGCTCCTGAGACCCCTGTTCTTTGGTAAAGTGAAACACTATTTACCAGAAAGGAAATACTTCTTCAGCCGGGTGTTTAGGAAAACAAGTATCGTGTTTCTTAATTTCCCAGCTGTCGAGCCAGCTATCACATTCCTAAAATATCTAGAGATAAAAATATTTGCAAGGCTGCAGGCCCAGTGTCCTTGTCCAGGCGTGGGTTAAACCAGTATCCTAATCCAAATTTGGTGTCTGGAATCTTTCCCGTTCCTTGTTCCTGATCACCTCCAAAGTGATGTGTGCCCAAAGTCTGCTGCTTCATATCTGTGCAGTTATATCTGTTTCTGACACATTCAGTTGGGTACGTTGCAGAACTTTTTGTGTTACACCTGTAAGGAGTACGTAGAAGATCTGGCAAAAGTCCCCAAGGCATTTTTACAAGTAAGTACTCTGCTCTTAATGTGCTTGTGGCCACAATCAAGCAGATCTGTTATGTCCAGCTACATGCTTATGTAAGGCTTTGAGGAATAAAAAAAAAAAAAAAAAGGTTCTGAAGAAGCGCTTTCATTGTTTGCTACAATAGCAATAATGAATCTGCCTAGAAGACACGGGAGAGGATTTATGGTACTACACGCTCTGTTGCAACACCATTATTTCTCCCTGCCCTATTAGCTTGGTGCTCTTTTTGCTGTTGTGCTCAGAATAGTTAGACAACATCTGACAGGCATTTCTTTCAGTATTAGGAGTGCTCTGGACAGCTGTCTTCTGACTGCTAACTACTGCCCTTTCCATTATGCTAGTAGGGCCGACTGATGTGCACGGAACAAGATCAGAAAATTGATCTGGATTAAAAATAGTGTGTTTTTCTATGGTGATTTGTAAGCTGCATTGGTAGTGTGTCCTGCTCTCCAGGGCAGCTGCACAAACAGGAATGACAGTGACAGAAAAGAGAAGTAGAGTGGGCAGGGGTTGCTATCAACGTATGTTTTTTGTGTAGTAGGAGATGCCAGAGAAGACAATGATCTCCTGCTAAATGTGCAAGGTCAATCTGTCTTTTCTAGACTGCTGATTGAAATTCTGACATACTTATTCCTAAGAGCAGCATGGCCAATGACGGAGACTCAGGTCATTGCTGATGGCAATTCCATCTAAGTCCGTCTGAGATGGACTAGGAATTTGAGGACAAAAAGGGGTAATTTCTTTGTCAGCTTCCCTTCTCAGGACAGATATTTCTGAACTGTTTGATCAGTGTTACTGAAAAGGTCATTTTCTTAATTTGGCTCTTCAAATGAATGTATCTAGAGAGTCAGAAATGTCCACGCTTTTCTTAGTGCAAATATTCTGGTTTTAGGAGGGCTTCTTTTCATAACAAGCAAATTTTATATGGGAAATAATTCTATATGAGAAAGGCAAATACATAATAAAACAGCCTTATATTTATGAACTGATTTTAGTGATATCTAAATGAACTTCAGTTTTGGGCTCTGTTTTACAGACTCAGGCATAAGGCTGCACCTGCAAAAAAACAGCAGTGCATATAAATTGAAGTTATATCTATCAATGGGTCCATATATGTAAACCTCAAATGTTTGGGAACCATCATTTTTGTGCTTCTTTTTCAGATGCAGTTGCAACTGAGTGGAAATTTTGAGTTTCCAAAATCATAGCATGGTCCAATTAATTGAAAAGACAATTCTACCAATGCTACAGGAAACTCAAAGTTTGCACAACTGTAATTTAAGAGTTATCTTTAAAAATAATTTTTCACTTAAAAAATTAATGCAGCTGCTAACTGCGGGTGATATACAAAATTACAGTCTCCAAACATGGAAGTTATGTTAACATCAAATAATTTTAAGTCAGTGCACTGTGATCACTAACTTGGGACACCAGATTCTGTTAATATTTTGAAGTCATGTAGGAACACCCAGTTCCTCTTTAAAGCTTCAATACCCATGTTCTGTTCTAGGAATCAAATGTGAGGCTTATAGTTATTGGGCAGTCATCATATCATCACATCAAGGTAAATAAAGCAGTCATTAAATACAATGTATTCTCTGTTATATCTTAGTGGTCTGTAATGAGGGATTTGGTTTGTATGAAAAGGTGGTCTTCTGCAACAGCAATAAAAAAGGATAGTATTCATGAGGCAATTCTAATAGTAATACATGACTAAAGCAAATAATTAAAACTTGCAGTTTAAAAACCACCAGGGGTTGCTAAGGAAACATCTTTTCTTGATTTCACTGGAAGCTTTGTTTTAATAGAAGCTTTGAGGCTAAAAATTTTCCACCTTAACATAACTAACAAATACATAGTTTTCAAATAAGAGGGGGGAGCATGGAGCTGGCTGGATGTCAGTATTTTTGCTGTTGTCAGTAGAGCCTAACTAGTTACTGCCTTAACCTTCCAAATATTTCTTTATTTTTCTGTGTCTTTCTGTGTTTATGCCTACATTTTGCAGCCCTTTTGCAGTTTAACTGGGTATACACATGAAATGTATGTAGATCCACAAAGGGAAATTTATAAAATACTTGGGATGAAAAGAGGTGAAGGTAATAAAGCATCAGGTAAGAATGATTTTCTCACCTTATTTAGACTTTCACAAACAAAAAAAAAAAATGCTCTGATAAAATAGTATGATTGCAATGTAAAGAGAAAGTGAGTTGCCCACCAGTCTCTTGTAGGCTATATTTTGTGAAAACACTGGTAAATCAGGAATCTCTAAAGTATCCATAGCAGCTCTTAATTGTTGTTGTTCTTACATTCGTATTTCTAGATAACAAGTGTTTTGTGCTTTTGTTTAGTTCGGAGCCCCCATGTGAAATCAAACACTCTTCTGGGAAGTATTAGGAGTATATGGAGAGCAATGACTGGCCCAGCTTTTGATTTTCAAGGAGACCCTGCTCAGCAGGGAGGAGCTTTGATTATAGGCCCAGGTGAGCTGCTTTGTTTTATGTGGAAGTTGCCACTGTCTCCTTGAGCTGTTTGCTGCCATTTCGCCTGCTGTCCCTGTGAGTCCCAAGGAGACAGTCTGGTGTTGAACTGTGTTATTTCTGTCACATGAAGAAGTCTGCAGAGTGTCATTGTGTAGTCCCATCTCCCACAGAGGTGGCATAAACCTGATCACAGTTCTGCAGAAATTGGTTGGATTGGAACAACTGCCTCAAAAGTTTGGGGGGGTTTTCTTGACATCGTGGTATTTACCTACATTCTGCTTTCACATTTGATTTGAGGCATTTAATGTGGTTTTATTAGAGGGGTAGAGCATTGAGGGGGAATTGCAACATGACAGTCATCACAATATTAGGAAACATCATGCTACAGCAGATTTAAACTAGTTAAGTGTCTCAATATTCCTTGCTTCTTTAATATATTTTAAAAAATTTTTGTCATTGTTTAAAATACAGAATATTGTGCAGTCTACAGAACTAGCTCACATTTGTACAATAACTGGTAGGTAGTCAGAATGCTGCTTCAATTCGCTTACATCTTTGAATAAATAAATATGTTATTCAATAATTTACATCTTATTCTCATTCCAGGCAACGAAGTTCATTTTTTGCACCTTGATAAAAACAGGATGGATCATGTTCCCATTAATACAGTCTTGCAGCTGGCAGGAGTTAAACCAGTGAATTTCTCAAACAAACCCCAGATTATTGACATATGACACTGATGTAATGTATACTTTTTTTAAAAATTTGTGCTCTAAATGAACAGCTCTCCAGTGAAATACAACAAGCATTGGTTCTGTTGCTTCTTTGTAGGACATATGAAACCTTATGTAGAAAATCAGAGCATAGAATAAACTACCTGACACTAGAGATGGATACAAAAGTGCTGTTTCCCTTGAGTGCAAGATAATAAAAACTAAAACACAACTGAGACTGATTGCAAAAAATCCTGGAGCTTATTATTGTCTCCTCAGACAAATTTGCTAATGTTTTCTTAAACATCATTGTTCAAGGTGCACTAAAGTAAGAAATCAGATTTTGCTCAGGAAGAACTTAGGATTTCTGCCTTCAGCAGATAAACACTGGCTTTTAATCTAAGACTTTTCAGCACTGTTTTAAAGCTTGCAGCACTGTATGACAATTTTGTATTGAAATACACCTTGAAAAGTCACAATTTTGAACACCTGGATTTCATTTGCATCTGGCAGTGGCAGAAGTTATGAAACACATTTCACAAATTCAAATAAATATTTTAAATACATCATCCTGTATTGTCTGCAATTCTTTTGTGTGATACAGAAACATGGGTCTGTAAGACCAGAGAGAGATGTGTCTTAAATTTGTATCTGATCAGATTATTGGTTTTGAAGTAAGCCAAATTATCTGTGTTCCTATGAAGATTTGCAGCAGAATGTTCTTCCTTTTTATGTACATATTTTCTCTCAGAGCAAGAGGTCTGAGAATAAATTGTTCTTAGTTATTTCTGTCTTAGACAACTGAAGTAAGCATAACAGCATTCTTTCTGGTTTGCAGTTCTGGCGTATTTCATATTATTCATTTATCTACAGATGTTTATGTTCAACATCTATTGGTTTCATTAAAGTAGACGTGCCCTCTTTCATCTAGGATGCACTTCTTTTTAGCAATTTGAAGAAAAAAAGAATTGTCCAAGATTTATGGAGGAGTGTATCCATCTCTGCAGCCTTTGATCTTTGGCCTTCACTGTAGAATGCTACCATACATACATGTCTCAACTGCAAATTTTCTCCCCTTTTAAACTTTAATGCAGTTGTGAAATGGCATTTTGTGAAGATGTTTGTTCCTGCATCCATTAAGGTCACTGGCAGGCCCAGAGCAAGGTCTGGAAAGCTTTACACCATTAAGAGCATGTGAAATTAAGTGCACTTTTCCTTGATGAAAAATAAAAAGGCTTGCTTAAGAAACAACAATACTGAACAGTGTAATTCTATTAAAGATACTATGCCTTAGCAACTGATTCATTTCACCCCTATTTTGATATTACATGTTTAGAAGAAGGATTTTATAAATGGAAAAACACAGTTGTCAGTTCCCTGCTTTGACTAAACAGCACTCAGCACGGGGCTAAAGGTAGTCATGTGCAGACTCTGAACCCCTGTGATTTCAGGGCTAGCCAGAGGCTTCCTCAAACTCGGCACAACAGACTGGGACAGGCAGTTCAGGCTCACAGGGGAGTGAAGTCTGCTTTTCATGAAGCACTCTTCCTACAGTCTCAAGTAAGGAGCTGCTGCCTCCTCCCTCCAGCACTCCCCCAGCTCAATAATATTTTTCAGCATGCCAGGAACTCTGGAATGCATCTGCCTCTCTGCCTTATGTTACTTAAACAACAGCCAAAAGCAGGCTGGAAAACTGGTCATATGTTTGTAAAACAAAGACCATAAACAAAGAAAAATTATTCTCAAAGACAATGAATGATGAATACTCAGTTTATTTGTAGTGCTTCCACTATGCTTCATTCCACTCTGCTGATAATCACAGCTAAGACACTAATTCTTGTTCCACTTTTATTTTGTCGTTGTTCTTGGTGCTTTTGATTTTAAAGGAAATGTTCTAGCTCCCTTCCTGCTTCTTTTGCTTTTAGTAGAATTAAAACAATATACAATGGTAATAGTTCTGTTGGTCCTAATAAGGACATTTTAAAAAGTTAACTACAGCTAACAGAACTATGGACTATTCAAAAATATTTGAATTAATTAAACTGTAGTTTTACATTGAAGTCATCCACCCTCACTATTTCAATACTGCCAGGAACCATACCACAACCTATGTGTTATCCCAGCAAAATCACTTCTTCAGAAAGACTCACAAACTGCAGACAAACAAAAGGCGAGAGGAAGAGAGAAGAGCTGAGGTGTCCTAATCAGGGCATCGGCCCTGCCTTTTGCATCTCACCACAGCTTGAGTTTGCTTGACCCCTGCGGGACAAGGACTCCCGCATTCATAATGAATCAGAACAACGATGGCCACAGTCATCCTTTGGAAAATTTGTTTCCGAAGTGTCAGAAGAATTTTAGGTCTCTGGTGTTATTTAGAAAGGATATTTTTTTTAAAAGTCACACATTGAAAAGTGGCAACTAGTAAGTTTCCAAGGTTTTCCCCCACCGATGTGCACATTCAGCTGAAGGTAGAATAGTTCCTCAAGGGCTTTCATCATGGCCATTCGATGGAGGTGGGAAGGGAGTGGTTCTCAGAGGCTGTTTTACCTACTAGCTTGGCTTAGCGCCACGGCTGTTTAAAGTAACTGTGTGTCTTGCAGTATCACTGTATCCAAGAGCCGGATTCAAATACAGTTATTTAAACTTTTCCGATAAGTCCATTCAACGTTCAGACCGGAAGCCTGCATGCGCTGGACAGTTTTGAGCGGGCCTTACGAAGTACCAAGTCCTGGGGCTCCTCTTCTGGTACGTGTCCGGGGGGGCACCCGCAGGGCTGCGAGGCCCCAGGAGTAGGCAGGGCGAGCGCCGAGTGCCCGGGCTGGCGGCAGCGGAGCCCCGAGGGCAGCGGAGCCCCGAGGGCAGCGGAGCCCCGCGGCCCG
>VZRH01000520.1:65564-151025 GCA_013397555.1 Urocynchramus pylzowi | reverse complement strand
TGTGCCGGGGGCGCGGGGGGCGGGGGTGCCCCGGTGTCCCGGTGTCCCGCCGGCGGTGGGCGCCGCGCCGGCTCCGGGTGGGCAGGAAAACTTCCATCGGCGCGATTCCCGGCGGGACCCCGGGGCGCTCGGCAGCCGCCGCTCTCCGGGCGGTGGGCCGGTCAGTCCCCGAGCCCGGAGCTCTGGCGTGACACTCAGCCAAGTGTTGTTGAGAACTGCGGCGCTCGTCCGGCGGGATAACTCATCCTGCCGATGTCCCGGTAGCCCGAGCCGTACCCAGCACCGATTGCCTCTTGCTGGCATTTTCTGCATGCCAGAGAGAGTGAACGGAAAACAACGTTAAACACGTTTCTGTCCGTTTAACACGTTGTGGGGTGGAAAAAAAGTAGCATGTTTCTCCATGTATTGGGGCAATGTGTATATATATATATATATATACACACACACGCGCACACAAATATATCTATATCTAATCTGTCTGTATCTATAAGTATAGATATATTTATAGATGGATATAGATATTTGTTTTTCCTGATGCCGTAATATCGTGCTTGCTGGCAGATGAGTGAAATAATGGGCAAACGTCCCCTTGACATGCAAGTGCCAACAGCTTGTGCAGGCAGGATTGCTCAGTGTCGTCCCTCCTTTTCGTGACTCCAGGCTCCGAGCCGCGCTTTTTTTTGGCTCATGAGTCTGCCTCTTTTAAGAAGCCTGTTGGACCACAGCCAGAAAATTCTGTGTTTAGGTTTGAGCTCCACAGCTAAAAGATGGCCTGGAGTTTAGTTTGCCTAAAGGCAAAAACAACAAAAATTACTTTTTAAGTCGTATGTCATAATCTCAGAATTTTAGTGTATTTACAACTTCTCATAAAAAGCAAGAAATATACCTCCCAGCACATCTCTGTGAAGGGCATGGAAAATATCTGTGGCCAGAGCCAGCAAAAATATAAAGAGCAAACATGCAGAAAAGGCACCAATGTACCTTTTATTTCTGTGGCAAAAGCATGGTGCCTTATGTTAACTAGTGTGTTTCCTACGTAACAGTATGTTTAGAAAACCATAAGATTTTGTTTTGAAAATTTGGCATAGCAACGTGGAAAGAATGTAAACTGCCAAAGCTTACCAGATTCTTCTTTTTAAAAAGCTTTAATACTGTCAAGGAGTAAAATCCTAAATATTCCAGCCAAAAATTCAGCATTTTAGGCCTGATCTACAGTGAGAAACATAATGGTGTACTTATCTACAGAACACCAAGGCTCCAATAGCTCCATATGTGTTTTGTTTCTATAGCATGAAACTGTTCATACAGGACATGGTGATAGTATGATTTTAAAATAATGACTTTTTACTGTTAAAGTGATTTTTACTACCATTATTACCAGGCAGCCCTATCCAGCTCACATCTCCAGCAAACAGATCTGTCAAACCATTGTCATGAAGCAGTTGCTGGTAACATGTGTCTGGCATCAACAAGCCCATTAAATTACTGTATTTTCTCCTCCAAGAAAGTGTTCACCCATTTCAATTCAGTAGAGCACCTAGGCTTTGGCCTGTGTTTTTTCAGTGGGATTTCACCATGTGCAGCAGTACCTAGTATTGTAAATTTCATTAAAGTGCACTTTAATTAACTTTACCTTGATTAAAGTAAATTTGATTATTATATTTAACAATACTTCATTTTGTCTTGATCTTGCTGTGCACAGTGGCTGCTGTTTATTGTCCAATTTTTGGTTCTGATTCGAATTATAATCTAATGTTCAGTTTTCTACTATGTCATACCAGTTTTTTTAAAGAGAAATCTTAAAAGAATAAGCTAACAGGCTTACCTTTTTGTTCAGCTGTTTTAAAGTTCTGTCAAGGTTTGAAATGTCAGTTCTGCCTTCTCAAAGCTTCCAGTTTTGAGAAGTTAAATTAATAGTTGTGTACTGGAGACAAAGCATAAGGTCTTGTTCTTTAAAATGGACATACTGGTAAATATTTGAACCACTGTAAAGGCTGAGAGGTCTGTGTTAGCTTATCTGTTTACAGAAGCAGTGCCAAACTTATTAAGAACATTGCAGGCTACTCTTATTTTCATCTTTGCAAAAGACAGAAACAGAACATAACCCGAAATTGCTGTAAAGATTTATGGATCTTTTGTTGTGTGATGTTACATTCGTAAACAGCAAAGTTTCAAATGCATTCTAGGAATTTTATACCCACAATGCTTACAGTAATCATTGCATTTCTTTATTTTGTAATTAATTGTATGCATCAGCCATATGTCAGAATAACTATTAATTAGGACTGTCTAAATATTCTTGGTTATAGCAAGACTAGTTCAGGAAAGCTGTCCTTTTAAAAAGTTGTTCATTTTGGTCTGTTAAGCTGCATGGTAAGCTTTATAATTTTCTCTTTGTCAACTAGTGCATGAGGCTTGCTGGTATGAATCCAATTTGCTGGAACTGAATGCATTTTGTCTGTTTATTAGAAGCATATTCCCATATCCTTCTGATCTCTGAGAGAAGTAATTTATATGATCTAAATAACTTGTAGCAATGCTCTGTGAGATGCTTGGAAGCTGTTAATTTCCTTTCCTCAGCTGCTTTTCTTTCTCATTGCTCTCATTTTATAAATAACATTTTAAAGAAGAGGTGGAATTATAATGCATAAACTTCAGGCAATAGGTGTGGCTTTCTCTCTCGCCGATTTTGTGTAGTTAATTCTAAAATGAAATAGCTACAATAACTATACATGGAATTAAATTTTAAGTGATATAGTGTTATGGGTAATTTCTTGACATTTGTTCTTCCTGCTGAATGTATATCCAGTTTGTTTACAGAATTGAACTAGCATCTTAAAGGATGCTCTAAGCTACAGTGTATGTACCTATTTTGTTTTTCTTCACTGAGAATAATTTTGCTTATATTGTCAGTTGGATTGATAATTAAATATTCATTTTCATGTATTCATTGATATATGGGTTGTTTTTTTGGTTTTGTATTGCAGTTTGTTGTTTTTTTCAAACCATTAAGTTGTCTTTTTCCAGGAGTGCTGGTTTGTCATTACAAGCTTTGTGTATCCAATAGAAAACTATTTTTCTAGAATGCTAAGGACACTTCTAATAAGTATCATTAAACTTCCAATATTTTGACTCTCGACATTTTCAATTAGTTTTTATTATGCAGCTGTCTCAGTACAAAAACTGTGTTTACTCTTTTATCGATATGACCTCACTTACTTGTGAGTCTTCTCCAAAGTTAAGATTTTAAATACATGTTTAAGGCTTTTAGTGTCTAATCCAGCACTGAAAGTACATGAACATATGCAGTCTCCAAGTGAAGTAACAGTGTTGATCAGTCATGACATGGCACTGAAAATAAGGCTTTCATAGCTTTTGGTTTTAAAAAAGTTTCTCTATCTTTTTAGCATACTTTTATTTTCCTTTTTAGAGTCCAGGCTATTGTTCCAATTGGCAACTATATCATTAGCTAAATTTGAAATATCATAGTGATGATGACTGAATGAATTTTTTCAAGGATAAGAAGACTAAAAAGAAAATCTTTAACAAATATGTTGAAGTTTTTTAAGTCAAACACAACAAAATTCCATATACCAACTCTGAATTCAGAAATACACTCCTCTTAAAATAGTAAAAACTCTTTGGTTACATTCCTGGTATTCAAAACAGATTAACACTGGGTTTTGTTGTACTGTCAATTGCTGAATTTCTCGTCTAGGGCATCTATTTAACAACAGAATTGTAGAATTTCTGTTTGTATTAAATAACGTTTGCTGATCATATGCAAACTGTCCTGCCACTAATGCTTATTTCATATTTAGTTGTCACTTAAAATCATAGACTTAAGAATCACTTAGGTTGGAAGAAACCTCTGAGATCATCAAGTCCAACTGTAATTCTTGAATTAATGAAATTTCTTTTTTGAAGGCCTGTGCAGCACAACCTGAGAAGCATCAGGCTTGTTGAGAGTAAAGGAAGGAAATTAGTTTTTCAACTCTAAGTTCACATTAATGTGATTTTGGAGTTGTAGCTCTCCATTTTCTTCACATCTGTTTCCACAGAACACTGTGGCTCTGATAAACTAGCAGGGTGCTTTTCCTTCTGTAACACTGCAGTCAGCTAGGACAGTCATGCTTGTGCTAGCTTTAGTCTCACTAGCTGAGGTAGCAGCAGTAATACAGTTGTGGTAACCTATGCCTCAGTTAGGGGTATGTAGGCTCATTTTGATTGTACATCGGATGCTTACTCAAATTAAATGCCTGCAGTGACATGCTTATGTATTTTAACTGTTCTGTTATATAAGGCTGACAAAATTAAGTGTGTTTGAAGTATATCTAAAGTGCTGCAGCCATATCTCCTAATTGCAGAGCAGATGCAGCCTGTAAGGCAGTGAGCCCCACTCTGTCGTTCTTCTGAGAGATGATTAGAAAGGTCTGCTCTAGTTTGATAGTTTTAGGATGATTTTTTATCAGAAATTTGCAGGAATTAGGAAGTGCTCAAGTGCACTATATGTAAATGAAATACTAAAGAGCTAAAATTAGCAAAGGAAACATGAAGATAATGAAAGGGGAGCCTTGCTCCTGGCAGTCCAAACCTTTGTGGAATCCTAGTGAAATCAGATCATCAGTGCTTGAGTGTATTTTATGTATAAACTCTCAATCCTGCAATCAGATCCTTAATGAAGGAATTCTCCTTTCTTTTAATTTCTGTTGAAAAAAACAACACACTAATCCTTGATTAAATAGAACTTGGAATGTGTTTGGAAAAAAAAAACAGGTAAAAACAGACGTGATGAGTAATACAGCATTTGTCAGATGCTGGACTGGTAAATTAGTAGAAGGGTAAATACACTTACAGGAAATTTCTTCATTCTAAAATCTCCCCATAGGAAACATGTTAAAAAGATGGAGCCTGCTGTTTACATAATAGGGAGTAATTGTTAGCAGTGCACAGGAATGGACAGCTTGTCAGGATATTGGCATTTGACACACACTGCTCTTATTGTGAGATACTTCTGTGAACTCATTAAACTCAAGTTTCTTTCAGGTGTTTTAAGAATAGCAACAATGAACACAGTTCAGAGATACCAGAGCAGAACCACTGCCAATAGCAGTTCTGAAGGCCACATACACACTTCTTGCTCAAGATAGGAATTCTTATTTTTGCTGGACATTTTTGCAAGCTGCAGAAGCATTTCAGTAACAGTACAAGCACTGAGGATGCAAGTGATTCTTTTATTCCAAATCCTGTTTTGGAGCAAAATGCTAAATTATTTTAGGTCTTTGACCTGTGCAAATTATATTTCTTTTCATTTTTGTCTTCCTTTTGTATTTGAAGACTTTGGATTTCTCTTTGCAAAGTACTTTTATATTTTCAAGGGTGATGTAAAGTTTCTTTGAAGAAGCTGAAGTGCAAAAAGGTAGCATTTGAGTACCCAAGGAATTCAGTTTGAGTACTACTGCCATTCTTCCCAGACTTTGATGTGGTTATTGTTTGTGTACAATGAAAAGGGAGAGCTCAATCTAGTCAATAATTAGACTGGCATTTAAGGACAAATGCCATGGAGGGAAAAATTTTGGCTGCATATTCCTGCTCTTAACCCCCAGCAGGCTGGTTCAGTGAGCTAACTCAGAAGATTTTTCCTTCTAAGGAACCTGGTGGCAGCTAGCCATTAAATCAGTTTAGGAGTGGTGTGAAATTATAGCTTGGGGCTGCAGTGACATGTGTTTAATCTAGCAATGCCAGTTTAAATACAATCCCTAGATATCACATCCTCTCAGTTCTCCTTTCTGCTTCCTCCCTTGCCTTCCTCTCCTGCACATATTAACTCTCATTCTCAGAGCAGAGGGAAGTAAGTCAGCAAAGCAGCTTTTTACTTTCTTTTCCACTTTTCTTTTTTTCCTTTCCTTTTTCTTTTTTTCTTGCCTTCTTTTTCCTTTTTTTTCCCCCTGTTATTTTCTTTTTTTTTTCCTTCTTTTTTTTTTAGTATTGCTCAGGGATACCTGTTACAGTTTCTAATTCATTCAAATCCACCTTGACAGAGCTCAGTGATTAACACAGTGGTGGGGATCTACCCCCAAAAGTCCACCCCCAGGTCTGCCTCTCTATGAAGCAGTTTTTACTGCTTTTTAGCATATTTTGCACCCAGCTGAAGTATCAGTGCACTTGCTTCTCCACACATAATTCACCTTGTGGGCCAGTTTAGTCACTTCTTAAAAATGCACGCATTACTCTAAATTTTATCCTTTGTCTTGTTTTCAGGGAGTGATTTGGTAAGTGCTGGGAAGTACAGAAGCAGGTAATGCACATCACATCTAGTACTTGAAGCTGCTCTGCTTACAGAATGGGACTATTAGAAATTAAATGAGCAAGTTGTGTGCCTTGCTTCTGCTAGAGAGTAAGGAGGTACGTGCCTCACTTGCTTAGGAGTACTGTACATCCCACTGTGCTCCTGACCTGTACATAAACCACTCACAGAAGGCTGCTGTTCTATGAAAAAAGCATTAAGAAAATGTACTCTTTTCGGTGGACTTTTCTGCCTTCACCCTTGAGGTACTAGTGTATGAAGGTGAGCACTGAGCATGTGACTGTTGAAATATAGATATAGTAACTCCTTTCAGGGCATACCTGGATATGTATTTTCAAGATACAGATGATGATTTCTAAGTGGTGGTCATGGATCATGTTGTTTTGAAGCTTGAAGTGATTTTTTTTCCCCCTGCTGTCTAAAAGCTGACATACAGTTTTTCCTCATCACAGATCATGTTCTGAAATAATACATACACATGATCTGTTTTGATACTTACATCATATCTGTTATAGGGAATTAATTTGCAAAAAAAGAAAAAGAAAGAAAGCTTTCCTTTTAGGTCTGAATTTTAATTCAGATACTTTATTATGATATTTACTTAGCAGGAGGAAGAGAAGTATTACAGTGGTGCTGCAAGCCTCAATTTTTATTGACCAATTACCCCAAGCACAGCAATTTATAGCAGGAGCACAGTCAGTGTTTAAAGTTCACTGGGGCTTCAGCTTCCCCGGCCATAAAAGTAATTTATATCTATGTGAATACCACTGGTATTTTTTTGCCCTCAGCTTAACAAAGGAAGCTAGGGCAAGTACAAGATACCACCTGCCTGCAGGCACACAGGGTTTGAAGGGGCAGCTGGGATGGGGATGAGAATTCAGTTAAAGTTGTCCAGGTAGGGCTTAGCTGGTGCTCCCATGGGCTGCCTGGTTGGATACCTATCAAGTCTGTTTCCTGCAGGCTTTAATTGCATGGCACTACTGTCAAAATCATGGCTTTACAGAAAGGAGTGCCTGTGTTTGGTGTGAGTGTGCTTCGTCATTTAGTTTAACGTTGGGAGTCAGAGGTGCAAAGGGATTTGTGCTTTAGTTTGGGGGGGTGGTGTGTGTGCATTGGTATTTGGAGTGCAACCAAACCTGCCAAAGGAGGTGTCTGCTGTGTGTGTGGGTGCAAGTCAGGCCCCTGCTGTTTTGCAAAATCATCAAACAAGGAACACTTTGGGAAAGAACACTAAAGAGCTGTGGATTATGGGAATGCTGCTGAGCAAAAAGCCTCAATCTTTGTGTGCCTTGTTTGTTTAACACTGGAAAAATAATAGTACCTAATTTAATACTTAAAAGAAGATTTTCTTCAATCTAAACCATTTAATGTTGTCCCATTGACAAGTAATACTTCAGAGTTTCAGCAGAAAATCATGATGTTTATAAAAGCTTCCAATTTTCTTGCATTTCAGATCGCCTCTATTTTGCAATTCTCTACCAAAAACCAAAGAGTGGAGCTGCAAATACCCATTATTTCTGCATAGATGATGAACTTGTGTATGAGAAGTGAGTACCAAGTTAGGGGTTTTTTTTTCCTTTTTTTACAGAAATAAATTAGTCAGAACAGCAGCAGTGAGGAATTAGTCTCATTGGAGAATTAATTACATGAGTTTGGTCTTCTAAGACTTACGTGCCATGATGATTTATAGCCTTTTGAAGGATTTCTTAAAAACATTTTCAAAGCAGAAGCTTTCATTGTATCCATTCTTGTTAGAAGACTCAGAAACGTGACATTTAGAAGTGCGTATTGTACTGCCAGACTAAAAGGTGTCTTTGGTTCCTCATGTATTAAGTGGAATTTCTGAACTTCCTAGAATCAGAGAAGAAAATGGCAAAGTCAATTCAAGCCTTTATGAGCTGACAATGGATATATTATTTCCCCTGTAGTGAACAGTGTTTGTCTTTTACGTGATGTGGAATGTTGCTAATTATTCAAATAGTTTTGATCAAGGGCATGCTTGCTGTTTTTTGGTACACTAATAAATCTTTATTCTCTGTGTTCCCTTTTCTCTAGCATGAGTTGCCTTCTTTTAAAGTAAAGCTTATGAGTTCCTCTAAAAATAGAGTTTAAAAACTTTTGTCACAGAGCAATACAGTAGTGAGAAATAGTTCTCAAAGTCTGGGGTATTGGTTATGAATGGTGCTGTGTAGAAAACAAAAGAATTTTAGTCCATGTTTAAGATGACAAAACATTTCCTCTAAAAAAACAGTATGTATTTATGTAAGAAAGCATGCTTGTTTTTAGAATGATGTATACCACATGTATATTATTACTCCATGCTTTGTGCATCTTGTTAAAAAAAACAATTTACAGGGGTCATGTACAATTTCTCTCCTTTCTTCTGACAGTTTCTATGCAGATTTTGGACCACTCAATCTGGCAATGATCTACAGATACTGCTGCAAGCTAAATAGGAAATTAAAGGTAATGCTTGGGTTTTTGATTCAAAAGCCAATATCACTGGCTTTTTAAAAAACAAAAACAAGTGGTCCAACATTTCCTTTGTTGTTATTGTTATTGTTCAGGTGCTTTCTTGTTTTCCTAATCCACCTGAATTCTGAATGTGGATTAGCATTCATATTTTAGTGGGGTGAATTTGGGGAGGAGGAGGATAAGAGTGGAAAACTCACTTACTTACTCACTTACTCACAGAAGATGCACAACTGTGGCAGTAACTATTGTTAAGCTTCTAGAAGATCAGTTGCTGAATGAATACAGCCTCTTGTATAGGAAAAGCTTCTTTCCTGAAATTCTGTCATATTAGCAATCTGCCAATATTGAGTGAGCTTGAAGGTGTAGTGCTATGTTTTTATTTGAAATTATTTTTGTTTGACTTGGTCTTTTCTTCTGATGATGACATTCTTCAATAATGAACAACATTTGATCTTTAGTAGCATTGATAGCATTGGCCTGAAGGAGGCTGCTCTGCTTGTACTGCTGATTATCTTCTCTTACAGGCACTGAGTAATTTTTGGGATTGGGCTCTTGATAAAGTGTAGTATGTTTAAAATGGATTTCTTAAATTAATTAACACAACTTACTACAAGTAGTTGACCTTTAGTTAGTTAGTTAGTTGACCAAGATCTCTTTGGCAGATAAAAAAGTTTATTTTTGTTAATGTCAGTCATGGTTTGCCTCTTCAAATCTATTTAGATCTTTAAACTGCCACTGAACTGTGAAAAGTGGGAAATATACAGCACATTATAGAATAAGAGGGTATTTTTTTTTCGTTCCTTGATGTCTGTCACAGGTAATAATTTGCAGAATTCAGACTTGCTTTATTATTTTTTAGATTATAGAAGCAATTGACACCTATGGGTGTGATGTTGCTGCTCAGTTCTTGCTGGGGCACTAGCAGAATTGTCTCTGGCTAAGCCTGAGATAAACCTGTTTAGTGGTCCAGGCTGGGAGGTGGTAAACTCTCGCCTGGGGAACTGTGTTCGCCAGAGGTGAGATTCTCTGATTTTTGTATATTGGGTGCTCTGAAGCAGCACAAGTCTATGTTATAGTTTCTTTCCATGTCTTGTGTCTGACATGTTAGGATTTCTGAGAACATATTTCTGCTACTGATCTGGGTTTTTTTTTTGTCTTGAATGCATTGAATCTGGTATCTTGAACAAGTAACATTGCTATTTAAATGTGTAAAATGACATGTTATGATAGCTTAGCAGTTGATCAAAGTGTGCAGTTTCAAGCACATCAGAATTTATTTCAAGGGCCAGTTAGGGGATAACTGCCACCACACATGTGTGTCCTTTTTATTGAAAATGCCATTCCATCCACATTCTAAGATAAATGGAGAAACTGTATGCCAAGGCAAGATGACACTTACAAAAATTAGTTATGATAAAGTTTAGAAATTATTTCAAAATATTTTAATCTAACCATGGTTCTTATCCTTAGAAACAAATACTGGTGGATTTATCTACATTTGAATTTGAAAAATGAATGAAAAGGTGTAAACTCTGTTTTTAAAATTTTTGCAGCTTTAATATACCTGTGAAACTTTTGAGAATGCCACTTTCTCATAAATGGCTAATCTGTTACATAAGGCTTGAAGTAAAAAATGCAAACTAAAAATCCAAATGCATTTAAAAAGAAAAAGAAAGTATTTCAGTAATTTCTATCTAAAATTATTTAGGCTGGATACTGGGAAAAATACTGGGAAAAGCTAGGGATGCAATATAGTTTTCCAAAGCTTCAGAGGGACTACTCCACAGTATTTTTGGTTCTCTTACTACAGCTGGATGAAAGGAGGTAAACAAATTCTTGCATTCCTCTTGTTTTATGAAAGAAAATTAAAAGGTCTAAAATGCAAAATCATAATCTTCTTCATTTTTTGATACAGTCATTTTCATTGATAAGGAAGAAAATTGTTCATTATACTGGCTTTGATCAGAAAAAGCAAGCAAATGCTGCATTCCTCATAGGCTCCTACGCAGTAAGTATTTAAATTTTTACATCAGCTGCTGACTGTGTTCATTTTTTATACTCAATTTTTAGAACATCAAAATAAAAACAATTATTTTCTCTTGAATAATCACCCTACTTACATAATTATAGCAATGAACCACATAATAAGAGAGTTTCTAAGGTCCAGAAGGTATGTGAATGAAGTTGTATGATTTCACGTTTTTTCCTTCCTACTGCCATTTCTGTTCTTAAGAAATAAGAGCACCACTGAAAAGAAACCAAGTATTAATATTTTAATTTAGAAAAAATCATTGCTTATTGAACTTTTGCCTTTCCCGGACCACACAACCTCTTTTTCTTTTTTATAATAGAAACATAGTATCTTGCATAAAGCATAATGTATCATTTGCCAGTGCGTGTTTAAAGAAACCTTTCCTTCCCCAGATGCTTCTTCTCTATCACAAGGTAATCTCTTCAATTAATCTGGGAGAAAAAATGAGAATGTGTGATGGGTTTAGAGCCTGTATAAAACCTGGAAAGATACAATGTGGCTGGAAAGGTACTCTGCCAAGTCTGTGGCTGCAGAGGGGAAAAGGACTGGCTTTACAACACAACTGCATTCGATACACAAAGATGTAGTCAAGAAATAAAATGCTGAATACTTCAGGATGAAAGCTGTGATGCACTGTATTCAGGTTCTGTTTTGATTTGTAACACACCTTGGTTGTATCCATTTCTCTTGTTTACTGAGTAATAAACTAAAATAAGAAGCTATGCACTTTTTGATATTGGAGATTTGAGAGATTGAAGTTCATGTAGCCTTAGGTTATTCCTATTTATTGGCTGCAAAGGCTACGCAGTACTTTCTGTGATGCAAGCAGTCTCCTTGCTGCCTCTCTGCATCATGCAGGATGTCCATTTTCTGTTCCCTGGGGTTTTTCTGTTGTCTATATTTATAGCACTTTTTACAAATTGAGAGCTAAATTTCAAAGCGTGTCATTCTTGGTATTTGAATTAGGAATGTTGTTGTAGTCCTGTGCAATCTTAAACTGCATGGAGACTGGAAATATGAGTAACTAAGCTTGTTTGCCATTAAGGGATTATGTTGACAAAACAGCTGCAGCTTTTAGGAAAACTACTTCTTCCTAATTACTTGATCATAATTGAGGTCCAGAGAGGGAGAGGTGCCTGGCTTCAGTTATCAGCCATTATTTGGAAAAACTGGGTTTTGTTTTTCCCTACACTCTTCTAAATATGTGTAGTAGTAACATTGTGTGGCACAGTAGCTGACATTCTGATCAGAATTTTGGTACAGAAGATTAACTAACGGCAAAACAATCTAATAGGAAAATACTGTGGTTGGCTATGCCAAAATATACGGAAAACCTGAAATGAATCTTATTTCTGATCACGTGATAGCCGTGCCATGTTGCAATAATAACATGCAACTGCAGGTGTGTGCTTCAACAGTCTTGAATAAAGCTATAAGATTAATATGTATGATAATCCAAAGCACAGTAATTAGAAATGGAGGCTGTTGTACAGATGAGTAGGCAGTTTTTGCTTTAGAGAGTTGCAGTGAAGGAAGTGGGAGTTGCAGAGTGAAGAAAGGATACTCACAGGGATCCATGGCACAAGATCATGACTGCCTAGCCAAGGCATGTGGTAGGCCTAGTTGCAGACACATGGCATATGACAAAAAAATTATGGCAAAACCACCATAGTTCTCAAAGTTTAGAGAGGTGCTTAAGTTACTGTGTTGTACACATTGAATATTTTGGCAATTTCCCTGAAAGGCCTAGGGGAAAGTGAAGCACAGTACGAATATCAGTCACCTCTTTGCATGTAGGCATGTCTGTCCTGAAAATTTGCAAGTCTAAGACAGTGAGCTAGCTCTAGTTAGATGCTGATTTTCTTTCCAGTGCAATACATTTTGGCTTTGGTACTGCTTTTTCTGTACAGTTCGTGTAGGAACTTCTTCCCAGTTTCGTGTAGGAGGGATTCCACTGAAGAAAGATCACAGAAGAAAAACTATGCCCCTGGGGCTTTTTTTCCCATGGCATGCTTTGATGATCTTTCATGAAGAGGAAAGCTTAATTACAGAGCTCATTGCTCAAGTGTTCACACATATTTGTCCAGTATTTCTGCTTTCTGCAGGGATAATTGGATTGTTGTCTGTGGAGCAAGCAATGATACAGGATCTGTTCAGAGTGCCTGATAAACCTGACTATAAGTGTATTTCCTGATTGAAAGGAAATACTGATGACTTCTTTGTTTAAAACATATGTAAGCCTAAGTGTCTACCTTCTTTAGTTTCAGAATTTTGCTTTTTGTTGAAGAAAGATCCATCCAGATACTGGTCAAATCTCTTAAGGAGTTCTTCTATAATTTTAGTTAATCAGACTGTGTCATGTTGATAATACTCTTTGTTACTTGAGCTGATTGTCATAATTTAGTTTCTGATCTTACAGTGTAAGTTATAGGTTGATACTGTGGTTTTTTTCTGTAGATTGAATGTGTTTTGTTACTTGATTCTATTTTTTTAGCTTCATGGTATGTTCCCATTTCAACAGTTTACCTTAGGGTTGAGGAGCTCTGTAGGTAAGCAATGCCTTACTTTGTGGGAGTTCTGGTTCGCTCAAGGAAGAGCAAGGAAGTACAAAGGAAATGTGGCCCTTGCAGATTTAGTCACAAAAATAGTGCTTGTCTACTTGGGTTGAAAGTTGTTTGATAACTTGAACACAGTTTTGGGGTATAAGTTGCTCTGTAGGTGCAGGTTTTACAAGTTACTTGTTAGGAGCAATAAGGAATAACAGTAAGGTTTTCAAGAATAGCAAGGCACAGTGAGTCTGTAATTTCTGGTTTTGTTATTTTTGGTTTTTTAAAACACAGTTATATTTAAGCTACAAAACTGTAATGAACTGTATATAACTAGTTCTCCTCTGGGACTTCTATGTCCTCATAAATGTTCAACTTCTGAGCATGTCTTTTCAAAGGCTTGTTGACCTCAAATTTGTATTCTTAAACAGAATATTATAACTTCTGCTTAAAGGAATTGCAATATATTAGCATGATTTATCATTTGTCATCTTTTGTTCAAATGTATATGTGTGTGTGTATGTCATGTGGGGATATGCTTCTACTGCTAAGGCAATTACAAAAGTCTTCATTAATTGTGGTGTGGTAAGGGGAGCTGTTAGTGTTCTTGTTTTTGAGCACAGTCTGTTCTCAGTCCTTTCTTCACAGTTGATGTGTTTTAATGTTTCCCCCATTCCCATTCATCTAACTTGTCTTTCTTTCCTCTTCAGTGGAGATAGTTTATGAACTCTCCAGACTACATACTTCTTTTTCCCCCCTCCTGCATCTCCTGCTTCCTTCCAGGTGTACTTTGATGTGACAGCACAGCCTAACTCAAGCTCTTCAGTATAACATGGCCTTAAGAGTGAAGAACTAAATTTACAAATACATTGTTGTATATGTAGTTTTAGAATAAAATACAAATTTTTTGAGTAAATCTTAACAGTTTAGACCTTAATCCCTTTATTGTTCATCTTTCATCTATTTTAATTCTGTATTTTGTTTCTACATTTTTGCAGACATAAGGGGAATAATATTCTTCTATGCAGGTTAGCAAAAGTTTGGCACATTCAGCCACACAAAGGGTACCCAGAATTCAGTGTGTTGGGGTTGAATGTTTACACTTTATTTGGGTGGAGGGGGAAAAGGGAAAGAAGGGGGGTGGAGGGGGAAAGCTTTGTTCTTCACCTTTTAAAGAAAAATATTTTCCTTGAAAGCTATCTGCACTGTTCAGGCCTTACCACACTACCAAAGCAGCAGTGGTCTTCTGAGTTGGTATCTACAGTGGCTTCTCTTGATTTTCACCAGGACTTGGCTGTGGGTGAGGAAAGTCTGCTTCTTCCATCATTTCTCCTTCTGTATTACAAAAGAAAATGTACCCTCTGTGCCCTGTCCACCCAATTCCCAAGCTCCCCCCTCTCCCCTTGGCTACATTAACTTAGTAACAGTGTTTTTTTTCTCAGGCCTGGCACTAATTATGTACTTGGAGGGTGACCCTTCCAGGGTACCGCCCCATGAACTGCTGTAATTCAGGTCACCTTCTCCAGGACTCATCTCTGTACTTTGTCTATTTTCTCATCTTCTTTCTTCAGGGTAAGCAGCGTTTCCTTCATCCATTCTAATCCATAGTATTGGTTTTTTGCCTTTTCAATTTGTCAGTACCCTTCCTAGTTGTGGGCCTAATGCTGGGTAGGAGCTGGAGGCTGGAGAATCAATTGGCACCCACTGGCGTGATGTTGAACTGCTCTGTCCTTAGTGTGACACTAAGTGTGCAGAATTATCTCTGGCTAAGCCTGAGATAAACTTGTCAAGTGATCCAGGCTGGGTGGTGGTGAATGGGTAACTGTGGCAGTGCTCAAATTTAGAGTGGGTAGATCATGTTTACCCTCAGCTACGTTTTGGTTAGAGGTGCTTGATGAACAAGTGGCAGAGACAAGAGGGACAAAGTACTGACCTTTCATTTAAGCAGAAGTTACCTGGAATCTTGGCTGTCTCTGAGTTTGTGTCCTCTAAAATGATACCTTCTCTGAGCTGTGTTTGGGAAATCGTGATTAATCTTCACAGCAGCAGCTTTTCCTGCTGTTGCTATTAGGTTCTATTCCAGCATATTCCTACAAAACTGCTTGTCTCCATAGGAGAAGAAGGGTTGTTCTTTTGGAGGTCCCTCACTCACTCTATAGCCTTAGGTTGCTTTCTTACCTGGCATAGAATAGTGATGCGCCCAGTCCAGTCAGTTCAGGGTTTTTTTATACTTTCCCTCTGCTGTTGAAACGGTAATTGGAGGTTTCTTGCTTTTGTTTATGATGAACAAAGAGAGTTGCCAGAGACAGGCAGTTATTCACTCTCTGTCACTTTTATCCACTTAATGACTGTGTTTCTGCCAGTGACAAAACTGTTGGCCACATGCATTTCCTCACTACAGCACAAATCCATACAGGAAGCTTTTTGTTCTAATAAACTTCTATTTTAATTTTGCAACATCTAACATTTTGTCCTAAGGAAATTGCTAGAAATTTAATCTACTAACTGAGTAGTATATCCAATTGAGGTTTTAATGAAATAAAATATTTAACACTTTAAGGTTATAACAACTGTATGATCTTGTGTTTGAGTCTGGTCACACACAGCAGTTACTTGCATTTGTTCAGAATGGGTGGGTTTTATTATTTGCTGTTTGCAGCAGTTCAGGCTGTCTTGGATAAGTGACTTGTATCACATAAAATTTGCTTGTTAGCAGTTTAAAATTAATTATCTCATTATTTTCTGGCTTCTAAGTGAGCATGGTTGGTAAAATGTACAATTTAGGTAACCACCTTAAGCAGATTTTTCAGTTGAGGGTGAACAGGTGGATAAATATGATTGTATTGAGCACATCATAGATATGAATTTAAAGTGCTGTTTACAGACTTGAGTTTATATAGTTTCTAGCAGTAAAGCTTATTTCAATAGCCTATTTAATTTTCCCAAAAAAGCAACAAGTTATGTCATAGATTATTATTACTCAACATGTTTTGTCTTATATGCAGCATTACTATTTTACTTGGCAGTGTCATGTATTGAAAGTTAAGATGCCTTTTTAAACCAGAGACTCATTTCCCTTTCCACCAGGGACACTTTGCATACTATTGTGAATATCATTCCAATGATTATAACTCCAATCTAGGAAATGGTTGCTTGAAAAATAAGACTGGATTGAAAACACTAATGAATCAGATGAAAACATGGCTTGCTAAAAGCTCTCATTCTCTCGTTGATTTTAAATGCTCATAAATAAAGACTGCATCACCTAATCCTGTATTTAATTGAGTGAACTTGAAAGCAGCTGTTAGACTGCACAGCACTGTTGGCAGGAGGAGTGCTTGAGTGCACCTTTCCCAGTGTTCAGTGCTTGGATGGTTCTTGACCGTTCACAGAGGTGCCTGTAGTTCCTTAATTAGAAACAGATGTCCTAAATGAAAAGATGATGATTAGAGCATTGTTAGTGGTTCAACTGCTAATAGCAAGTTCCTGGCTATATGTTGAAGTTCAGTAGAATATTTTTTGTATGCATAAAAACCCCAAATTTCTAAATTGTCTGTATACAAATGATTGCAGATTGTGATAAAATGATATGTTTGACTTGAAAGATATCAATTCCTAATAGTAACAATTTTCCTGAAAGGCACTTAAATAGAAGATTTCTAAAATATTTTAAGAGCTTTTCTGTTTGTATTTGTGTGTGTATAGCTATGTTTGTATACTCCTATCTGCACTTGAATATGACTGTAGGAAAATTCTAAAAGCTGAACTAGTAGATGCATGCTGCATTGACTTTTTTGAAAGAAGGCTTTTTTTTTTAACATTTCCCTAACTGCAGGAAAGGATCCTCTTAGGAAATAATTTTAAAATTTCAATAGTCTTTTCTTCATTTGTATATACACAGAGGGATAAAAATTATCCCAGACAGTGAATGCTTCTGCTAACTAACAGCTAAAATCATTCCTTTAAATTTATTTTAATTTTTTAATCTTTTTAGTAGTCATTTTTGTTGGTTGCTTTATTGGCATTTACCTAAGAAAACAACTTTATTTGTGAAAGTTTTCATCATCTTGGAAAGCACAGCAGAAACATAAATTGTAATCAGGATCAGGACAAATTAGTTTCAGCTGTTGTATATTTTGATTTCTGGAGTTTGTCTTCTCTCATTTCCTCTCCTTCCCCCAGTACATACCTCATTGATTTACAAATATATCTTTGTTTTGTTATTCATCAGATCAACATTTCCATTCTCTTCTTTTCTAAAACTTCAGTTCTGCTTGCTGCCTTAGAAAGTCCTTCTCTCTTTCAACACTTCTGTCTGCTACAGGTATTTGATCACTACTACTTTCTTTTTCCCATTTATTTGCTTTCTTTAGCCCTTTCTTCACTCACGTCATTCCAATGAAATTGTTCATCTTTAAGGCTTCCCTGGCCTCCTCCAGGTCAAAAACAGTATTATATTCAGTTTTATATAGATATAGATGTGTCAGAAATATTTTTTGAACTGAATCTTTCCTTAAACACTAACTACAGCATTTTGGTTCACTTCATGGAGCAGTGTAGGAGCAATTCTAACAGATAATGGGCATTCAGTCTGCAGGACTAAACCCAGCTGTTAAGCTTAAAAGTATATAGTAAAGATGTCAGATCTTCAATGCTGGCTCTCTGTCTACTGATGGAATTCTTTTGGTGCAGACCATTTCCTAATGCAGATGTGTGGCCTCTGCTGCCTTGACATCTGTTGCTTCTCTGAGCTTTGCTGCTTCAGTCTTACCTGTTACCATGCATGGAATTCGGTTCACCCCAACCTAAAAGCAGGCCCCACCCATATTCAGCCTTCATCCAGCCTTGGTTATATCCAGGATTTCTAGCTGTGTACTCCCTTAACCTGTGACAGAAACTGATCATGTCTCCACTTTGACTATCACACCTTCTTGTGTTGTGTTACTGCCAAAATACTTTCCATGTGGAGTAATTATCTGTTTAGGGTCTTTCCCATTATGTGTGAGTGTCATTCTTCCCTTTTGAAGCACTCTATACCATTACACTCATCCAGCTATTCTCATACTAACCTAATTTTTTTGCAAGCACTTTTCACTGAGTACACCATCTGACGGTTTCATCGACTGCTGTCTCTGCAGCTGTTCATTTGTTGTGTCTTTTGTGTGTGTGGCAGTGTCACAGCTGAGTGTAGCAGGATTTCTCTTTGTTTCAGAATAAGTTTCCTTCTTCAGTAAATATGCTATATTTTGCTTCAGTTGAAGAATACAAGTTATATTTTTGATTTGCAAAATCAGATTGGGTTTTTTAAATGTCCTTGCGTGGAGGAAGTGTTCTTATGTAGCTGTGTTAAGTCCATACATATGCATGTATGTTAGAAAGGTGTTTCTAGCAGTTTCACTGGTAATGTAATTTCAGAAGCAGGATCTGTGCTTGAGAGCTAACATAATAGAGCTACCTAACTCATTTTAATACAACACAGTGAAATGGGAAAAAAATCTCTTGTGCAGCTGTTACACTTGTAAACAAATGCTTCTGCGTTCAGTCTTGTTTCCTTTAATAAGCTGGTAGCTCAGAAAGGCCAAGGATTTCTCTCATATCTCAGCTGTGCTTTTATACATGCTTACAAAATCACGTAGTATTAGTTGCATTTCTATTTGCCTGTGGTACCATTAGTACTCTGTATACTATACATTGTGATAGCATTTAAGTCCAGTTGGACATTAGGAGGAATTTCTTCACAGGAAGGGTGAAGGATTGATTAAATGTTGTAATGGGCTGCCCAGGGAGATGGTAGACGAGGTGTTTAAGGAAAGACTGGATGTGACACACAGTGCCATGGTCTAGTTGACATGGTCATGTTTGGGCAAGGGTTGGACTAGAATTATCTCAGAGATCTTTTCCAGTAATTGATTCTGTGATTCTGTAATCCTGTTTTTTCCAGGTGACTCATTTCTGGCTACAAACTCTGTCTAATTACTGTCTGTTTTTTAATTCCATTTCATGTCTCGGGTTTGTACGTTTTTCAGGGACAAGGCTCTCTTCCTGATAAACAAGAGTACTTGATGTGTATGGTTGCTAGCAATATGTGTTCACTGTCCTGCAAGATGCAAATTAGGACTGTAGCAAAGCACACAATTTGAAATTTCTTGGAAGATAACCTTTACATCCAAATCAGGCAATGTATGCCTGCCGAATAAAAAGTGAATTTTGCCATCGGAGACTAAGCTATTCAATGATACTTGGGGAGGCTTTTGAAGTATTTTTTCTATTTTGAGTGTACACTTGCAAATATAAATGCAGAAGTCGCTTCTCTCTCCCCAGAGAAAGCACACATACACAAAACATGCAGTTTTCATTACTTAGCTATGTCTCAAGAAAGATTTATTTTTCTGTTTTCTTCTGCCAGTTTCAAGGGAAGAATGCTCTGAAAATACTTAACACACTAATTGAATCAGGAAAATCAAAGGGGTCACCTGTTGGCCATGTCTGTTTTAGCTGTCTGTATAGGTTGTGTTTCAAGCTGGGTTTGTTTGTTGGGTTTTTTTAGAAACATCTGTTCTAACTCTTGTTTTCTCTGTCTGTGTGTGGAGAGAGGATGTTTAAGGTGTGTTAAGCCATTTGTTCAAACTGGCTTTGTGGCAACATCAAAGAAATTTAAAAGGCAATGCTAACTTTTGAGAAAAAATATGTCCAGAGCAACAGAAAGTAAATACACCATGCCTTGATTTTTGGAAGATGTTTAATTAATACTCATGAGGATTTTTACTTTCAAATATCTCTAAGGGAAAATGTCATTAGTATAAAAGAAATAAATAATTTTACTGAACATTAGTGAAAGAAAGGACACTTTTCTGTAGGGTGTTAAATCAATTTCAAAGAAGAAGTATTAACTTGAAACTACTGAATATTGACCTGTTAATGACAGCTTGTTATTAACAGTTGTTACCTCCTGGCCATGCTGGGGATGGTGTTTAATGGTATTTGAAGAAGAGATATGCAAAAAAGAGGAGTTTTAGGTATTCTTTAAGGAGACCTTAGTGTTAAAGGCTATCCAAGAGGGATCAGACATGTTGTGATGGAAGACCATACGGATATTTCTCGTAAGTTGGTCCTTTGTGAATTCTTTTCTGAGTGTTTTTGACAGTAGAAAGTTCGATTCATTCTGTTCTTAGTGTTTTGCTTCTGAAGCTTCAGAGTTCCTTTGGTTTTTTTTTTTTTTTTTTAAAGTTTTGTTTTCTCTTAGATTATGGCATCTGGATTTAGTTACTGGATATTGCCCCATCAGTGCAAAAGAGGAAGTACAGAACTTGGATTAATCTAAATGTTCTGATGTAGGAAGATAAAACATACATACATAACTGTTTTAGTCTTGTCTGCTGTGTGTACCGACAGTTTGTGTACCAGATAATTCATAGCTTTACTGATATTTCTGAAGGTTTTTTATGTTTTGATTTACATCTTAAAAGCTTAATTTAAAAAAATCTACAAACGGGTCAAGAGAGTTGTAAAGTAGAAATGTAAGAATCCAGATGAACAGGAGCCTTTTCACTGTAGCCTATAGCTGAACAACTCCTATAGCACAAATCTATAAAGATTGTTTTAAAATATATATTTGTTTAGATTTACAAGATTTTTTATTGTTTATGTTAGTGTTATTGTTTTACACTTGCAAATATTTGTTCTTGATGCCACTCTTTTCCAGCACTTTTGCACTCTGTCATAATTAATTATGCCTTCTGTAGTAAACAAATTACTTTACATTATTGAAGTCTGTCTTAAAATAATCCTTTTCCTTTTCTCTCTTTTTCCAAAAATAGATAATATACCTGAAAGAATCCCCAGAAGATGTGTACCGGCTTATATTGTCAGGAAGTGTTTCATATCTTCCTTTCAGGTAAATAACAAGTTGATAGAACTTTCTCTACCTTCATATTTTGAAGAAGAATGTAACATTTTTCAGTACTAATTTCTGCTCTGTTGGTTTTCTGGGGTTTTATTTTATTTTGTTCTGTTTTGTGTTTTTGGGTGGGTTTTTGTATGTTTGAGGGGTTTTTTTGTTTGGTTTTTGTAGATTATTTTTGTTTGATTGGTTTTTGGGGTTTTTTTTGGTGTTGAAGTTTTTTCTTGGGACACACTCACTGTCCTAACTTTAGGTACTCAGTGAATCAGAGGTGTTACCAGCTGGTACTGAAGTATCCAGAAGGTGAAGGAGCCCCACTCTTTGTATCCACTCATTGAGCTTTTTTATCTACATTGCTTCTCACTTGGCAGTCTGATTTTGTGCCAGTAGCTGATAGTTAAACATATCAAAATATCTGTCATTCACCACAGAGGGCTTGCCATACTTAATAGCATTCTTTACGCACAAGACAGTATTTGCAGATTGCTGCACATGTTTGACAAGTGGAAAGTTGTCATCAGCGCATTCCAGGAACCTCCTGCATGGCCTGTGCCCTACTGTGCAATAGTAGGCCTGTGCCCTACTATTCCTCCAACACGTATCAGAGTGGTTGCAGTTCCCTGTGAGGACCATGACCTAAGAATGTGAGGCTGCTTCTGTCTGACTGTAGAAGGCTTTACCCATTTGTTCCTTCTCATCAGGTGGTCTAAGAGACACGTGCTCTACGATGCCATCTTTATGTGTTCTTTCTTTTACTTGAGTAACGTTCTATTGTTTCTGTCTCTTCCTGATTTCTGCCCCTTTTCATACTGATTTGTAAGGAAGGAAAAGATAGAAAAAATTACCAAAGACAGCTGTCCGGGTTCTTCAAAAGTTCTTCTTCCTCTCAGTTGAAATTTGAACATGAAGTGTTTTCTATTTATTAGAAACATTAGCTGATAAGGGCTGTGTGGTCTCAAGGTGTTCTGCCAAGGAGTAATGTTTTCTGGTGTAGATTCAGTTTAATTTATTTATTTACTTCACTATAGTATTCCTGAAAAATTCTTAATCTGTGATGCTTATGAAATTTGATAATGGTCACGTACTAAGAACATGCAATTCCTGGATCAACAGAATTAAAAAACTTGTAATTGAAAGAAGTTGTTTTAATGAAACTAGTTTCTCCTTTTGTATAAGCATGAACTATTTATGCTTCTTAAGGAAAATATTTTATTATATTTACTAAAATGTTTATCCTAACAGTCTATGTCAGAAATTGAACATTTCAGCTTTACAAAAACTGTAGTTGGAGTAACCTTACTGTTGTATCTGTTAATGTAACTTATTTTATGTTGTTATTCTTGTAAGATTCAATGTATGGGAAGTGAAGTAATCATTTGAATAATTATTTCAGTTTAATAATCATTACCTTGAAGTAATTTTTAAAAGGTGTTTTAGAAAAGTATCTTCAAGTTGGATTAAAATACAAAATTTCACTAGGATTAAAATAGAAAAATTATGTTTTGGTCATATCTTATAGGGATGCTTCCTTTGGTACTTGCAGTTTTCATCTGACATTACTGGACTGTTTTCATGCAATAAACAAGGTCAGTAAACTCATATTTTTCACATTTCAAAAAAGTAGCTAAATATTTCCCATCAGAAGAAGAAGGCTTAGGAAACTAGGATCCAATTAGAGCTGTGAAGTAGCAGATTTGCTGATTGTTGCCTAGTGTATGCATTATGCATTGTCACAAAAGTAGATACAGCATTCATAAAAGTCTACTAATACTTTATATAATCAACAAGTGAAGATATTATAGAGGGAATTCTGAGTTTTACTTGTGTGATCTGTCAGGACAGTAATTCACCTCTAATCCTAAGAGCTATGTATTAAGTTTATTATATAACCCTTGGTGTTACGTATTAGGCTGAACATAGCCTTTGAAAGGGTTTTGAATGGGTTTGCTATACTTCTGGCATTTGCAGCACATGCTAATGATTTCAGATTTTGCTTCAGTAATAGAAATAAAACAAATGTTAGAAGGTAGGTGCTTCTTTTTTTAACTATAAAATTATAAAATCTAGGTTTTATAGCAATATAGCAGTGAAGTAATGCAACATCAAAGGATAGGGGAATCAAAACACATTCTTTTTAGTCTGTATGAGTAGTGAAATGGAATTCTGCAGCTCTCCACCATACTATTGTCTTTTGTATTATGGATATCTCTTCCAAACAGTGGTGTTTTTACTGGTTAAGTCATCTTCTTGAAGATTGATGATTTTTCAGCTTTTTTGGATATTTTGAAATTGGTTATTTGTATGCCAAGACTGGTGCATTGCTGTTCTTGCTGGTGAACAACAAGGAAAGTTACAAAACATTAGGTAGTAAAAGAGAAAATTAGAATGTAGTATTTTTAGTATCTGGAGATACGGAATTTATCTGTGTTTGTCTTCCTATTTTAACAAGTGGATGAACTATTAGTTACCCAAATTATTACATTTTTATACAGTGTTAAGTATTGTGGTTGTGGCTAATTATGGGACATCATGGACTCACAGTAATATCTACTTAGGACTTTGTGACTGCAAACAATTTGAAATCAGTGAAGATACTAGCAAATAGAATATCTCCAGCCCTTGAATGCGGTCTTTAGAATTTACTCATAGCTTCAATAGATATTTTTTGCTGGTTATTTTTCTTTTTGTTTTGTGCAGCTAGCAATAATGAAAAGACTAAATGCTTCAGTATTCTGGGATTTTTATAGTGATTTGGTGAAAACAAAAAAAGTTGATTTACTCATCTAACTTCACTTATATGGAAATTTACAAACCCAGTTTGAAGCAAGACTGAATTTATCTGTATTCTTAAATTTTGTGAAGAAAGAGGAGAGTGTGTATTAAAGGACTTTATGTAACCAAAAAGAGTAATAAACTGTCCTCACTGAAGAGGCATCTTTGTTAAGAGCTGTGTTCTGAATTTTAGGCTTTGCAGTATGGTTTCCTGGATTTTAGTACGTTTGATGTAGATGAATATGAGCATTATGAAGTAAGTGTTCAGTATCAATCTTTTGATTTGTTTGCTTTTACTAATGCTAAAGCAATTGCTTATAATTTCTGCTATTCTTTTGTAGTATGAAGTTCCATTTCTGTTTTGTCTCTTTAAATTATGATAGTTAAATAAAGGTACATGGTCAGAGAGCAAATACTAAAATTCAGATTTAAGTATAATTATGCTCAAACATGGGGAAAAGCAGAAACCAAAATGGAAATAAATGGGAGTCTCCATTATTAGTAAAACCCTGGATATTCTTGAGCAGTCTTGATGAAAAACTAAAGGACATAAAGCCCAAGTCTAACTGAATGCTAGAGAACAATCAAAGTATGTATTTGAGAACACATGGCAAAAATGTAATAACACTCTTTGAAGTAAAGAAGGAAACAGGGCTGGGAAACTCCAAGTGCATAAAATTCACTGTGGGTCATAGGAAATTATTGTCACAATGAAGGACTGCAACTCTTGACTGTATGCAGTTTCAGAAATGCAAAGCTGCCAGACACCTGTAAAGAGAAAATTAATTGCTCCTAGAGATTAAAAAATCATTATTTTATTTGTGAACAGAAGTAAGACCAATTGGTAAGACCAATTTAGAATCCTATTAAAAAAATAATTTGAAAGTTGCTCTTCATCTGAAGGGCATCAGTTGCATTGTTCTAAAACTCTGATTTAGAAAGACAGGGACATAGGGGAGAAATGTGAGGTTGAGAGCATCTGTCATCCTCATGATGAAAAGAAAGCAGCCAACTAACACACCTTCCTTTGACAAAAATTATACATCAATTCTATCTAGCATGTATTTTGAAACAATAAGGAAAAGCCTGAAAATACAGGGATAATGATAAACCAAGCATTTTCTCTTGACAGAGAGCAGAAAATGGAGATTTTAACTGGATAATACCAAACAAATTCATTGCCTTCAGTGGACCTCATTCAAGAAGTAAAATTGAAAATGGTATGCTTAAAAAAGGAGGTGGGGAACACAAGCCCACTGCTTTCTTAGTTGATTGTTATCAGTAAGAACAAGCTTTAAAAATTGCTCCTCAAACAGTGTGTTTTTTCCTTGGCTCTTTTCCTTTTATAAGAACTCTGGCAGTAAAATTTTAATGCTTGGTTTAATTGTATCTGGCTAGGTGATTGTATTAAAATTCCATTTTCAGTTAGTCTATTTCGTTATCTTGTCTCTATTTTGGAAGTGGTTTCATATCTTATTTTTTAGTCTTTTTTTATTTCTTCAGTTTAAGCCTTACTCTTTTTTTTTATCTTCTGTTCTCAAATAGGCTATCCCCACCATGCTCCAGAGGCTTATTTCCCATACTTCAAGCAACATAAGGTCACCACTATAATACGCCTCAACAAAAAACTGTATGATGCCAAACGATTTACAGATGCTGGATTTGAGCATTTTGATCTCTTCTTTGCTGATGGAAGCACACCTAGTGATACTATAGTTAAAACATTTCTAAATATTTGTGAAAATGCTGAAGGTGTAATAGCTGTTCATTGCAAAGGTATGATGCAAAAACCAGTTTATACTACTAGTGATGTTTGTAATTACAGTTCCTGAGGTATTTTGCAGGATAATTCTACTACATCTAGTTATTAATATCTCTGCCAAACTGCAACTGTTCCATTCAAATTATTTCTATGGTTCTGTTCAGCACTTCATCTTCTAATTTTGTTAAGTACCAGAAAAACCTTCCAGAAAATCTACCAGAAAAAATGCGGTGGTTTGACAAGGAAGGAAGTTTTTTGGGAAGGTGGTGGTCAAACCAATCAGTGGCCAGAGGTGAATATTGGCACCTGGTGTGGCCACTAGAGACCTGGACATGCCTCTGAAAACACACGGGGTTAAAGCAGAGCATTCCCAGGGGAACTTCCTCTTTGGGTCCAGCGGGGAACAGAGCTGCCCTCCCCTGCCCAGCTGTGTCTGGGTGGGGAGGGGGTGAGCCCTGCGGCCGGCCGGGGGTGAGGCAGGCCAGAGCCCTGAGGGACCCTGGGGTGCTTTGGGCAGGCCAGGCCGGAGCCCTGAGGGACCCTGGGGTGCTTTGGGCAGGCCAGGCCGGAGCCCTGAGGGACCCTGGGGTGCTTTGGGCAGCCCCCCCAGAGAGAGAGGAAGGGAGACAGTCGGTGCCAGCTCGAAGTGTGATGATATCTGTGCTGGCACCTCGGGCCGAGGAGGAGAAGGGGGAGGGCAAGGAATGAAGCAGGTGCCCAGCCGCGGTCAGCCAGCTGTGGGAGTTAGATGTTCTGGCAGACAGCGGCTGAGATTTTTAACCCCTTCCTGGACAATGGAAGCCACAGAAGCACTAATCCTCCCTAATCTGAAGAAGAGAGAGAGCTAGATGGAAATGAGCAAGTGGAGAGAAAGTTCGAGTACGTAAGAAAATGTCAGCAGAGGATGGGAAGCGTCCTGGATGGAGGAGATGATTGGAGTGGCTTTTGGCTGGACTTTTCTCTTGCATAGCCACGGGACAGAGCCTATTTCTTTCTATAATTCAGAGACTGTTTCCGGGGGGAGGCGATGGCTGGGAGCCACGAGGAGTGCAGTGTGTCAGAGGAAGATGTGGAAGGAACAGAGATGGATGAGGAGATCTCTGTTCCTGAGAGCCCCAGGCCCCAGGGGAAAGAATATGGGGGGGACTGCTGTCCCAAATGTGAGACTGTCACTCTTCTGGAACTGGGCAAAGCATCCTTAAAAAAGGACACCCAAGAAGCAGTTTGGATCCATGGTCAGTGGTGAGAGCACTGAACATGGAAGGAAGATTTGCACCCTGGCAGATTTTCCCTGGATGGCTGCCAGGTGTGCCGATGGAAGCGCAGGAGGGTTCGACCGTGCTTCCGGGGGGAGGCCTGTGGTGCCAGAGGGAGACTCCTCTCTCCTGATGAACTGGGAGGTGGTAAAGTGAGAGATGGTACTGGGCAGAGAATTGAGTGTTCGAGGGGTGGTTGCTGGATTGGGAAGGTAAAGCCTTGACTCATGGTGTGATGGAGGAAAGGGCGGGGGGAGGAGAAGTAGTTTTGAAAACTTCCATTGTAGACATTGTGTGTGTGTGTGTATGTGTTTTGTTTTTTTTTTTTCCTTTCGTGTTTGTAGTAGGTATTGTAGTATTCCTTTATCCCTGAGATGATGGAGCCTGCTTTGCTGTATTTTGGGTCACATCTCACAGTAGCCATTCTGGGAAATGTGCTTTCATGGGGGCACTGGCATTGGGCCAGGGTCAACCCATGACACAAGCTATTCCCAAAATGAGACTGGGGAAAGTGAGATTTCCAATATTAATAGCTCTTTCTGCTAGAAAGTGTTAGTACTTTCAAAGGATGCTTTGGGCAGGCATTTGAAGTCCTGTCAAGTTCTCTCTGAAAATACATGTTTAAATATACCAAATCATAAACTTTTGGAAACAGAGCAGCATTTTGGGGAGATTCCTCAAAATATATGACTGCTCTTCTACAACCACCAAAATCTTCATCCCTCAGAAACTCTTTGTACTAGTTTGGGCATGCTCTGAATATCCATTCCTCCGGAGTTAGACTGCGAAGATTTTAACAGCCTGGCCAATGCAGCTAGTATAGTTATTCCGTCTCCAGTGGTTCTAGAGGCAGTATGTTTCCCTTCCCACACCATCTTTAATAGTCTGTCAGACATTTCTTCTCCACAACTTTGCATGACTAATGTATCTGATAATGCTGTGATTGAAGGAGAAGGGCCTTTTCTTAACCCGTTTGCTTTGGACCTGCAAAGACTGCAGTATTGCTCCTGTATCGGCCATCCATTTGCTGCATTTAACAGAATTATACTAGAAAGTGAAAGAATTGTTGAAACCACCATCTTGACTCTGGGAAAACAAGTCCATACTCTTATTCTTCACTGAGGTGATAAATTCAGGCATATCACTTAATTTGTTATGCCAGAATATTGAGTATCAGTGATATAAGGGCTTTGTTTTTATTCCAATTAAGGTGTTCTTTGGTAGATGTCAGACTAATGGTGTGTAGCCTGCACTTACTCTTGAGGAAGTGTAGAATGCTGTAGCCTGTTCCTAAAGGTGTCATGGAAAGCTAAAGCAAGTTCCTAAAGCAAGTAATGGAAGCTGTCTTGGCTGTTGTGTTATACAGAAGATTTTACAGTGGTGTTGATCAGTCAGTTGTTAAATGAGAGAAGGTGGTGTGTGATTTGCATGTGCAGCAAGTGGTTGAGGAAAGATGCCACTTAGCTGGAGTGGTCCTCTCTTGCTTCTCATGTTTCCCAGGTAAATAGAACTGTTTTGAAGGCCATTTTAAATAAGGTTTCTCACTCTGAAGTACTTCTTGCCTGTGCTAGCTAGTGCCCAGACTTGCTTATTGCAAAATTTGTCTTTTTCTTGAGAGTTAAAGAGATTAATTAGAGGAGGGGCTGGGAGAACATCTAATTTCAGTGCAATGTATGATTAGTTTGCAAGAAAGTGCTGGGGGAATTCTGAAAAGAAAAAAAAAGGCCATCTATTTTATCCCATGCTTAAAAATTTTCTCATCCCTTCATACATATTCATAGATAGATAGGTAAATAAAGGTAGCTAAGCTTACGGATATTTATAAAGTTGCTGGCTTTGGAAGGTTACCTCACTCAAAAAAATATGGACAGTGTGTAAATAACCTTGTATATGATGAAAAAGATCAAAGAGTAAGTTTCCCTTACCACATTTGATAATTAGAGATATATAATAATATAATTGGATATATAAAAGAAGCCATTCTTTTATATTTCACAGCTGGTCTTGGACGAACTGGCACACTTATTGCCTGTTACATCATGAAGCATTATCGGATGACAGCTGCTGAATCTATTGCCTGGATCAGAATAAACAGACCTGGTTCTGTGATTGGACCACAACAGCATTTCCTCATAGAGTAAGTAGATTGAGTGTAAATTATTGCCAAAAATAAATCTAGATGTCTTTTTCTTCTTCTTCTTCTTCTTCTGTTGTACATTTAGCAATCTTCAGTGTTAATTTGTTGTGTTTTGGGCCTTTTTTTCCATGTTATGATAGCAAACAGGCAGAACTTTGGACAGAAGGGGATATTTTCCGTGCAAAGTTGAAACGAAACCATAAAATTGCTGTAACAAGAATTCTGTCAGGAGTAGATGATATTTCAATTAATAACACAAGAAACAGGAGAACCATCCAAAAGGACATTGAACTGGTAACCATACAAATATTGTGCTCTTGTAAAAGTTGGAATTGTTAAGAATCTCTCAGGTTTTGAAAAAACCTGTGGGTGCACTAAAATTTGTTAATCATTTTTTTTTTCTGTTTACCCTTTTTGCATAAAAGGATATGGGGCGGGGGGAAACTAGGGATGGAAATTATGAAAAATGGAGTTTAGAACACAGGTGAAGTAGGAGCATCATTATGCTTTAGTCTTTTGTAATTAGGTCAACAAACTAATAAAACTAATAGAAAAAACTAACTCACATTCTGCAATCAAAAACACTGATTTCATTTTGGATTGTCTGTTACTTCACTGTGTTTAAAGGGAGGGGATGAAAGGGTGGGGTTTTTTACTCATTTTAGTTTCTAAGTAATTGCAACTTCTGTAATACCTTTTGATGGTGCTTTTTGAAAAAGACAGTACTGCTGTTTTAAAAAGGCAAGTGAAGGAGGGAAATGCTATATTTAGTGAAGATCATACTGTACCTAAGCAAAGATTTTATGATATATTGCTTCCAGTGCTTTAAAAGGAGACAATATTCCAATGCATGTAAGTCATGACACCACTTAATGGTTTACAGCTTATAAAGCAGCAAACAGGAAACTGAAAGGAACAAAACTATATTTATGCAAGTGAATTTTCTTTGACTTTATCCTGTTGAGATAATTCTAATTTTAAGCTTTAAGATAGAGTTAATTCTTAAATATCAAAGTGTCTATATTTAATCTTGATTTATCCCTTTCCCCCCTCCACTTACCCAGTACAGTGATGATGATGAAACAAAGTGTTTAACGCAAGGGGATAAGCTTCGCGCTCTGAAAAGCAAAAGGCAAGCAAAATCTCCAACTGCATCTCCACTAGCGTAAGTCAGTTTCTGAATATATAAAATGCCAGAAACACTTTTATCCTCTTCTTTATGCATACTTCCTGCTGCCCACAAATGTTTGTTATCAATGCTGCTTTTACTCCCTTAAAACAAACATGAGATTCACCATTTCTCTGAAGGCTTGGTGAATGCTTAGGAGGCAGGACAATTTGGTTAAAGAACTGCATGACTGAATTTCTAGTTTTCTGCATAGTTTTTGATGCTGGTATTCTGCACTTTACAAGTTCCTATAGCACTTCTGAAAGCTTTACTTTTAGTTTAATCACAAACATTCCCTTGTCTGTCCTGTGGTAGTATAAAAATTAAAGAATATGACTCTGTGGTTTTGTTTGATTGGCTCAAATAAGATATGTGCTGGTGTTTGAAGTAAAGTCAGAGTTGAAAGAAGAATTTTTAGCTTCCTTTCATTTTCTCTTCCTTTCTCTTCCTCTTCTCTTTCTCTAAATCCTGTGGGCTTTGTGATGATGTCTGGTGGATCTGGAAGGCAGGAGTAGCCACTGTTTCAGTAAAGAAATACAAAGAAGTGCATTTCTGTCAGTGAAGCTGGTAGTCTATTTTAGTCAAGTCCTGAAACATCACCTGTAAAAGAAAGCTTGCATCTGTTGTAGCTTGTAGCAACTGTAGGCACAGAATCTATCTGCCTACCCTTAAATAAACTGCAAGAGGAATGCAGCACTTGGAAAACTTCGCGGGATTGCATTTGATTGCTGGGAAAGCAATGGTGACCCCTGGCTGTCAGACTTTTGTGAATCACACGTGACCAAAGTCACAGGCCACAGTCAACATGACTTTTGTTGTGTTGTTCTTCTGTAGGATATGATGCTGCTACCTTGCTGGCATTTTTATTTTCTTTTTCTTATTTTTCAAGATCACCACGGTCATCAGACTTTTAGAAAAAGTGAGAAGTATGTAGTAAAAATGTGGTGAAGGTAAAGGAATATATCTCTGGAAATCTTCACACATTGCTATGTCTGATTTCTGCTTTTGTTTCAAATTACAGTCTTCTATTCATGCTTATCATTTACACAGGCAGCCATGTAAGAAACAACATACTCAGAACAAAGACTGTGCCCAGCTGACTTTTAAAAAATGACAAAACAAATCAACTCAGTTACCTCAAATAGCACAGTAAAAAACTACCTTGCAGATCATTTTCCAAGGCACAGAATTGCCTTAGCTGTCAAGTACTTAATTGCCACACATTTACTTGATGTTCCATATGATGAATGTAGACTGTGTGATAACCTATTCAGAGCCATATCCTAATACTTTCTTAATACAAGACCTATCTACTATTAAAATATTATTTGGCTCATGAAACGTTCTGCAACATGTGTGCTTTATTTAGCTTGTACTTGTGTAGAATTGAAATAATTGATCTGGAGCTTATAGCTCGTTTTTACATTGTGCATTGTCACTCAAGGAGCTTCAATTTACCTCTTTTTGTTCCCCTGAGTTATTTTTATAGTTTGTGACTTGTACTGAAATAATTCAGTGAAAAATGAATGTGTAAACTCATACATTCCTTTGTGTTACTGTTGTTTTATTGCAAGGAATATTGCAAGGAACCCTACATGAGTCAGAAGTTTTTTCTACTACAAGAGATGACTGTCTCTTTCCTTTTTAGTTTAGTCTGTTAAAATAATTATTCTTGCAGTGAAACTGATTACTTTTATCTAAGCAAACAAACAGAAGCTTCAAAATCTTCCAAGTAGTTTTATTTCAGAGGAAAAAAGAAGGGGGGTGGGGGAGGCAAAGTAAGAGCACCAGGAGCTTGAACAGTTAGTGTTTGAAAACTAGAGGCATTATTTACTTTTAAGTCACAAGGGATTGGTATAGAGTGTTTATTGAAGCTGGCTGTATAAATTCTTTATGCCTTGATGACTGGACATTTTATATATGTTCTAATAAGCAATATTCTGCACCTGTGGCAAAAGATTGCAAATTGGCTTTTGCTTCTTACACGGAAAGATAATAGTAATATACCCCATCATCTGGTTGTTTATATAAGTTGTTTGTTTCTGCAAACTTACCTGTCTGTGATGTAATGTATTAGAATGGGTGATTGTGAAGTAGGATGTGTGAATGCAGGCTGATCCAACTGTATAAGAGATGGCAGCAAGAGATGTATTGTTCCTGCACACGCTTCTTTCCAAGAGTGATACAGAGTGTTTGAAATAGGTGACTTTGGTGAGGATTTCAGAAGATTTGCTTTGATTCCAGCAACACATGGGTACTACATTGGCAATTTATGGCTGTATGGATTGCTAGTCATAGCAAATAAGAAATGCTTAGCAAAGTTTATAGAGCAGTATCCTTTTAAAAAACTTGAAACAAGCTAAAATGCACCAATAGGTTTTGCTTTTGAATTTTTTTTCATCTCTACCTCCCCCTCCAATCCCTTTTTAGATGGCTCCTAGCTATGCTGGTGTCTACACTGTGTAGCATTGTCATCTGGTGGATTATATGTGGCTCCCTTCTGCCCAGCCTGCTATTCTGTCTAGATGGTTTAAGAACATAGTAACCATCAGGACCCCCTGAGAGAGAGCCACTGTGTAAGTGTCCCATTCCATTTCTCTGCAATAGCTCACACTTTCTGTCTCATAAATGCATGTTTTCATGTCGTGTTTCTTACTGGCTTTGTTGCAAGAGTGATTTTCACTGCTCTGGCTTTGCTGTATTCTTGTGTGTATTATTTGGAATAATTGAGTGATTTTTATGGCTGGCTTACAATATACAAAGGCAAAGAGCTCTTATAATTAGAGTAATTTTTAGTTTTGAAGCATTTCTTCTCTGCAGATAAGCAAAACTACATAAGCAAAATTATCTGTAAGAAATAAAAAAGTACTGCTTTAAAATATGATCCCATCCTTTGCATATTGCAGATGCAGATGTTAGCTTCAGTTATACTTCAAAGTTCATGAACTTGCAAAGTAGGCTAGTTTCCCAACACATTATTTTATCCCCATGAAATGCCAAGAATTAGAATTTGTTAGAAATGTCAGTAGGTCTTTGGTTCTACAAAGAGATCAAATATTATATGCCATGTCATAAAACATTACTTCTCTTACATTTTTGACATAAAAGAAGATGGGACAGGCTGCAGTGTTAGGTCCAGGCTCACTTGTTTATCCAGCCAGTCTGGTTTCATCATCTTTTGTTCACATATATGTTTTCTAGAGCTTCAGGAGACTACTTACATTCCTTTATTCTCTTACTTGGATTCAGCAGCTGAGAAAACATTAATAGCATATCAGTTCCTCGAGTACAGTTTTCACTCTTTCTTCACTTTCATCACAGTAGCTGCAGTGATTTCTGTGCCTTGCTTCTGTTTAAAAGGTGCAATGTTTTCATCAAATGACAACTTACATCTTTTGGTCAAATAAAATTCCAACAGCACACAGAACTTCCAGGAAGTGCAAATGAACTTTTTACTTGTTTCTAAGCCTCCCTGGAGCTCCTCTGTCATCACCACCCTCAAAGCAGAATGGTTACTTTGGATGAATGCTTGAAATCTTGGTGCTCTCAGATTAAAAAAATGGCCAGAAAGTCTTTTACTAATTAAGAATAGGCATTCTCTCCTGACAGGCATGAAGGTTGAGATTTTCTGTCATCCATACCTTTGGCCTTGCAACTTTTTGTCTGCACTTTTTAAAAAGCATGAAACTCTTTCTGCTAACCTAAGTGACTGAATAACTATACAATGAGAACTGGGAGACTTTGGACAGGTTAGTTATTCAGTTAGCCTTCACTGAGGTCATCTGAATCTTTTCTTTTTGAGAAAGAAATTAGAAAGAAATAAAGATCACTTCAGCTTAATTTTTCCCGTAACTTTGTCAAATAACTTACTTGAGATGCATTATTCCAAATAACATGAGAGGCATGTTTTCAAAGTTTTACAGTGAATGGAGCACTCTTTCTTTTCTCTGTGGTCTCTGGAAATCAGACCTCTGATTTCTGAACACATACTAAAAAGCTAAACTTAAAACACAGGTTAAAGATGTGAAACAATCTGTACTTTGTTTTGCTGTACTGTGCTATAAGATCAATTTCAGTCAACTATCATCCTTTCTCTTACTGTGTCTGTGTTCTGTCTAAAATCTAGAAACACTTTTTCCTTGCTAGATGAAAAAAAGACTGTTTGATGTTGGTAGATGTGATGCAAGCAATTTTGTTGTTCCTATTTGCTGTGAATTTACTGTTCAATTACTGGTGCTGCTGCTTGATTTTCAAGATTAACAATGCTACAATGTTGGTTTAAGGATAGGGAGAGAAAACACTAAGGCTTTTCTTAAAAGCTTGCCTAACTTTCTCTCTATTCTGCAGCTAATATCTCATGTTTCAAGAGATCAAATTATCAGTAAAGATCATGGATCAAACTGGGATAGCCTGGCAGTTGTGTTGGCTGGAGCCCTGTATGCTGAAGAGTTATTGGTCACTTGTTGCCTGTCAATGACTTGGAAGAGTAGTAGAGGTCTCAGGTCTATTTTCTTAAAAATCATGAGGTGATGAAGGAGAAAGCAGTATTGCACTTGACAGACTTTGTAAGACAGGTTACCCAGATTAGTTGGCAAGACTAAATTGCCTTTTGCAGACAGAGAAGATGTGCACCTGTGTAACTTCTCTCTTCTTTATCCCTGCTTAGGATACTGCAGTCATGTATTTTAAAAAAGCTTGTTGTGTGGATTGATTTCTGTCCAATGTATATTACACTGCTTGCAATTCAAGTTTTGTGGATTTTGTCTTGGGTTGTGGAGTTTGGGTTTTTATGTCCTGGTGGTGTGCCTATGTTCCGCCCTTGCACTGAGTGAAATGGTGAATAAAAGTTGTGAGTTATTTAAAAGTTGCTGCTCCTTACCCAAGCTCTGTTCCATTTAAACAGGTCTTTGTTTAAAGACCAAGGTATTACCTTGAATAAGAAAGCAGTGTATAAACTAGTCTCCTATTTGTGGTGTGTATTTAGGATCAGAACTACCCAGTGATGTTTCCATTGCAGATGAATTGGAGATGAAAAATTCTTACAATGTAAATGTATGTTTAATAGTGTGACTATTACAATATCCTATAGCCTGCAGGGTTTTGGGGTTTTTTTGGTTGGGTTTTTTTTGTTGTTTTTTGTTTGGTTTTTGTGGGGTTTTGGTGGTGGTGGTGGTTGGTTGGGTTTTTTCATTTTTTATCATATCCCATTGAGTTAGAAAACCTTTGTGTACATCAGATGGATTGGTGGTGCTTCTGAAAGTTTTATGACATACTATTTTATGTGAACAGCTACAAAGCAGTAAGGTAGGTGTCCTGAGATCTTACACTTCTCTAATATAGTTTGGGATATTTTTTTCATGCTGACATTTTGGCACATGGCTTCAGTTCACATCCATTATAAAACCTATCTATTGAACCTGCTATCAAGTGAGTCTAATTGTGCTAAACCAAAATTCCATACATTAGTTTCTTCTCTCACCTTTAACATATATGCAGTAGCATTCTAATAAAAGCTGTGATGGCACTGTTGCTGCTCCCCAGCTGACAGCTGTGAGGCTCAAAGACAACGCTGGGTGTTCATTTGCAACATATCAGACAGTGGTGTAAGTGGAGCCTTGTCTCTTTTCCTTGAGATGCTATCAGCCTTGGAAGTCTAGAATTCTAGTCTGATTTTAAAATATCTGTGTGATAATTTAGCAAATGTTTTGTTCACAGCAATTTCATTTATTCTTTACTGTAGAGTAGCCCAGTGAAGTCGTATATATCTGAGATGTAAAAATGACATATCAGCTGAAGAGCAGATGATGTTAAAGGTTCTATCCTGCTCACATCAGACTCTGAGCTGATCCCATAAGGCATCTTGTAATCTCCCTTTGGCAAATGCAGCAAACTTACAAGGATGTTTTTGTGGTTGTTTTGGTTTCGTAGTGGCTGTTTTTATTATAAGTCACATTTCCATTTAGAGCTTCTTTTATTTTCTTTCTTTGTTTTGAACAGATAAGATGAAATTCTCTGGGAAGTAAGGGCTACCTTATGATATGTTGAAAAGATTAATCTTTAAATGTTTGTACAAAATGCTATGTTTTTATAGATAGAATTCATATTTTCTATTTTTATATATATAGAATTCATAGTACTTCACAAAAACACAGAATGGATAAATGTTGAAATAGACCACAGTGAATCATCTGGTCCAACCTCCCTGTTCATGCAGAGTCATCCATTGCACATGGCACAGGATTGCATCCAAATGGTTCTTGAATCCCCAGTGAGGGAGACTTGACAACCTTTCTGGACAATCCGTTCCAGTGCTCAGTCACCTGCACAGTAAAAAAGTTTGGGTGTTAGGTTCAGAAGTTCAGAAGTTCTTCACATTCAGGTGGAACTTCTGTGCATCAGTTTGTGCCTAATGCCTCCTATTGCTCAGCACCACCAAGCAGAGTCTGGCTCTTGACACCCTCCCTTCAGATACTGACAGACACTGATGAAGTCCCCTGTGTTGTCTCTTCTGTCCTCATAAGAGAGATGTCCAGTCCCTTCATCATCTTCCTATCCTTCCACTGGATTCTCTCTAGGAGCTCCATGTCTCTATTGTGCTGAGGAGCCCAGAACTGGGCACNAGCCTTTCCTCATAAGAGAGATGTCCAGTCCCTTCATCATCTTCCTATCCTTCCACTGGATTCTCTCTAGGAGCTCCATGTCTCTATTGTGCTGAGGAGCCCAGAACTGGGCACAGCACTCCAGATATGCCTCACCTGGGCTGAGTAAAGGGTCAGGATCACCTCTTCTGACCTGCTGGCAGTGCTCTTCCTGATGGTCCTCAAAGAAACTAGTGGCCTTCTTGGCCACAAAGGCACACTGCTGGCTCGTATTTTAGTTCATGTTAAATACATGTAGGAGTTTAATCCATGTACATTGACCAGTTTTCTGAACTCCTGGTATTTAGAAAAAATGGATGTTTGTGAGAGAAGGATTACATTTCAATATCTTTTGCTTTCTTTTATATGTACATTGCATACATTTTATGCAGAGAGACACCAAATGTATGTATTTAGGGAGAAAACATGATTTTTCCACATTTCTGGCTGCATGAGCACTAGTAAACCAGTATGTGCCATGTTTTGTTCATGTTTGTATTTCAGTGACTGAATGTTATGAGGTTAAGCAGACTTCGTGCTTTTCTGTTCATTCCTGGAAGTTTCTATCAGCACAGATGAATGGTATAATGCAAGTCTTATTTCATCACTGCTGTAATTTTTAGTGCTTGGTTGAAAGTGTGGTAGACTGAATTTTTTCATTCTGTATGACAACTGCGGCACTGAAAAAAGAATGTCAATATTAGAACTGGTTAAAAATTTTGCAATCACAGTAGAAACTATAACATAAGCTTTCAGGTTTTAAATGTTTTCCTTGGGCATGCAAGGAAAACATTTTCATTAGAAGAATTTGTTCTGTCTAAAGAAGTATGATATGAAGTTGAAGGTATCTGGGGGTGGTTTTTTCTGCCTCCTACAAAAGCAATTCCTTCAACTGTCCTGTGTTTACAGCAGAATTTGCATTTTGGTAGTACTTGTCATTGAAACCTTGTATCTTACCTGAGCAACTGGCTGTTTTGTTTGAACATTTGCAAATCAAGTAATAACATTCTGCAAGGCTGAGCTATTAGAGAGATTTTTTTCAAGTAGAAGTTTAAAATACTTGAAATTTGTGGCTATGTAGACATTAGTTTGCTAATCAAGAAGTGTATAGTAAAAACAATGTTGCTGATCAGTTTTACTGCATAAAGAATATATTTTAGATGAAATTGTATCATCTCAAATACATGTTGTAATTCTGAAACCCATATAAAACAATGAAAATTTTGGAGGTTTTTTCCATTTCTGTTTTTGGTGAGTATGTTACATGAATATAGAAATGTATATTTTCTCCCTGTATATTCCTGTTCACTTTTGCTCCAAAAGTTAGCATTCAGTATTCATGTATAGGATTCTGTGAAAGTAGTTTCTTCAGAGTATTAACTGATCAGACCATAACTTGCACTATTTAATGAAGGTTTTGATTTCCAGTCTAATGTAATCTGCTTGTATGACTGGACTCAGTGAAGCTACTGAAAATTAGTCTAATAATAGCAGGAGAATAAAGAGTAATATCTAAGTTACTATTAGGTCAGAATCTCTAAAATGGTGCATACTTTCACAGCTGGAACCTTGCACAGATGGAATAGAAAATAGATATAAAACTGATACTTGTTAGCTCTATTGCAACTGTAACACCCTCTTTTCAGTGTTTTTAGGAACTTTCCAATTATATAATCTTTCTTTTTTCCTACTCTTCACAGAGTAACTCTGCAGTCCAGTGTTCAGAAAAAAAAAACCTCTGAACCTAGCATTTCTGACAGTACAGACATTACTAAAAGAACTACCAGGTCTGCTGCAAGAAAAAACAGTTTAAAAAGGTGAGAGTTACCCTCTTTACAGATCCTGTAACCGTTTTCTAGGCAAATACTTTGAGCTGTTGTATTCACTGCTGGCAGGAGCTTTGCCATAGTTCAGCTCCTTCTCCTAGCAGTGGAAAGTGAGAAACAATTACATGGTTTGCGTCATGTACTGAGAGCATCTGGAACCTTACATCTCAAGTAATTTATGTTGCTCAGTCTTCCAAGTTCAAGAATTTTAAATAGTAATTCTTAATGTGAGTGAGAATTACTGAAGACAAGGGATTTTGGTAACATGAAAACCCCTTTGCCTGAAGTAAGAGACGGAAAAATTCCTCATAGCATTAAGTCAAATACTAGTCAGTGCATGAAGTCAAAACTAGGAAGAATTCAATAGACAGATGAAATACAGTGGTTGTGGAAAGGTGAAGTGTGTAAAATGCATGTGTACATTGGTATGAGATTTTTTTTACTGAGAGCATGGCTGATAATCTGAACTAAACCTGTTTGGTAAAGCTTAATGAAATTCTAAATTCTATTGGATTTATGGAAGACTGAAAGTGCCTTTTGGCCCAGAAGCATATGGCCAGACTACTGTTATTTATCTTTGTGTATGCCTGTGATCACACCCCTTAGTGGCAGCTCTCCAGGTCATTATAAAAGATGAGCCTGAGCATAGTCTAAAACAATATCCAAACAATTTCCATTGCTTACAATTTACTGGAATTTGGCTTAAACTGTTAATGAAAAATGTGTCTGTCAGATGCTGAAGAGATTTTGAATGGAAAGTGTAAAATATGGCACATAACTACTTCCTATGTTATGTGGCTTGATTTATAAGTATCTCCGAAAATTTAAGTTGTTTTGCAGCTTTTTCTTCACAGAGTAGTTCTTTCTCTTTCTTTATCCTGTTGCCTTGAAGGTAATGAAGTTATGAAAAATCTGCTGTTAGTCAGTGGAAATAGTCAGTAGAGTGCAGTAACTTCTATTCAGAAACCTTTTAGTTAGGACTTTATTTTGATTTATTGAATAACATATTAAAAAATAAGACCTGTTTCATGAAACAGGTATTTTACTAAAAATCAGGGGTATTTTTCCAGGTTTTCCTTTTGGTTGGTTGGGTTTTTTCTCCATTTTGCCTAATTTTTACCGTGTCAGTTTTGGTCTGAATAGAATTGATGGGATTCTGCCTGCTGTTTTTATTCTTCATCCCTTTCCCAGTTTTAACCTAACCTGCTTGCAACATTTTGTATCATGCATGTGTGTAATCTGAAGAGAGATTTTCAGTTTCTGGAAAGCACTTCTCCAAGCTGACCTTTGTATTGTGTGAGATGTGAATTTCTATCCTTAGGAGAAAACAACATCCCTAAAACAAGAAGATATCATTAATTTCATAAGTTCTTTAGGTGTATTGCCAGATGTATGACTCTGAAGGCCAAGGACCAGGTAGATCTCAAACTTCATAAATTACTTCCTTCATACTTTAATGGACTTTCTAAAACTTCTACCCCAAATACTTCACCATATACTGTTTCTTTTCTTCTAATTTTAGAGGTCTAAGAAGTTCAGTTACTTTCATATTTCCATCCAATAATCAAATTTGTCCTTGTTCTGTCACAGTTATGGAGTTCTTAATTGTTTTATAATCTGAGACGGCTAATTGAGTACTGCTCCCTCTGAAGGGTGTTTTGGTATCACCATGTCATTTAATGGATTTAGAATGCAATACCTTGTTGTTAGTCTTGTAGGTGTCCATTATTTTTCCTGTAGCATCTGAAAAAGTATCAGTCTTTTTTTAAGCATGCCTTTTTCTCTTCATTTAATTTCTTGAAGTACGAGCAGTTTGCATTACCTCAAGTACTCAGATTCATTGAACTTAATCCAGATCAAGTGGATTGCAGGGTAGAGAATAATTATTTCTACAATATTGACATCCTGCCCTAACCACCAACTGTCTTTGTCAAGACTTTGTTTATTTCACTGAACTTCACTGACATTACTGTATATCTTCATTCTTTCATTTTCTTTCTGATACATTCCAGTGAAAACATCTTGCACCATTTTTACTTCAATCTCATTTACTGCTTTGTGTCACTTTAGTCAATTCTTTTTGTATGTGAATCACACTTGTGACCCATCCTAATTCAGTATAATCTGCAGAGCTAGGGAATTCATTTGTCATTTCATCCTTCAGACTGTTGGAGACACTACCATGGATTGCCTCCAGAATGATTTTTCAGCAAAAACAGCTGTTTACAACTAAAACACTATTCTGGCTTTTTAAAGAGAACGTAGGGAATTTCAATCCTATCTATAGCACTCACTGCTTTTCCTTTGTGGAACATCTTTAGATGTCAGCTGCCTTCTACGAAAGAAATGTACTGATGGACATAACACATATCTTGTGATTGAAATAATACTGGTTTTGAACTGCAGGAAATCACATTTTTAGCCCATAACCCAGTATTTCTCTGTGGATGCCCTTATTTCTCCATTTAAGACATCCTCCATGTAAATTTGCCAGTTAGTGAGAAGTTCATGTCTGTATTTTAACAAGGTGCATACTTCACATCCAAACCAACTGAGTCATAAGACACAAGTTAAACAGTCTTTTCCATGTTACCACACAGAACAGAATTAAAATTAAATTTATAGTAAGCAGTTGATTAGAAATGAAAGCCTAAGTGGTAAGGACATTTTGATGCGTAAAGGTGCTTAAAGGAATGCAGGTCAAAAAATTATAATGGGGAGTATGGGGGAAAAGGTATGAAAACTGCATAGAGGAATATCACAAAAGCTAACGAAGAGAGGAATACACTTTAAAAATCTCATATGCCTTTGCCTTGCCAGGTATTACAAAGCAGTCTTCTACACCCTTGTTCAACTACTGAAAACTACCTGCAGCATTTCACAACTTTTCTATATGTAATCTAAACCTAGCTTTAAAAAAATATAAATATTTCTGTCCTGTTCTTCCTACTTTTCCTGCGGTCTGATACTTCAGAGGGAGAAAAAGAAAAGGAGTGCTTTATACAAATGTGCTTCATTAAATTATGGTACTTGGAATCCCCTTTTGCATTTCTGTATGGAACAGAATTTTCTTCATATTGTCTGTGATCAGACCAGTCTGCGCATTCTTGACAATCAGTATTGCTATGTTACTAAATGCAGTGACTTTTTGTTTCTTTCTTTGAAGTACCATTTGCTCATTTTACCTTGCCAGAAATGCTTGCTTGAAATACATACTGAGTAATCTTTAACTTTTTCCCTCAAATATGTTTTATTTTAACAGCCAATCCGTCACAAAGACTAGAACAGTATTGCGTTGAATTTCGAATAAGCCACCAGTGTTGAAGAGGATATTCAGGAGTGAAGGGGATATAGAGGGGACTTGATGCAATTCAAGGAAGATCACTTTGGCTCTATTTTTCAGTAAAACATGAAATAGAACAATCTCTTTTTTACTTGTAGAATAAAATGAACTGTCAACATGTTTGGTAGATTTTTCTCTACCATGCTAACACTTTCTCAAAACCAACAAAATCTACGTACATTCAGACTCAGGTGTAAATATTTAAGCTCTCTATTATAAAGAGGGCTTGCTAGTATGTATGATGCATGTGTACGACTTGTGATGGCAATCACTTAGCTGCTGACCACCAGATGGTGGAAGCTTTTAAATATATAAATCTGTGTTGTGCATTCAGACTGGGCTGAAGTCTTCACTTGAGTCTGAGAATCAGCCACAAAAGCTTTTTTTTCTAATAGTATTGGTACTCTCCTGTGTTGATTGGCTGTTCTTTCTTACTTTGTATGAAGTTTTTTATGAAGCTGCAGTATTTAGTACACAATGTAACTGTTGTCCACCAAAGAGTGCTTTATTGTCAAAGGTCGTGTGGTTTATTTAGGAAAAAAATAATTGTAAGTGAATAACTTGTTTTTAGTAGTGACAGCTTTTAGTTGTTCACAACCAATTGCTCTTTGAACTAGTTATAACTGCTTTAAATATGGTATGATTTTAAAGGGGAGAAAAAACACTACTATTTAAAGCAGTGCTGTCATATTGAAATGTCCTTACTGTTTCATCACTGAAACATTACTGTTTCTTTTCCTATCAAGTCCTTTAGGTGAAACTTTAAATTACCATATATGAAAGGTAAGAATCCCCCCCCGCCCAGATTTCATTGGTACGCTTGATAGCATGTGGACAGTGCTTTGGGACACTTAATAAGTGCAGCACACAAAAAAAGGGAAATTAAGGGTGCCATAAGATTGAGATAGTGGAATTCAGGGACAGGTAAAAATTTTGACACCTGACAATTTAAGAACTAAATTTACCTCTGTTAAAAAGCAGTGTAATTTTTAGAGGAATCTGCTTGAGACTGAAATTTTCATTCCCTACAGGACTACAGTGGTTTTTTTCCTACTACTTTTCACATTATGACAACTCAAAACTGGTGTACCCTTGTCCACCAGCTAGCTAATGGTTATAGCTGCATATCCCTCAGATGAGGGCTGTTACCACATAGCCTTAAATATGAATCAGTTATCTGTTGATTTAATGACTCTTACAGTACAAAGTGGAAGAAATGGAGAAATCTGCAATGTTAGTAATGGAATAACTGAAGTTTTTAAAGATGCAGATTACCTCTGTGAGAGAGGGAAATTTCAATGAATGTAAATGTTCAGGGATTAGTTTCAATCTACATCCTTTTGAATGGAAACTAAGCCTTCTGTTAGGCTGGTGATTTTTGAATGCCAGTATGAATATCACACAGTGGTTTGAAAACATTTTCTAGCAAAAGAATCATAAATTGGAGAGGAAACAGGATGTGAAGTATAAGTAAGTTTACAGATAACATCCATGTGTTTAGATAGTCAAAATCTGCAAATATGAATACAAATTAAAAAGAAAATGTTTAATGCAAAATAAAGGACCACTGAAGGCTCAGACTGAAAATATTTTTTTCCTTCTTAAACTTCCCTTTTCAGCCTCTTTTTTTTCTAGATAAAAAGCATTTGAAAGCATTTTTTTTTTTTCTAGATAAAAAGCATTTGAAAGAGAGAGACTGATCTCATCCTGATAAGGCAATTAAAATTTCTTGGGCTTTGAATGGGATTGCTTTGTTTGTTTTGGCAGAGGTTATTTGGTTTTTCTGGGGTTGTTTCAGTTTAGAGGGTTTTGAGTTTGGTTTGTTTAGTTGGGGTTTTTTAGTGGAGGTTGTGTGGTTTGGGTTGGTTTTTTTGGTTGGGTAGATTTTTTAGCAAGCCATTTGTGCAAAAGCTTAGGTTCAGGTAACCACAATACCTGTTTTGCACAATCTGTTGTGCAAATATGAATCTATGCTTATTTTTGAACAAAATTCTCATCTTGGAAGGCAAAAGGGATGCAAATAGTGAAGTGAGAATCAGAATAAAGATTTAGTAATATTTACAAAGAAGGCTTTGCCCTTCTCTCAGCTGAGCTGCTTCTTTTAGCATCTTTTTTTTTTTAATCTAAAAATAATTGGTCTCTTTCTCACCCCTTCCAAATTCCAAATCAGAATTTGCCTCATTTAAAGTAACCAGCAGAGTAATTAGCACTTCTAGGTTCATCAGAAGTAAATTTGCATAACGTAAATGCACAACCAATAGCAACTCTAGCTAAACCAAAACTGCATGTTTAGCATCAATGTGTTTCAGGATACCCCATCCATCACCCACTATCTTAGTGAAAAAACACATAAATGTCAAAGGGATTTTACATCTAAACTTTCCAAACAGCCTCATACGGAAAATTAACTCATTACCTCATTGTGCCACATCTAATTGTACTGCTTAGTTTCTTACGAATTTTTATTACTTTGTCTAACATTTTTAATATACCATACCAAAGGTGTCTTAGGTAAAAGAATGAAGAGTGGGCATGGGTGAAGTTATTGGTTTCTAAATTTTTTCTGAATTGCGAAGTATTATGTGCCAAAATGGAATGTATTATGGCAGCTGCATCACCTTTGTAGACCTGTACAAAGAGCAGCTGAATGAAGTTACTTCTGATGTCATCAGTTAGTAGATTCTTCTTAGAAACTCTTTCCTCTTTCAAATATGTGACAGATGGATTCTTCCTCAGTCTCTTAACTCAAAAGATACTACATGCTCAAACGCTGTAATATCTTGGGTAAATTGCTGGTTTCCATTACAGCATCAAAAAAATGCAGACACTAACTTAGACCTTGTCTTTTTGCCCCTGATTTAAAATAGTAAGAGATTGTAGAAAAAAAAAACAAAAACAAAACATAAATGTGATGTTCAGCAGTTTGTTGTGCTGCATTTTTTATATTAATCATTTGCAGACTGTCATCTGTAAACTCACATACAGGTCTATCAAGGACTAGAATTTCTTGACTAATCAGTACTGTTCATCCTGATTATTTTTAAACTGTATATTTCTAATCATATTTTTTTAACTTGGATTGACAGAATGAAAGTTTATTTTGCTGAACGTATTTTTAAGATAAAGCATCATATTATCTTGTAATATTAATTAGTTCAATATGCATTTGTGTGTCATTTGAAAATACTGCAGATTGCATTTGATTTTATACAAAATACTGAATAGTGAGAAGTGTAAACATGAACTGTGTAAAATTAAAAATAATCAGAAGGTTTTTTTCTGTTTTATTTCCAGTATGATCACAAAGCCATCATATCTGTACCAGGCTGACTCATATGTGCACTGAAAAAATACAATACACTCAGCTGCCTGAAAATCTTTATTTAAAGCACAGATTCTTAAAACACATATTTTTAAAATTTCAAAAATAGAGACTTTCTGGCTTTACATTTCCAGGAACTCACATTGGAAAACAGTACCTGCATTTGAATAGTTGGGATACAGCTACACAATGAAAAAAGCACAAGATAGATCAATGGGATTTTAGTTGTTATTTCTCCTTTCTCTATGATTATATAGTAATTATTTTTAGAAAGAGGCATTATCTTAAATACTATATACTTTGATACTTACCATGACAGTGAAGACTTCCCAAAAGTATTAAATTTTTAGGAACACTGATTTTTGCACAAGCATGGGTGATGGCCTAGCTTAGTCATTTTAAAAAAGTATCCAACAGCAAAAAATAGTGACCAACTGAAATACTTCTTATCACCCTTACCTTAGAAAATGCAGAATTTGCACACACCAACCAGAGCCTATTGGACAAGCAAGTAAACTTCTGCTTGCCACAAAGATAGAGTTTCATAGTTGGAAAATCTGTGTTTTTCTGTTGTAAGGTGATCCTTTCCAAAATTACATGAATTTTAAGCACCTTTTCCTGACAAACAAGCTGCCTGATGAAGAGTGAATGGTGGAGAACACAAATTTATGCAAGTGATGCCCACAGAAAAACACAGTTAAGCCCTATCACATCATTAGCAATTTAAGGAGTACTGGCACTGGGCAGGGGAGAGCAGAGGATGGAAAGAATCCCACAGAAAATAGTGCTCCAAGACAATTCCATTGAGAAGTTAACGCACTGCAAGAATAATCTGTTCACAGTAGTTCTGAGTAACTTCAATTTGGATCTATTTAGCCTCCTTTGTGTTGCAATTTCTACATTGCTGATGTAGGAGTAGACAAAAACATGCTATAGCAAAAGGATGCCCTGTTATATGTGAAAGCTGAGCCTGGTTTCAGAGAGAAACTGTGCTTTAAACCTATCTCACCAAGGGTTTGTTGAGGAAGAGATGTTTTTTTCTTGCACTTCGGGTTCTGGGGTTGGTTTCATATGGATGTGACTGACTAGTAAGTCCTGAAGATGGAATAAGGCCAAGAGAACACAGACAAGGGTGATGTGCTTTTGAAGCCCATGGAGTGATGGACCAGAGCAGTTACAAAGATGACTTTATCTTAACTCAGAGGGAACGTGAGGTGGCCTTTCTTTTGGATTAATGGCTATCAAAGTTTGAGTGGATCAACCCGTACTTCTTTAGCAAGAATAAAGACCAGGCCAGCATGGGGAGAATGAATACATAGAAATAAAAGCCAGACACTGCCATAAGAATTTCAAAGAGAACAATGGGCTTTAACTGATCAGGCCTCCTTCTAGACACCTGAGGACACCTGACAAGGTGACAGTGAGGATGTATTTCATTAGGACTAGTAAAGGGAGTCATATTGCTATTGTGAAGGATCTGTGTACTGCAATTGCTATAATAATTATCATATTATGTTTTTGTGTTTTCAGTATACTTTATATCACTCTAAACCAGAAATGCCATGTGACATGAACCATCTTCAAGTAAGTAAATCTGGTATTAAACATAACACCCTCCATCCATGGGATATTTCCAAGAGCCTTGTCAAGTGTTGGACTGTCACAAAGCGAGTGGAAGAAGGTACCTAGAAAGTCTGTCCTTTAAGCAGCTCCATTCCTAGTCTATGTCCTCCTATCAAAATCTGTCCTAGTTCTCAAGGCTGATAAAGATTCCAGACAGGCCACGCAGCCAGTGGTGTTTTTGAACCCTCAACTCAGCATGTGGTGGCCCTGCTGCATCACATAAGAGCATAGCAGCAGATGGAAAGCTCTTCTGTTTCACTAGCACCTCCAACTCACAGCTCTTCTAACCACACCAGTTGCTGCAGCTCAGTCACAGCACTAACAGGATAAAGTGGCAAACCCCAAAGTCCTTGTACCCTGACAGCACAATGGGAACAGACTCTTGGCATCAGCTATTACTAATACAAGAAAATCCAAAGTGAGAGTGATGCAAAGAGCAGGAGGGTAAATCATGAAACATTACTTCTTACCCTTGTGAGCTTGCTTTTGCCTCTGTCAGTGCTTTGATGCCATTCTTTTAAGATAGCAGAATAATTCCATTGTTTTCTGCTCAATGGAAGGGCTCAACCTTCCTGAGTTCATGTTTTGCTATTACTAGACTGATCTTTCACCATTCTTCCCAAAATGTCATGCTCACTGGACTGAATCTCTAGTCAGTACTTAAAACACATGATATTTGTCCTGCTTTCATGCTTCCAGGTGCTTTTTGTCCATCTCTTTACACCAGCATCATACCTATTTTAAAGTGAACTACTATTTAATGTTGATTTTTTGAGTTCTATCTCTTCCTCCCAGTGATCAGACTTTTCTAGCCTCTGATCTTTTTTCACTCTGGTGGCAGCTTCATTGGGTTTTACTTTTCCCACAATAGCCTCTAAGGTTCCTAGTCTTTGCTAGAGCTAGCAAAAACTCTGAAAAGAAGCACTCAATCCATAAGCAACAGAAATATAACCAAATAAGTATAGAATTCCTGGATCAGAGTATGTCAGCTTATTATTCTCTTCTGGCATGAAAAAAAAATTAAAGCAAGGTACAAAATTTTAACGTTTTCACAGAACTATCCTACTGATTCAATTCCAGTATTTTTCATTTAAACAGTAACTACTGTACAAATCTCAACAGAGGAACTACTATTACTAAAAGTAAGCAACAGCTTATTGAGTCCTGCTAACTAGCTATAAAACATTGTAGAGACAACAGAATACAGAATATGAACAGTCACACTAGTAACTAGTTTAGTTACCTAAACATGGAGAGCAGAAACTTTATTCAATTTATTTAGGACTGGTTCATCTCCAATGTAGCAGTCATTAAATGTGATGCAGTATCTGAGGCTGCACTGAAGGTACAGCTATCTGCAACACTTGTACCACAAATTCAAAAAGGCATTTGTTGAGAAATAAAAAAAAAAAGGAGAAATAAAAATCTGCTGAAGATAAAATGTATTTCAAGCTAAATTCTACGTAACATAGCCAAAGTGTAACAGTTGTTGCTTCCTATAAAGACTGAAGGCTGCCATCTCCAAGCACAAACTGTTCAGTACTTCTCAGCATATGCTACTCAAAAGAGAAAAAGCTCTAATTTCATGCCCAATATTCAGTGATTGAAATGTATTTTTTATGCAAAGAATCATTTTTCACATTCAATTATTGATCCACTGATAATGAGTCAGCACTGCATTACTTCCAACACTGCATGTGTGTATATATATATGTGTGTGTGTGTGTGTATATACACACATATATTCAGTTTTTCATGTGACTATGTGTGTATGTGCCTGTGACAGCTCTGGAAAAAAAAAGGAAAAATTATGTTAAAATTGTGTAATATAAGATTAAGAATACTCTTAATGGCATAAGTGTATTAGAGGTACAGATTGAGTTTGGGCCCAAAGCACACTCTTACCCCAAGGCCTGTTTTCATACAAAAAAAGTGTAACCAGCTGAAAGCTCATTTCTTATGGGCTCAAATGCCCAATATTTCTAATCATTAACTCAGGGTTTTTACTTCTGAGTCTCTTAATTCACTCTTTAGTATTCTTATCTTAAGCACAGACATTTCTCTCCTCTTTCTTCTAAAGGCACTTTCATATTAATATATACTTGCCAATCCTAAACTGTAGTACTGCATATGATTCAACTGAACAATATCATATCAACATTGTCATATGTAAATGAGTTATGAAGAGAGGTGAATTCCTTTCTTTGCAAATTTACTGCAACTTAACATGAATCTAAAGCTTAAACCTGAAATGCAGCAGTTTTTCCTAGGCCACTCACTACGTTAATCTAAAAGAGTAGCTGGTAGTAGTGCGTTAAAGAATAACATGACTAAGACCTGCAACACAATTTAATCTCTTCTTAATATACATGCCATATTCTACTAATGTTTGTGGATATATTTACACCTGCTGCCAACTGCTTTACATGAAGGAGTAAAGCTACACCAGGAGTGACAGCAGCAAATTTGTGCTTAAACAGATACAGCTATTTTGGTACCTTAAATATGACAGATGACTGAGATTTACAGTTCTGTTATCACAGCTAGGCAAAGAAATTGCATCATTGTCATCACTTACAATTAATAATTTCTTTTCTATACTTGGATATGCCATCAACTAGAGAAACTCTTAAGCCATATTCAAGTCTGACAGACTGAAAAATAAGGTTGTCACACATAGATGCTCTAAGAAACTTCTGGTTGAAGCAGTAATCAATTACACCAAATCTAATTCTCACAAAGTTTTGGATTGGATGGCTTGTATTTTTCAGTTTTGGTTGGTTGGTTTGTTCTGTTTTTAATTAAACAGTCTTGTAACCAGCCTTTTTTCCTTTTAACCAGGAGTTTACAATCTGCTGACCAAAAGCGGATTACACAGATATATTTTCACAAGTCCTTTAAAGCATTGCCCAAAGAGCCTATTTGTCATTCTGTTTTGAAAGGTAGATCAAAGTTAGAGGAATAAACAGTAACTCAGCAACAGCAGGAAGGAGATTGAAAAACACAATCATTCTCTCAGCCTTCTCAGAGAACAGTCAGAACTAAACCGAATGCATCACAGCAGATTGAGCCCAGTAGCACAGCATAGCAAAGATTTAAAATTTTAGTAGAAAAAGGGAGGGTTACTTTTAAGTATATGAACACTTTCCTTAGCAAAAACAGGTCAGTAGAAGAGAAAGCTACATTCAAAACATGACAGGAAATAGAAGGAAGCCTTGCAAAGAAGCTCTCCACATCTCTATGCATACATTCACCCCAGGAAGTAAAAATATAAATAAAAATTCAGACACATTCTTCCCTGTCCAGTGGGAAAATGGGAACAAGAAGGGAAGAACATGCAAAATATTCCAAGAACCCCACAGACAAAATCACTTATATTCCACATTGATTAAATTGCCATTTTTGGCAGAAACAAACACTTTTTAAAAGGGCAGCATCAGGTAAATCTTAAACTGCAGTGATTTCAAGTAACACCTTGTGACTACAAAGTGAAGGAGGTGTGCATTATTTCATACAGTTCAGTTACTCAAATAGCAGCAGCATGGGTTCCTCTATCACCAACATTTTACTTTTGCACATTCTTCCTACTTCAAGTCAGAGCATCTCTATGCCACTACAGTGAACTTCTTGCAGAGTAAAAAATCTCATGTTATAGCACATTGTCATATAAGTAATATAAAAATGCAAAAAAAAAAATCCTTTGGGCTGAACTACTCTGCAGACCATCTGTTTGGAGCATATAGAAAAGAGTCTTTGTAGGATGACTATATCCTATTTGAGTAAAGCCTTATCAGTGAGAAAAGTCTTCTAAGATTGTGAGTACTCTTAGAGCTTACTCCAAAGCTTTTTTTCTTCTAAGTTTCATCCACTATTTACTCTCAAAGGAGACTGCTTAGAAGTGAGGCACAGAACTGGGAAACATGAAAGGTTTACAGTCATCTGCTTTTCCAGTAAATTTAAAGAAAGTGTTCAAGTTGAGCAGGCATTTGAAGACTCCTGTGAGGCTGACAGCTACTTCCAAAACGTCCAGTGTGCTTGTCCTCTCATTTATTCCTGTCATCACCTCTGGCACCATTTTCTTGTTTCTCTCATATCCCCCAGAATGGCTTTCAGTGTCCCCTTGGACAGGGAACAGAAAATCTGTCTCATGTATGTTAAAGCTGCAATGGAAGAACATTGCACCTCATCCCCAACACCACAAATTTCTTGGTAAAGCATTTAACATTTTAGTTTGTAGTTGCTCCTACTAAAATCAAAAACTTCCTTAATAATTTAGTTCTGTCTTTAAGTAAAATAAGAATTTTAATCTAATCTTCAAATTAATTGCAGACTATATCTTGTTACTTAAGTAGGTCTTAGGGTCAGGTGTCAATTCAAAGCACCTATGCTGCCTTGATTTTAAAAATCACTTCCATTTAGAGAGATGTTCACTTTTTTTGGATGAGTACAGATTGCTGTTTAGGGTTTGGGCTTTTCCCCCCACACTTTTTTTTTTCCCCAGACTACATCCAAATAGCAAAATCTTTCACCTACCACTCTGACTTCTTAAAATAATACCTCAAACCCAAACAAATGTGCACTTTTCTTTATTTGCAAAACTCTGAAGAACCACAACTTGCGACTGTCTGAAATATACACTTCACCCAAAGGAAACACTTTCAAATGTACAGTGAAATTGAGTCCCAATTGTGGATCATGTTGTACAGTTTACATTTCACCATGGTGTCATGGAGAACTTGATATAATCTCTATATATACATTTTTAAACACTCTTCCCTTAAACTTCACTTGAAGCCTAGTAGGGAAGTACTGTAAGCTTTCCCATAGGTTTTATAAATGGAGGCAGACATTGGAGCCTGTGACAGGATCCCAGTCCACCCATATTTCCAGAACCCAACTCTAATAGCAGACAGCTGCAATCATTCCCCACCAAACACCCAAACTACTTTCCAGAAGGAAAATGGCTTCCTTAGTCCACACCAGCATAGAACTGGTCTCTTCATTGTTACAAAGTGACTTTGAGATACCACAGATCACGATGGGTCTTCAAGCTAAAGCTGGAAAATCCTCAGGGTCATCAGGATTTGGAGCAACAAGCTGCACCTAGAAAAGATGAAAAGAAGTCTTATAAAAATGAATGCATTTCAAAAATATCTGACAGCTATGTGTACGTATTTTACCCTCAAAAGTGTTCAATCTTCTACTCAAACGCTACTACTACTAAATGCTACTTCTACTCAAATTGTATCCATCACTATCACAAGGCTTTTAGCTCAGAACTTGTGACTACTATGATTTCTTTTCAGTGTGAATGTTTTTATAATGCTCCCTGGAGAGGACCATAAGGTCACAAGTTCTGCAGCACTGAATGAAGAAAAATTAAAACAGTCTCAAGCAGAATACTGCACATTTTTAGAAGCAGCACTGCTATATTTTTACATTCTAGAACTAGTGAACACACTGGGTTGTAGTTTTAATCTCTCTGATCTGTTACCATAAAGAACCTTTTTCTTCCAGATGAAACATGCATCAACACTTCCATATTATTTTGAAAGTTCCTGGTCTTAAAGCATTTTAGTCACAGTAAAGTTTCTGTTAGTATGAAGAATAAAGATGCCATTTTCCAGTGTACAAATGTTTTTAGTTTTTTTTTTTTTTCCCAAAGGAAAAGGTAAGTGGAAATTCTTTATAATGGTTATATTGAACACAAGAATTGTTCTGTAGGATCACAGATTAACTGACCTCTCTGTTAGCAAACAAAGTATTACTGTATCACAGAACTTTTTCAAAGAGATATAAGTCTTTAGTTATTTTAATTACTTCCCAATTTATATCAAAACTAATTGCATCCTTTCCTCTAGTTACTATTACAGCATCTAGTAATCAGACCTTTTGAAATGTATGTGTTAAGAGTTGTGAGCCAGAATCAGTATAATTTCAAGTAACATAATATGGACCAGGAACTCAATATGCAGAACAACATACTACAAGACAGAAATTAAAAACAAGTCTGTCACTACAGAAATCAAAATTTCACACAGAAAGGGGCAGGACACACACAAACACCATCAACAACAGAAAAAAACCCCAAACAAACAAACAAAAAACCCCAAATGAACAATAACACCACTACCAAAAAATCCATTACCACTACTTCTGGTCGAGATTGTGTCACTTCAGGTCTTCTGCCACGACCACCTCGAGCTCCTCTTGATCCACGGCCAGGGCGAGGAAGACTCCCAAAATTAATATCCAGCTGAGAAGTTATATCATTCACTGGTTTTCGAAAGACATGAGAATTATCTTCAAAGTCTTCTTTTTGTAGCTAAAGAGAAGAAGATCTGGTTAAAGCCTGGAGTTTTTCATATACGAGCTTCTCCCCTCCCAGATACACATTCACACTTATATTATAGACTAAGCAGCAGATGAACCAAGATAGCATCTGGAGTAGAAGACAGGCCTTAACTTGCACAGGATTTTAACACAGATGAGGTAATTGCAGCTTCCCAGATGCCTGGGATCATAGGCATTGTTGGCTCAGAGATTCCTGGTAATAAAAGCTTCTGTACCAACTCCATAATACTGAAGAGATTTGTCAGAAATATAAATCTAGGAGGTTTTCAAAGAGACTAGAGCATCAGACCTAAGCTACTTACTCCTACAGTTATGTCCAAGTAATGGATAAAAGGCCATACCAAAAGTCCTTAATCGATGTATTCATTTACATGCCTGCAGCTATGAGATTGCTGAGGATTTAAATGTGTTTTCCTAATAGCTAGTGCATGTCAGACTATTGCCCAGCATAACTTTAATGGAGACTGTAGTAATGATAAAGTATATGTTAACTCATCCCTTACAATGAAGAATCACTTATTCAGTGTCTAATTCAGGGATTTCACTTGCCTGTGTTACACAGTTCCTGTACCTCCTGTTCCGTGTTCACTTTAACAAGGTCTCTTGATATTAGCAGAACAGAAATTTTATAGGCAAAAGAACAGAAACTTGTATGTACTCTTCACACACCTGTACGCTCTCTTCGGAGTTTGTGGAAGGTACTCTCCCCACCCATACCACTTCCTCTCAGAACAGAAAGAGGGGATAATGACAACTCTGAACTAAAAAATCTCACTAAAAAGAAGGCAGACTCAACAATCTAAAGTGATTAAGCAAGTTTTGATGTTAATCAGTTTTGATCAGTTTTTTAAGCAAGTTTTGATGTTAATTATAACTAGAGAAAAGATATGTATTCATAAATGCATGTAGACTTCAAGGATAAAAATTCCATCATGCTAGACTGTATGCACATGCTTCAGTGACCCCCAAAATCTGAAATCTAAGTAAGCTAGAATCTTCTAGCTTACTTAGATTACTTAGAAAGAAGCTTCTCCTCTCTCCTCAGAGGAGAAGAACTAGTAGTTCTCCATGGAATTTCAGTCTAAATAATATTATGGGGTAAATTTTAGACGAAATTAGGAGGGGGTGCACATACAGCAATACAAGCTCTCCAGGGTTAGTTCTAAGAAGCAGGACCCAAAAAAACCACACCCTAAAAATCCAAAATTCATATTTCCAAGTACACAATGAGAAACATGCGAGTGTATACTGGCAAGTAAGCTAAACGGGATTTAAACTGAGGAAAGTAAGTGTATAGTAAACCAAGTTTCATAAACCAAGTTTTTCTAGCAGCATTACTAGAGACCTATACAGGTGGCAGCAATTGAGCCACAAGGTAGAACAACTTGATATATTACATGCTTGCATAGAAAATAGGGGCGATGATGTGAGACAAAAAAATTGAACACACAATTTAAAGCTAGTTTTGGTGCACATGTCATTGCAGTGATAAAGCTTAGATACTGTTTTCCTGCCTATTCAGATTATACTAGAAAAAAAACCAAAACGGTTTCCTGACCCTGAGCATAAAGGAGGGTTTACAGAATTCCTGAGGCAGTGCTTACATCATCACTATATTTTGACTTGTGAATCACCACTGCTTTGGAAGGAACAGTGGATTCTGGCTTCCGGATGTTGAATTCAGGCTTTGGTCGATTCCGTTGCTGAAGATTTTTCCACTCATCTAATGTCATTTCTTGAACCACTTCTTCCATTGACTCTCCTTCAGCAGCTCTAGAAGTTTACAGTTTTAGAGTAAAAAACATTAGCTTGCAACATTCCAGGATAAACAACACTTATCTCCAAAATAAGCATACTAAACAAAACATTTAGAATGTTTCTCACCAAATCATTGTCAATTCCACTTACTCCCCAAAGTAACTTCATGTGATAGTTTTACATTAATGTAACTTAGAGTATATATTTATGTACTCTTTGAAAATAGTCATATGAACAAATGCTGTCTGCAGCTTCCTGTATTAGTACTCATCCAGTCTCATTCTGAATTCAAGCAATTAGATTCTAGACAAAATCATTCTGCCTTTTGATTTGCCATATTCTTAACCCTACAGTTTAATAGTGGATCTACCCCTAGCAAATATAGCCACAGTAAACACACAAAGCAGTTTTAAAACACTAAAACACCCCAATTGCATGGTTTTATTGCCTTGTACTGCACAACGACAATATGAGATGAATTCATGTTTCAGTGTAGCTTTCAGTCATCAAAAATTATCACCATATGATGATCACACCATGGGATCTTACAAGTAGTTATTAACATTTCATTTGTTAATTTCACAAGATGCTTCCTTGAATTTTTTTGTCAGACAGTATTTATGACTTGGCAAAACAGATTAATCCTAGTCAAATTATATTTTGTCACTAAGTACAATAATGACATGTTCTAGAAAAACATGGACTACATCAGAGGCTGCCTTGTATATTTTTGAACTTTAAAGACAGAAGGTTTTATGTCTGTAAGACACACAGAGATAAGATACATAAGCAAAAACAACTTCTCTTCCACCGATCGTGCTTGAGTACTCTTCTGCCACTTTTCTGCGGCTGATCATGACGGGCCTGCCCAGGACAGCAGCTTTTAGAATACTACAGATGTACATTTAATGATACCTACAGAGAGCTATTACCTACTAACCAGCATCACATACAGGGAGCACAACTTCCTACATCACCATAACCGTCTGCTGCATGAACAAGTCAAATACCATGACTTGTACAGGAAAGCCCACACTGATTACTCCAAGACACTTAAGAAACCATTTCTCCTTACATAGAAAACTATTACGTGTTACTATAGCAGTTGCAGTTGACTATTTCCCTAACAATGTCTTTTCTGGAAAGTCCCTTCATTAGAACCTGTCTTATGGGAGAACGATGGATTTGGTTTTCCACATTCAGACATAGTCCTACAGTCCTACCAAATAATTATAATTTCCCCAATGCAAATATACAGTTTATTCAGTGCAAGTTGGAACTTTTATATCATGGAAAGATGCAGAGTCAAATGACAATCAGTGTGTGTATTTTGTTTTTAAAGTTGTACAAGCAACCCATTGGAATACACACATTTTTTGGGACTGTACATTATAGAACTAGCCTATATGGGAACAAGTCTGGTCCTCCTCCTTACTTGATTCTGCAGCAAAGCATTCATATTTCTTGCCAGTCAAAATTAGACAGTATTTTTCTAAACACCCAGCATATGAATTGGAGAAGAAGAACTGAACACTAAAGCAGCCCTTAATTTAAATTATAGGATTAACACAGTTCTAAAATAATTTCACAGAAGAATAACACATACAGAAGTCCAGCACTACATGCCTGCCCCCCTGACATGCCTTTATGCCCTGTTTTTTGAAAATTCCAGCTTTATCAACCAGAAATTCAAGGTTAAAAGCCTGGTAAGCAGTCTGTAGTTCCCCACTCATTACAAAACTGTATTAGAAGGACTATTAGAGAAAAAAAAAATTTTACTGAATTACATAAAAAGGATACTGGTGAAAGAAGCAGCTACTTCTGGAAAAAACACCAACAGATACTGTTGCGTCTGTAAGAGCACTAAGGACATATAGCACCAAAAACGTTTCAATTTGTTGTCCTCAAGAATAAGAAGCCAAATAACTTTTGATCAATTATCTGAAGCTTCAGTTTTGGGAATAAGTGTTAGAAAAACAAAACTAGTAGTAAACAATCAGAGGTATTAAAGAGAAACATAACTAATAAAAGTGTCTATATTAAACTGATTTAATTTATTCCTAATCCATTATCTCAGTAAATTGCACATCTGAACTTTAGGAAATCTTTTTTCCTCCTCTCCCACAAACTTTTCACCACATTACAGAGACAATGTTTCAGTTCTTGTCAAGAGATGCAGAAAGATGCAGAACTGATAGTGAAAAGTACTTGAGAACTAGCCATCAATATTTCAATTTGCAAAGGAAAATCAAAATTGTGAATGGGAGTTGAACAGTGTAAATAATATTTACTGCATTTTTTGTGGCACAAAGATTGCACAAAAGAAAGGCAATAGTGCAAGTATTCAAGAATACTGAATGGCTTCTGATTCAGTGGTACGAGATGCTAAAGTGACCCAGTGATTTGAAAACAAGCAACCAACACAACAATCACAAAAAAGTCCCAAGAACAACTAGAAATATGTACACTCAGACAAAAGCCACCCAAACACAGAAAGAACCATTAACAAGGCAGAAGCTCTGAAAGAGGGACCTCAACTCCCTGGATTGTGCAGGAACACTGCACTCAAGTATCTGTTCCTTCTTCAACAACATACTATGTATGATAAGGAGCCACATCAACAGTTTTGTTTGGAACAGATGTTATTGCTGGTAGGGTAGAACAATATCTCAACTGAATAATGTCTTTTACATGGGAACAGGTGAGAAGTCAACAATAGCACTGCAAGACACAAGTCTATAACACATGATGTATAATGGGAAGCTTTTAAAGATGTGCAAAGGAAATATTCATAATGCTAAAAGAATTTTGCATATCCATGACACTAAGGCAAGACATCCAGGAGAAAAAAAAGCCTAACACAGCAGCTTCTATTTTTCTAAGTATTAGAAAGACCATCAGGGGACATTGAAATCTCCTAGCAGAGTACATTAAAATCAACTAGACAGGTTTCAGAAGCAACAATTAAACTTGGTCATGCCTTGGGCCCAAAAGACCCCTTTCAGGTCGAAATTGCTATGATCATAAGATAACATGAGGACATTTGACCACACAGCAACTTGGTATCACAAAAAGCAAACAGAGCTATTGTTTTGAAAAGTAGACATACATCAAAAACATCCACTTGCCAGGTCCAAAGGAAATACTTGCAGATTTACTCTGCAAATATTTGGTTTTTTCAACAGCAAAGTACAGTTTTGGTTTTTACTCAAAAGAATGGTTTTAATTGCTAGGTTATTAGCAGTACAAATTTGTTTTGGGATGTCAAGACTCCCAAGGGGAAACACCTATGAGTGAAGCACAGGAACAAAAACCTGCATATCACATTTTGGACAGAAACTTAATTGCAGCAAGTTATTTTGGGCACCAAGCCAGCATGGAAGTGCAATCTGTGCATTACTTTCTACCTTCTAACTTACACATTTTTAGTAATTGCTTGGTGTGCATTTTCATTAATCAAATTAATAAGCTCCTTGGCACACCAGCTGTCATGCTTACAAAACACTACCAGACAACTAAGCACAACCTCTGGATATGAACAAACTGAATTCACAATGAAAGTCCTACCAAATCACTAAAGGAGAGCCTTCAGTAATGGTTCTTACTGACTTCAGTGTCTCCAGTGGATGACAATAACCCTTTAACTATGCCTTGATTACTGCGCATTCAGTAAAACAAAATACCTTTTTCTTTTACCAGAAGGAAGGCAAAGGAATGCCATTTAGCTCATCTATTCAGCTATTATTTTCACATTAAAAATAATGACAGCAGGTCTGTCTCAGATCAGTTTTTGTATTATTCTTGATAAAAGCAAATGCTTAGCCAGCTTTTATCAAGAAGTCAAGAATATCAATAACAAGAAGCTTTCCCACTAAACATTATTTACAAGAGCATTATCACTAGCTGTAGAAAAGTTAAATAAGACAAGACAAAACAACAATTGTATAAACTTACTAAGAAAGAAAAACACTGAATCAAATAATTATGAAGCTCTGGCCTGATCTATGAACAGCTTTATGTCACAATTAAATAAAAACCAAAAACAATAAACAACAAAACAAATCAACAAATGAGATAAATAGCTAAAACATCTTGAAGATAAATTGTTAAAGCTTCGTATTACATAACCAATATGATACATAGCTCCACCAAAAACAAAAACTATCATGTGAGAAAAAAATGTAAGAAAACCCCACAAGATTAAATACAAGCTCTGCAAATATCTTTAAGAACAGGAATTGCTTAGCTCATGTGTTGTACTGAATAAAACCAAAAAAATTGAATTTGAATTGGTCAACACAAGTGTGTTACATTGTTTGAACTGTGAAGAAAAGTTCAACCAAAAGCAGTTGTGAGAAAAGTTTATACTTCTGCACTACCTGTGTATTCTATACAGGGCTGAGGTTAGGTTTTGCTTTTGCAGCAAAAAACCCCACTATATTAGCATGCAGTTTGGGATGATATAACTAGAGATAAACATTGCTGATACATTAAAGAAGATTTGAGGATATGGGAAAAATCACTTGGACTTATATCATACAAGTATTAAAGAAACACTTATCCTGAAATACTCTGCAAATAGAAGCTCAGGAATGGCAAAACAGAGTCCTAAAGATAAGACCCTAAGTCACAGAAGCCCATAGAACCTCTTTTCCAGAGTTGCATGTAAATTAGCCAGTATCACATCAGAAAGCTACACACCATCTTCATGCAGACTGGTTATTCCCAGCTTCCAAGAGTACATTTTTTTACTTGTAATTTTAAATGGAAACACTTAAGACTAGAAAGACAATGAGAGATGAAACAAACCCAAGACTTCAATCTCTTTCTCAATGCAAGCACCCAACTGCAATAAAGCAGTAGAAAAGAAACTGTTTCCTCGCAGTCACTGCATTTTAGTGTCAAAATGAGAAGGACCCTAGCAGCAGCCCAAGCAAACACACAACTCTGTATAATATTGAGGCTGTAGCAAAAGCAGAAGGTAGCCTTATTTGTGTTATCTGGACAGCAGGGGCAACCGAGGTATTTAAGACCTTTAAATACATCCTGTAGCCTGAACACCATATCCTACCAGCTTCTGCTTTTAAACAACTATAACAACAATTCCATCTTGTTAAGGTGTATGCCATACAACCATCCCTAACGACCTAGACACTATTCACACTATGTCTCCTGTTTTAAAATACATAGGGACACCAAGCTGACACCTCCCAAAAGGTAAGTGCAGGGAGATTTATGTAACTCATGATTTGTACATAAATTTGTAAGCCTTTGGGACAGCATTTATTACCCTGAAAGGCAGAATTTTGTACTTGTAGATTACTTGCTTTTTTGAATAATTTGAATTTCAGTGGACTATGCCTAAATCAATCTTAAAAAAAAAAAAAATACAAACAGAAATAAAATCTCCAGAAAGGCTCCCAGTCTACTAAATACCTAGTGATCTCCAAGAAAGATGAAAGAGTTAAAGATACTGGCAAATTCTGCCAGAGGCCTTTTCCACTGTATACACTTCTCATGCCTTAAGCTCTACAATGAACAGATATTGGGACATATCTACAAAGAGCTTGAATTGAAGTAGAAACAAATACGAGTATAAAACAAGCAAAGGTACCAGCAACTGAAAAATCAAATTTTTAAAAAGCTGAATAACTGTTTTCATATTTAGCTAATATAGTGCATTTCTGCCAGTGTACCTACACTGCCCATCTGATTTAAGTTAGCCTAGAAACATCTTTTCAGTCAAAAGTCATTCAAAGACAGATTTCCCCATGTGTATACACCTTTAGCTATATATTAAAACCTACTCTAAAATTAAAAGAATCAAAGTTATATCAACTAAACTTCTTACAGGGTTAAACAACCTGAACATACAAAACAGGTTTTGTAGTCTAGTTAGCTTTATAATTAATAAATGAACCCATATCACTAATATCTGGAGCTGGTCCATGAAGTAAAAAAGGCCTCACAGAAACAGAAGAGGCTGACATACTGCACTGACCATCTTTCACTCATTAGGAGATATGCATCACATGCTATTTAATTATTCTTTAAATCTCTTACTTAGACAAGACTGTCTAGTTATTTTTCTTAAGCCAGTGCTCATTTATTTGCGGTGACACTGATTAGGACAAAAGCCAGAAGACAACAGGCACATTTCTCTCTCAGTTTCTCTAAGGCTCACTGCATTTCCAGAATTTTTTTCCTAGTTATACTATGGCCTCTCACAAATAGATGATATCTGCATGATATTAGTGATTGGTGAATACAAACTTAGAGTAGCTCAGTGTTATTTTAAATGTGTTTGTACAATTGCATGGGCACCTCAAATACCTGTTGTCAGAGAACATCAGAAAGCATGGTAGTTTCTACAAATTAGACGAGTTAAAAAGGTAAACCAAAATATGTAGCTCCTCCTTAAATTATCACCAGATCTTAGGAAGTTAAGCATCCCTGTGCAATTAAATGCAATCTCCAACTGTATAAATCAAGCTTTAGTTAGAATTAGGGTTTCAAATTATTGAAATTTGAAACCCTAATTAATAGAATTACATAGTTTCCATACTCACAAATCCAGAACAAAGCTTTCCTACATTTAAACACATGCACTAGCAAAACTTCACAGTTCACATTTCAAGTATGCCCCTCAATACAGGTACATCAGTAAGAGTTAACTGTCTCCTTTGCATTTAGAAAGAAAATATTTGTCTGACTGTACTTGTTCAGAGGCTCTGCTTCAGATGTTCCTTGCTGTTCAAGAGTTTCCAAGGTCTCCTCCATAGATGCAGGATGTTCCTTCCCACTAAAACAGTAACCAAACAAACTAAAACAGACACAAAAAACCAAAACAAAACCACAGTCTTCATGAATCACATTGGAAAAAACCAAATCAATACATTACTTCAGAATTCATTGGTAAGGAGGAAAAAAAAAGGGAAAACTCTTTGATCATAACCAGAAAGATATTCTAAGCAACTAGTTGAGCAACTAACAAAATTAGTATATTTTGGGAATATTAGGAAAAAAACCTATTTCATTTAAAAAAAATAAAAGCATGTATGAAGATTAAATAATTCAATCATGAATACTAATCATGATTAACATTAGTTGTTAGTATAACACTGACATTTGGGGCTGCCTTTTTGCTTCTTTTAAAGAATTAAAGTTTGTATTTTCTGTAACATAGACTTTAATTCACTGTCAAATGACAGCATGAACTTATTTTCATTCCAGTAGCAGGCATACATATTTAAAATTAACACCTTTTAGCTTCAATGCATGATTAGCACAATTAAGACACAGACATGCTTTTAGAATCGTTCAGAGACCTTTAATTTTATGTCACTTCCACCACATCACAGGAAAACATTGGTACAAGTTCTGAGGCTACTGAACTGAAAAAAACCAAAAAAAACTAAACCTTAACTAGGAAGAAAATACGTAAAGGCCAATAAATACCTTGTAAGTTTATGAAGCCTTCCCTGATATCCTACAGAAGACAGTTTTCTGCTAGCTAGTTTTGTACTATCAGTTCAGAACAATGTTAACCTAGCTGATCCTTTGAAAAGCCCGAGTACCTAACCAATCTACTCTTAATATGAAATTTTGTAGGAGGGAGAGAAGTTAATACAACCTTTCAGAAGAATTTGGAATATCAAGAATTAGTACACATCAAGGCTATATTTTTCAAACTTTTAGCTTGATTGTCTGAATCCATTAAGTTTTAAATCTAGATTTTATTTTAAAAGAAATTTTATTTTTAAAACAGTTTTGTCAATGAATGTATATGTGGCCAAATATATTTGCTATAAGTTCAAGGCACTGCTTTTTCTCCATCCTTTATCAGCCTTCAATTAAAGAGCTGTAGATGTATATGAGAACAAAAGCTACTTGAAAGAGCAATGTATTGCTAGGTGCAAAGACTGGACAAAAGCCAACATAATCAGTGAGGTTACAAAACTGAACAGAAATCAGTACCACTAAGAGACAGACAGAACTGAATGGAAAAGTCCTCATTTTTTTTTACCTTGAAGTGGCCATTAATCACATTATGCTACTGATTTTTCTAGCACTTTAAATTGTACTTCCATGGTACAGTCAATTCAATATTAACTTCAGAACCACACTGAAATGTACTACAGTTTTGCAATTTAGAAATTATCCATAAAACTCCAGAAAAGAGACTGGACTTCAAGCCCAGTAACAGAGTTTGAATCTTAGAATTAGCAATTTGGAGCAATTCCATTAAATACCAGAGTCCCATTTATTTTACTATTGAGAAAAGTATTAACTTATTTCCATTAAAAGACAACTCAGCTCCAGTCAAAAGATTCTGGCTGTCTTAAATGAACAACATCATCATGTCTTTGCTTCAATTTAATCTTACCATCACAAAGGAGCCAAGTTAAAAAAATGCCAAATTACATTAATTACAACAATAGAAAGCAATGCTTATAAAGTTCAAAATGGACATGAAACTGATGAAAATGATGATCTAACATAGGCCACAGAAAATTATGATCTGTGATGGGCACAAGTATATGACATACCTTGTATCATCTTTCATTGTTCTGCAGCTGCGAGCTCCACCTCCACCCTTTTTGTCGTCTGCTTTCACACCTCTAGAGAGGAAAACAATTCTATGAGTTTAAGAGGTTTATTTCCTTTTTACTTTATGATCTCAAACTAAAACCAGTATTGACTTTTTGCCAGCCAACCTGGATATGGAAGGGAACAGAATACCTAAAAGACAGTACTGCAGTGCTGACCATTATTTACTTGTATACCAAGTAATAAACAGCACACAGAACACTTACGTTTTATCATTCCCACTTTGTCTTTCAGGTTCCCGTTTTCTTCTTTGGTCAAACCCATCAAAACTTCCATTTAATCCACCACCTCTTCCTCTACCTCTCATTCTGCCTCTTCCCCCACCACGGCCTCTTATTGGTCTTTCATAGTCTAATCTTTCCATTGGTCTAAGAAGAAGGTAATTAGTCAGACTTTTGTTTTTATAAAACAGTTAAAAAGAAGGAAAAAACAAATCATATTGTTATGTTTGTGCAGCTATGGGACACATAAGTATATAACAGCTACAGAACAATTTACAGAGTGCATCTTTATATAGCACACACTACAGCTGTTTTGGTTTTGTCATTGAAAATGGACATAAACTGAACTCTGGACGAATTATTACAGCACCCAGAAAGATCAGCAGTTATTAACACTGAAAACATTACAGAAACTAAAGAAAACATTATAAAACTGTCAAATCTTCACACCTTTATCATGCAATAGCTCCACCATCTAAACCCATATTTATATGCAACTGCTAAAAATTTCAGACAACTTGTTAAATATCAATTATTGTGGTATAAAGTAAGAATAGCCACATTCTGAAGCATTAAGGGTTTAGGTAGAATCTTCTAGTATCCATGAAGAAAGCAAAATCAATATGCATTCACTGTCCAAGCAGTAAGTTCTAGTTTGCAACCTCCTACGTGTTCTGCAAAGCTTGGTATGTGAGCTCAGAAACTAACATTATAAATATGCTGCTGACTATGGGGTACATTTTCAGATCTTTACATTTTTCAGTTTTGCCTTATATTTCTAACATTCAACAAAAATGTACCAACTCAACCCCCAAGGAAGCTGAAACTACAGCTCTGACAGGCATGAAGTAAGTAGTCTTGCAAGAAACCTGCACACTAATAATGCACGGATTCTCTGTGAGGGACCTTAGTTCTCTTTGCAGGATACATACCGTTCCACTGAGAATTCCACTTGTCTTTGTGCTCCATAGGGACGGTATTCCCTGAAAGATGGTCTCCATTCAGTTTTGTCCTGTTTCACCTCTGTGCCTCTGTTACTGAACCCTTGTTGTTCTCCCTGCCTGGGTACTCGCTTTGGGCCTACACAAACACATGCAGGGATTACTGACAGCTCAACAGTAACACAATTGCAGTCACCAAATTACTGACTGAAATGTGTTGGCTACATGTCCAAATTTGAGTCCATCAAAATATTAAAAGTCCTCATAGCTAATTTTGCAGACACTGTTTGTTTGAAAGACATGTATTTATTTTACCTTCTATATTGATGAACCTGCAAAATACTATGGGTTTTGACACAGACAGAGATTTCCAGAAAAGATAGTCTAAAGAAAAATCTCATTTTGCTCACAAGTCACAGAAAAGGAGAACAAAAACTGTTTCTCCTTTTCTTGTTTTCAAGGATCATGAAAGTGTAGCATAGGATGAGGTGGAAAAGCTTCAATGGAAAAGACTAATTGAAAGATAGCAGCAGAAGCAATGAAGGTGAGGGAAAGAGAAGGACCCCCTACAGAGAGGTGTTGATTGTGAAACAACACACCTCCTGCCAGATGAGCTCAGTTTAGAAGTCCAAGCCTCCAGGTCCTCTAAGCTCATGGGCACGGTATCAAGCAACCAGCACAGGGTCACCTCACACTGCTGTTCTATGGAGGAAAGCACCATCCAACAACACTAAAGGTCACTGAGTTCAGCTGGCAGAGACCCAAACAGTAAGTAGAAAGACTTCAACACCACTAATTCTAGAACATAAACATATTCCAAGATAAAATATACTTAAGCTTTTTAGAGTTTTGTTCAGCCATTGTTGGGGTTGAGGAGGATCGGGTTGGGCAGAATGAATGGAAAGAAATTGTGAATTATAATAGAAAAAAATTGAAGTTTTACACTCAATCTGTATACATCTAGCAGAAGATTAAGGTTCTTTATGTGCTTCCTTTCCCATTTTCCCAAATCCTGTTCTCTATCTGGGACCAAGCTCTCCAGAAGCAAGCAAGCAAACCATTTTGTCTGCTAGGCCTCTATATTTACACCAACACCTTTTTCAGCCAACAGTGTAAGTCAATCAAGCAAGGAACAGGTAGATTGGTCTCAAACAAAACTGAGCTACTGTTTCCACAAGAAGTACTGAGCTACTGTGGAATGCTGAGCAGATTAGTGAACTCAAGACTCAAGTTAGTGGACAAGTGACAGTCCTGGCTACCTCTGTTGCTAGAACATAGAGAGAAAAAAGGCTATTTTATGTCTCAATATTAATATGCAAATTAATTCATAGCCCCAGAGAAATGCCCATATAAGAAGATTTTTGATCAAAGCTTAGGTGGTGAGGATGAAGTCTAATACCATTTGTAAAGCAAAAGCTTCAAAGAACTATCCACTTGGTGAATGTTTTCATATAAAACATTTTCAAATAAATGTTGGCTTAAATAAATAAATAAATAATAAATGTGTTAAAATATTGTTTTATGAATGTTATATAAATAAATGAATATTTTAAGTAAAGCTTTTTGTCATGTAGTAAGATCAGTCACATTTTTACAGAGAATATAGTTTTATGTGTGGTGCAGAAGCAACTCCAGCTTTGCTTTTCTTGAAACTACAAACCACTTGACATAATACCTTCCAGTAATTCTCTCTTCTCAGGTTTGGGGTTACTTGACCCTTAGAGCACTGAGCATATTTGCATTACCCAAATTAGGATGTAATCTCTGGATAAAGGACAACTTCTGATATCAGTTTCTGAGTAAGCTTTTCAAATCAGGACAGTTTAACACAAAGCAAAATTATAGAAGACACAGAACTGTACATGCTGTTGGGAAACATCTGCTCTACACACATCCCAACTACACTACCAACTATGTAAGTGTTAATTCTAAATTGGAATCTTGCTGTAGAAAAAACTACTACTAATTTCTGGCCTTATTTTAGTGATTCTGTTTGGATCTGAATGCACAACAATGCATAGAAGACTATGGTTATTTATTTTTGATCCTCTCTCATGGGCTTCAGTTATTCTAAAAGAATAGAAGCATCAGTTATTCTAAAAAGATTCATTCCTTTGGCAAGAATGCAGTAGTCAGAGACACCCATCCCTACATACTTAGTATTAACCTCAATTGCACCTTGAGATTCAAAGAGCTCCTTCGAACTAGCAAAACAATACCAAAAAAAAAGACACAGAAGTCATTTTAAAAAGATAGTGTCTTGTTTTATTACCCAGTACTGCTTAGAAGTACTTCAAAACAAGTCTTCTTGCCAGACATGTCAGCAACGCTGAGCATACTGGATGGAGCCGTCTGTTCTACTCCAATTGGAGTGCCAGGCTATTTCACTTTGATTCTAACAGGTGGCTTCATTTACTGCAGATTGATTTTAAACACTAGAAAGACTGTTTTATACAGGTAGTAAGTGCCACAGAAGCATCTTTAATTGGTTTGACAGACATGAAGTAGTGGATAAAGGCAGTATGCAACACCTGTATCTCTCTAGTAGGACAAGTCACCCTTAGGGCAGAAGTTTGTGTGACCTGCTTGTGAATCAGTTCAAAAAGACAGCCCAGCATTCAGCTCTGCATGTAAGTGAACCAAGCTGGAGCTTGGCAGCAGTGCTAGCATAAGCTCTACAATTTTAATCCTCTGCTACACGTACGTCCTAACACAGACTCAGTTTAATTCACAGAACTCAAGGGCCACCTACTTTTTGGGGGACAATAAAACAAGGCAACAAAATCAAGACAAAGCATGAGCCATCTTGTATGTCACTGACATAATAACTTAAAGAACTGGGGTACACTTTGAATGCTTGCTTAATAACTACCTCTCCAAATACACCCCAATTTTGTCTGCTTGCTTGTCTATATAATCTGGTATGCAGGTTTTCTTCAAAACCACAAAAAAAAGCTTTGGAGTTCTGTGGATCATCTACTTGAGGCCTTACAAACACAATTCTGAAAACTGAAGATCACTCTTTACTAGTTACCTAGTTTAGCCTCTCTTTAAAGCAGTTTTTCTGTGTCTTAAAATTACATCTGTAATCTGTATTCACCTGAATATGTGTCCCACCATTCTCCACTTCACCACAGCTTTCCTGGATTGTTACTGCATCAGCCCAGTCTGTTGGCTAAGCCGCCTCTCTTTTTACTTTCTAAACTGAGGAATCAGAACAGAGATCTGTGTTTCAACAGACCTAGTTTTTTTTTTTTTTCCCCAGAAGAAGCAGCTGAGCTATTATTAGAGGGAAAGAATCTGTAAATACTAAAATTACCAGGTACTAGAACTAGACAGTGCTAAAGAAAAAAAGCTCAGTTGTATGAGATATTGTTAAAACTCAATCATGAGTTATTGTGATATCAAATATGAGATAGTGTTAAAACTCAGTCAATCTAAATCATACTGACTTAGAGCAAGCATACTTCAGTAGTTTTCACTTTCCCCACAATAATACTTCACTATTAGCATTAGTTTTGCTAACACTACAGCAACCTAGATAAGAAGACTCTCTAGAGAAATGTTTTTAATAAGCATGTACACAGAACTTGCTACTGAAAAAGCAGAACTTATAATTTTATAACCTGCATTGCTTGGCTTCCCAGACAGTGGATATCTATGTATTAACACAGGGATATAGAACAATGCAGCAAAATCTAGCTGCCTTCCCAGTGTTGCTGTCTAGCTCTCAGCAGCTTTCTCCATCCATATAATCTATCCTCAAACAAGGGCGACTTTTACTTGGAAAGAGAGATCTCTCTAGGTTTTGTGGCTCTTCACTGGCCAGTAATGAGAGAGAATGCTCTCACAGTTTTTAAATTTTTCATTTTAAACATCTTTTTTTGTAGAAAGCCTTGACTTCAGACAAACACTGCAAAGAGCCCAGCTTGTAACTATCAGTGACTATAAGCTAAAGAAACCTTGCTGTTTCTCCCACTTCCTAATGCAAGGGTGTGATGGTGGCAGCTGGCATGCAATTCATAAGCTGAGAGAGGTAACTGCTTACAAAGAGCAAATGGGAAAAAGAGTGTTTGTGGAAGGGTCACACTGACAGAAGACTTCCCAGCATAAAAAGAGACCTCTTACAGACCTGTGTTACGGAATTACCTTTGTTGCCTGAATGGACAGACCTAATCATTGTGGGAAGGAGTGTGATCACCAAAAACATACAAAAGGAGCTTAAAATACCAGAATAGTTGAAAACCACAGTCACAAAGATGTGGAGTAAAATCAGCATTAATGTAGAACTGATGCTTGGGCTTAATTCATAAATAAAACAAAAAACAAACAAACAAAACCACAAAACAAAACCCACCCAAACAAACAAAAAAAAATCAAAATAACAAGAAAAACCAACAACCCCCACAAAAAGAAAAAAAAAAAAAAAGGAGGAAACCCCTTTCAGCTTTGAAAGACTATCCTTCTTCCCAGTATACTTCAAAAGGACAAAGTAGACCCAAAACAGGTCCAAGGCTACGGTAGAAATACCTCAACCAAACAAAGCAACAAAGAAAACAATTGTGAGGTTTGGCATCCACATTCTCTGGGCATGATTCTTTCCCCAGGATTTTTCTCCTGGGAAGCTGAAAAGACAGCAAGAGGTCCCAGAGAAAAAAGGAAAACAATTCTTATCTCATCTGCTTCTCCTGTGTTTGTGCACAAGTGGAATGTATCATGGAAGATTGTTTACCTGAAGGGGATTGCCTGATTGGATTCTGGTGTGAGTTGTTTTGACTCATTGGCCAATTGGTGCCAAGCTGTATCAGGACTCTGGAAAGAGTCACAAGTTTTTGGGTAGTATCTCTTCAGCATTCAGTAAATATCTTTTCTGTATTCTTTAGTTTAGTATAGTATTCTTAAATATAATATAGTATTATCAAATAACAAATTAGCCTTCTAAGAATATGGAGTCAGACTCATCATTCCTCCCTGACCTGAGGGCACCTGCAAATACAATAGTGAGGAATTTTTTTAGGCAGAGTAGGGTACTGAAGACCCCAACTACCACAGGGCTACCAGGGCAGTTAAGTAAACCACTGAAAGAAATTATCAAGGCAGAAAAAGTGAAATTGGAGTCTGAAGAAAGAAAGGATATTCCAAGCTGCAAAAGGAATATTCGTTATAGGTCACAGAACTGTGTAACACAAAGTAGAACTGATTCTTAAACAAAGTGATAGACAAACATTGTCCCCTCAAAACATGAATTGTTCTAAATTTAAAATAATTAATTTAATTACTACTACTTTAAAAGGATGTCACATTTTGAATTCAGCAACTCTACTATTCCTTCCAACAGTGAGCTGCATCATGATTGCTATGAGGTGTTTCACTCCAGCCACCTATGGAGAGATCTGTAAAATCAGCCTCTGGAGACCTTAGATCTTACACTGTTGACCAACGGATCGCCATACCACGTAAATGGAAAACAACACAGAGGCTACGCATTGGTGAGAAACTTGGAGGTGCTTGAAACTGAACCTCTACAACCCTTGCTGATGACCCAAGCGGCCAGATTAATTGCATTAGCAAAAGCAGCCTTGTGGTGACATGACCAGCAAGGGCCACTATTTATACTGAGTCTAAATAGGCTTTTGAAGCATGTCATGCAATGGCTATGCTATGGAAAAAATGGGAGTCCCTTGCTTCAGCAGAAAATATTATTTCTGCAGATAATATTCCAGTAGCACACTCTTGAGCTCATACAGAAGGCTCCAACAAAATAAAAATAAAATAAAAAAAAATTTAAACACCTCAAAAGTTGTAGTTAGGTTTATAATGACCTGAAGCTTAGGAGCAGTATATTTTGGGATACTATGCAATCTTGGGAAATACTTCTCGACAACGTCTAAGGGTATCATCAACAGGATTCGTGTTTGGCAAACAATTACACCTAGGATAGGATCAGCCTCTTGGAGATCAGTGCTTGACCCAGTATGTTAAATAAATGCAAAAAAGCTTTGAGAAAAGGTATTACTCAAAGCTCAATGGTATTACTGGAGTATTAATTAAGGTATTTTCACAGAAACCCAAATCAGAACCTAAATGGAAATGGTCATATACCATCCTACTATGTACTTATTTTGCTGTTAAAGCTTTAGGATATTATGCCTGTTAACCTGTAATAACACCATATGTGACACTATGGATAGCACTTAAATGCTTTGAAGGATTTCATGAGCTCTTTCTGACAATAGTGGGAAAGCTTAATAAAAAGAAAGGGACGACTGTTGTATACTGAGTTTAGTTAGCTGAATTCTTTTATCTAAGTAGTTTTGCTTAGCACAAGCAGTTTTAGACCACAAGCTGCAAACCTTGAAATGCTCAGTGAGTCTTGTACTACTGTTTAGCTATAATGAAAGGAGGCTCTTTCCAGCGCAAACTGCAACCCATCCAGATAAAGACAGCTACAGAGAAATAATGTGATATGAACAAGAAGACTCCAAAACAAAAATCACCATTGGAGTAATATGTGCATGCAAGGTGTGTGAAGTGTGCAAAGAGCAGGTGCTTAGGTTGTAAGAGTATAAAATCCGAGGTATTTCTTTGTTAAGTCTCTCTGGTGAGGCACCTAGCTTGAGCTGCACCTGTTGCAGTACCACAAAATTATTAATGCTTTTTCCCCAGAAACTGAATGTCAGCTGTGGGAAGCCTAGGGTGAATAAACTTCTTTAACAACTTATACACAGGCAACTAATCTTCCTTTACAACAAAACTTTATAACTGGAAACAGTAAAAGGCAATTTACTCTCACTCAAACACTTATTTTGCGATATTTTAGAGAGTAGACTCCAAAACCAATTTCACTTTCTCCCCTTTAAATGTGTGTGATTCTAATACCAAACTTCAAGCAATAGCTTCAGCTATTAAAAGCAACACACCAGAGAGACACATGAAATTAGACTCTATCCTGTGCCATTATGTTTTCATGTGTGCCAGTACTTGCTGAATTACAGAATTGCCTACCACAGCCTTCCTCTAGACAATCCTTATGGCACTGTAGTTGAAAGAATGCTAACAGGATAAACTATTAAAAAATAAGACAATTACAGTCAGTCTAAGATAAAACTCCATAGAAACTTCCATGCCATTTTAAAACCACAGCTAAAAACTCAAAAACACAGTATTTAGGAACTATATATAAATGTTACCAGAGTCATTATAAGTACATTAAAGAAGAAAGCCTTTTAGAAGTATTAGCATCAAAGGTTTAGAGATTTCAAAAGAACAGAGAGTATTACTGCATGATCAACAAATTTAATTTTCCTGGACTGGTAAAGAATGCAAGCACTGCAACTGGGCCTTTTGAATAAAGAGCTGGCAAATGAAGCTTGGTCACTGTGGTAAGAATGAACTGAGTTAACATCAAGTGGTGCAATTACAAGAGCTGCAATACCTACAACCAGCCTTCACCCCAATTCTCAGCTAATACAGTCTAAAAATCACAAAACAACAGTCAGCAGAAGAGAAAAAAATACACCTTTAAAGTCAAAAGTATACGTTTTGGTAGACAATGAAATAGGAGCCCATTTTGTCCGTAAAAAAACAAAGCTTAAAAAGTTGTCTCCTTACAGTTGTGCCATTTCATAATAAATAGTCTGGATTCTAAAGGATATTGCAAATAGAAGACTTTGAGTCTTTCTAAAGACCCTTTATTACAGATTCGATACACTTAAGAAATAATACTAGAATAAAACAAAAATCATGAAACTTAACAAGACTTTTTGTAGTCCAAACAAGCAAATACCCTAGCAATTAGATAAAACAGTCTGGAGGGGTCCAAAGTATGGTTATGAAGATGATCAGGCTGCAGAATATCCAAAAGAAGGCTGTAAAGGTTATGAACAGGTTGGTGAGTCTGGCCTATGAGAAAAGACTGAAGGGGCTATGTCTCTTCTTCCCTGGACAAGGCTTCATATAAGCCACATCACAGTACCCAAATATTTGAAAGGCTACAATGATGAAGGCTCTCTTCACAAGGAGCCCCATGAAAGCGAGTGGCTACAATGGGGACAAGTTACACAAGAAGAGATTTCATCTGTTTTAAGAATTACTTTCTGGTGCTACCTCACATTGAAACAACATTCTCAGTGTTAAGCCCCCTTCAAAGAAGGCTTTCAAAATGCAACTGGACAAGGTAGCAGATGAGGTCTTCAAGGCTGCCTTTCCTAGAAAAGACTGGACCAGACCATCCTTCCAACATAGCCTTTCAACCCTGTTCTGTGATGATTCCAAGAACACTAGTACAATAGAGTGAATTCCATCATTTCAACTGTAATACCACCAGAATCTGATTCTGCTGTTCAGATGGGTCTAGATGCTATTTTTTGATGCTTAATTACTAACAAGTATAATAAAGTTAGAGGTAGTTATGCCTAAAATCGGGGGAAGAAAATCACTATGAAAGTCTAGAAACAAAGTGGTAAGAAGTGATAAGTTTGGTATGTTGTTTTCCTTTTTTTTTTTAATGAAAGTTTAGCAATTAATGGAACAATTTAGTAATTTGAATCAATATTATTTATTTCCCCAAACAGAGGTGCACTCTTCTAACAACGGATCTGTTATTAGAAGCTTTATGCCAAATTGTGAGAGTACAAGGACTAGTTCCGTAGAGGTCGGTCATTCTCAACTGTCAAGTTGATAGCCCCCTGCATCTTATATAAAATACAGAAGTTGTGAACCCTATGTAACAGACCAACTTTCTATGGCCCCAATAAAGAGCTGGCCCACACCCTCCCAAAAAACACAAGATTTTTCTCTCAACATGTCACTTGCTTAACATTTGTCAGCTACATCATCACTTGTGTATCTACCCTAACCCAGAGGGCTCTCTGCCATTCCGAGGAGACTTGCTAAGACAGCACATTCAAAGGAGGAACACACAGTCAAGACCAAGTCTTGACTATCCACACTGGTTTAGCATCTTAAGCATATAAGTACTTTTATAGTCCTTACTTCCTAACAAGCCCAAGACAAACACAAAATCCCAAACAGATACTACATTTAAAGAAGAAAGTGTGCTTTTAAATATAGAAAAGAAATAACTCTTCTTAAAATAGATCTTAATGCCCTTTCACTAAGGGTACTATAGTCAGCAGTCTTTTCTCCATTTTAAATTAGCAGGAAATTGAAACAAGGTGCACATGCCTGTTGTCTCTGTATGAGAAAAGAGATTTCTTAACACCAAGGTTGCAGAGAATAGTCAAAGACACGCCACAGGGCCACTGTGTATTGCCAAGAATGAAGGCACCTACAGGCAAGCAGGAGGTAAAGGATGGCCTTCACATACTACCATGCTCACACGGTAGCACACTTCACCTATTACCATGGTGTCCTAGGTTACAATATAAAGACTACTCTATTCCCATCTTCAAGAGCTGTTGAAATCAGGAGGGGCATTGTTCTTCCTTATCCTGTTAATGGGATGCCCCATCAATGCCCTGCCCCATGACTCAGAGATAACGCCCTCCTGGAGCCATTTCTGTTGAGCAGACCCACCACACGACTCACAGCCCATTGTCAGATGCTCCACCCAGGGGGGAGGAGCTAGGCATCTCCACCTGGATATAATCTGGGGTTTTGGGACAGAAGGAGCCAGTCTTTTCGCTGGATTCCCAGAGGAACTTTTCCACTGGATCTTCAGAGGACAACTCCACCCTTTCTACAGCATCACTGCTCCAACAGAACCACATCTGCCACTCCACAAGGACTGCAGCCACCAATCCAACTGGACTACTACCAACACCCTGACCAACAGGTTGTATTCTGACTTTGTCAGTGGTTTTTTGTTTTTGTTTTGTTTTTTGTATTATTGCATGTATTTCAGTTTTCTTTTCCCTTTTCTTAATAAATTGTATTTCTGACTTGGAGTCTCTGACTGGTTTTGCTTTCAAACCAGAACACATGGTAAGTTACTGATAACCACCAGTTCTTGTTCAAGAACTTTTTCATCAGAACTTGAGATGTTGCTGTTCACTGAACAGAACTCCTTCCACTTCTGTTGACAACCACAGTAGAGTAACCCTTCAATAAAATAAGCTGTTATAGTCTGAGTATTGGTTTTAGGAGATTAAGTCACATAACTGCAGAGAATCTCAGAAAGACTAGTTTCATATAACTGCCCATAAAGACAGTGACAATTTGTTGATATCTTCCTCTACAAAGGTGCTCATTACCCAGCACATATTTAGCATTGAAAGATTCTCTGCTCCACAAACTAAAAATGCATCAAGTAACTGCTGTTGGGAAGAGTGTAAGACTGTAAGCCTAAGCAATACAGTTGGCAGCACTGGCAACAACTTGATGGAGCAACAACCTCGATTCAAAGGCCTTTTTCTAGGGCATTAAAACACACAGTACAATTACTGTGAGTTTAACAGGAGCTTTTACTAGAGGAAGAAAATATCTTATTAATAGATTATGTGTTAGGCTTCGTTGCTTCCTGCAGGAGAATGGGAATTTACAACTCAAGAGGGTGAAACCAGAATCTTCTGTGCAAAGATCCTCATTACTTGGAAACAATCCACCAGTTCTCAGATACTTTAGATACTGAATCCAGCAACCTGAAGCTCAATACCGGGTAAGTAGTAACAATCAGACTCACTAAGACTAGCAATCAGCTCCAAATGCAAGAAGCTATAGTCCACAAAGCCTCCAGCTGCAAAGAGGACTCTGACAGACATTTTAGTACAAAAGCCAACTGACTCCCCCTTTTTCCCCAAGCAGTATTACACATCAAAACCTAGCAGCTGACCATTCCTGAACACCTGCTGAAGAGTTACCCCTGGAAATAACCTTTTATCCAAAGGTTGGTTCACCAATGCAAGCTCAAGGCAAAATAAGCACAGATCCCTGGAGACGACAGAACGCTGAAGACGCAGAAAGGTCAGAAAACTTACAGGTACCGAGAAATCATGCCTGGAAACTTCAGACACCGAAGGAAACTGTCCAGGGTGACAAGCAATGAAAGGCAGCAACAGGGCTGCTAAACCAGCATGAAAGCTGTAGATGCCGCAGCGTAGGAGCTGATGCTCTTGCACTTGTCTCTTGGGGACACTGCTGAAGTTTTCATTTACACACTCAAAGGCCTTCTCGGCTGAGCGCGCTCGGCAACATCGTGTCGGGACCGTGCCCCAGCGTCACTGCTTTCTCTGAGGGGACTTTAGGTGCGTTCACCACGACGACCCCGCCAAGAACCAGGCTCTTTCAGCCCTGCTATGACAGCACTACCCCCGCCACGCCACGGCTGCCGAGAGGCCAGCGCAGCGCGGAGCCCGCAGCCACCCGCGCCGCCGGGCACCGCAGCGCCGGGCACCGCCTTCCCTCCTTCCCAAAGCCGGTCCCGCTCCCCTTCCCAAAGCTGCCCGCGTACCTGGCTGCGGCGGCGCCGCAGGGGAGAGCGCAGGGGAGCTCTCCGGCTGCTTGCGCTCCTTCTGGGTCTCCCTCTTACCGCCGCCCGCCCGGCCGCCGGGCACATCTCTCCTGGCGACGGCCGCCGCCTCGTCGCGCTTCTTCCTCTGCTGCTGCTGGCGGCGCTCGGCCCTGCGCAGGACGTCGAACGGGTCCGACTCGTCGTCCAGGAGGTGGCAGAAGCGATTGGCGACGGAGCACCCGAAGTTCTCCTGCATGACGGCACCCACCGGGCTGCCCACCAGCCCCGTCATCATCCGCGCGGCCACCTCACCTCCCCCGACCGCCCCCCTTGCCCGCGCCCCGGCGCCCGCCGGGCCCCTCTCCCGTGCTAGGGCTACCGCCGCTGCGCGGGGCCGAAACAACGCNGCCCCGCCGGGCCGCAGCAGCCAATGGCGCCGCGCAGCGCGCCCGCCGCCGGGCCCGCCGCCTTATAAGCGAGGCCGAGCCCGCCCACAGCCCGCAAGCGCGACCGGCGAGTAACAGAGCAGCCAATCCCAGCGCCAGGCTCCGCCCCGCCCCTGGTGCCAAGCTGCGGCCAATTACCGTGCAGGGTTAGAGCTGTCAATCACAGCCGCTGACCAATGCGGTGCGCCGCTCTATTATTCATCTGGTGCGCGCCCCGCCGGGCCCGGCCGGGGGCGCTTTCCCGAGGCGGCGCTGCCGCCGCTTCGAGTGGGGCCCTCAGACAGCGCTGGGGCACCGGCCTGTAGGTCAGCCCACGTCCTCTGACAAGCGACACCGAAAAGAGGTGCTCGCTACACTGGGAGGCTCCCAGTGGGAGTCCTCACCAGTCCCCAGGGTGGCTCTGCTGCTGCTGGCCGGCACGCTGGGCTGAAGCTGTGTGGTAACACGAAGTGTCTCTGAGGGGACTGCGGTAACACCGAGTGTCTGAAAGGCCCCTTCTCCGGGGAGAGAGCGGCGCCCATCCCGGCAGCAAGCTCCGCGGTCCCGGCCGTGGCAGCGCTGCGCGGAGCGTGCGGGACTCAGTGAGTTCCCGTTCTTGGCTCGGAGAGCTGCTCCGTGCAGCCGAACGCTGCTCGGGGCGTGGAGCCCCCGGCCGTCACCCAGCCCCCATGGAGACAGACTTCAGTGCAGGGCCCTGTCAGCTGCTCGCAGCTCTGGACCCAGCTGCGGGTACTTTTGCTGTCTCAAAATAAAAATGTCTCAATAAATATGACCAACAGTGACAAGCCAGAACACTCATCAAGGCTTTTTTCCGCGGAGGACGGGCACCTGGGCGGGGGAAATACCAGTGCCTCTTTTATCAGCAGTAACAGTAACAACAAAATCTTAGTCCTTGAGCCAGAACTGCCCAAAGAATGGCGATTGCAGTCTTGATTTCTGTGATAAGGCTGTCTTTATTCCAATCGTTCATGCAAAACTAACACTTTCCTCCATCATAACTTCACTGTATAAACCACCTTCTTTTGAAATTGATTTTATCCTTATTACAGTAACTTGAAACAGTATCAGAAATCTTGCTGTGTTTCAAAAGGCAGATTGAAGACAGCCCTGTTCTCTCTTCATTGTGGGACTCTGATCAGAGTCTGTGGACACCACTGTAAAAGAAAATATGGTGTATCCTCTAAAGATTATCCTAAGCCTTGAACATAGTCATTGCATCTCTCCTGGCTCTCATGTAGACCCACTTTTGCAACATATGCTTACTGCAGAATAAAACTAATTTAATTTGGCTTAGTGCTCTTTCAAGTTTCAGTTTCATTCACGAGATCACAAACTGTTTGGCATGGAATTAATGACAGTAACTTCAGGCAATTATCTGCTTGCAAAGAGCTTTACAAAATCCTGGTAGTGGAATCAAATCTCTCAGGCTCTGAAATGCTTCAAACTAAAAGCAGAAAAATACAAGTCAACAGAGGAAAAATATCATTATTTTTGCACAGTTCTTATGTTGTAAAATGTAGCTACCCATAATTAATAAAATTCATGAAGAAATTTTCAATAATATGATAAAGGAATAAAATACTTTGTAAGAAATGTTCACTTAGATCAACTGTCCTTTCCTCTGAATTGTTGGTTTATTTTGCAGGAAGATGAAACTTCATGTGTTTTCAGTGCAAAGAAGGAACTGGAAAGGTACGTTGTCCTGCACTAATCTGGAAAAAGACATTAACAACGTTACGTTACTACAGCATATAAAAAAAATCTCACCAAATATTTGCAGATCTTTTTGCAGCGTTTTGGTATCAATTGCAGCTTCTACACTAGATTTCTTCAGCACACATTGCATCCAGAAAGCTTTATAGACATTTTAGAAATATTTTTATTTAAATATTCTACAAGTTTGAATCAAAGTTATATGAAATGTATGTATGTATATATGGAAGATGACAGACAACCATCATTGGTCAGTGCCATCACTGACTGTAATGTCCTTACAGTTTTAATAGGTACTTTGAAGGTCATAGTATCTCTGGAGAGGGATGAATATGAGGAATTCAGATCTATTTCAGCAGTGAGATTAGAGATTTGGTGTTCCGTGGGATTTGGATTTTTTTTTTGGTGAAGCCTCAAAGGAGAAAACAAAAAAAAAATCTAACTGCTCAGAGAGATTCCACAAGGACACCCAAAACCAGTGTTTGCTATAAATATATATTGTCTTTATCTGATAAATTCTGTTTCCTAAAATTAATGGAAAGATTTAGAAAAATCCTTCTTTTTCTGATGCTCTGAGCTGTCAATCAAAACAAAATTTCTGTAAGAGATTCCAACCTCCAAACTGATTACAAGTCTTGCATGACAAATGCAAGTAAATTGCAATCTTTTTGCTTGCAGCTGTCAGGAAAATTAATCCAAAATGCCAGAGGTTTTTATGTCCAAAAAAGAGACAGTGGAGCCCCATAGCTTTATTCATGAATAAAAGGAGAGGTCATGGGGCAATTTCCCTTGGGATCTCTCAAATTGCTGGGGGATGCATCTTCTTTTTTATCCTAATTTCTCGGCCCCACTTCCTTCTCTCTTTCCCCATTGTCTTAGGTACTTGAGAGGTACAGATTTCCCAAATCACCTAATACAGACTCTCTTCTAATGTGCATCCTCCCCCCCTTCCCTTTTCTTTGTGTCTCTGTTGTTTTTCTCTAACTCTAAGGAATTTATCACGACCTTGGGTGAGTAACAGTCTGTGTCAATTAGTGGAATTCCTCTGAAATTTATGTTTTCTATTATTGCTTCTTTCACCAATCAGTATCTGGCTCTATCTACCAGCAGGCCCACAGTTTGTTTGTAAAAACACCTCCCTCTCATTCCTTTCACAGCTTTTCACTATGTGCAATCAGTGTGTGATTGTCGAGTTACATACTTTCACAAACAATGGAGACAGACAAGGAAAACTTGACTTTTACTATCAAAGTGTAACCAAATGCTCTGTCTGGAATTTTATACCAAAAAGTAATAGCAATGGCTTCAGCATGATTACATATTTGCATGCAAAGCCTGAATCTCATAACTGTAGTTCAAGGTGTAGGTGCCTAACCTTTCTGACAACGGGTGACTCATGTTAAGTGAAGGTGAGTGCTGCCTGCCTAAGTGGCTGCTCCATCCACATTCTCTCCACAAGTGGATTTTTCACACACACAGAACAGCACCCTACACAAGGTTGCCTAGCAGGTGTAGATATGGAATATGGCATCTTTACCAATTTGCTTTTACCAATCTTTACCACCTTGCCTTTTTTTTTTTTTTCCCCAAAAAAAAGGTGCAAAAGTGCCTAATTACAAGAGACAGAACTGAGAATGGAGATTGGTGTTTCTCTGACCTTTGCAGCTAAGTACCTAATCACCAGCAAGGGTCATCCTGTTCTTGACCTTTCGTACAGACACTTTCTTATCCCTGGACATTTCATCTTCTAGTGCCCACATTTCTCCTGCCTGAGGGAGACACATGGCATGACTCAAGGTGATTCTGAACACATCACAAGGCTCAAGGTGCCGTTCTGGGGCAGGTAGAGAGGGTAACACTCTGTCACTTAGAGGATCTAGCTATCACATACATTTTCCAGCAACACAATTCTACTAAGCAAAATTGACTACATGAAGTCTTCAGCCAAAAAAGAGCTGCATCACCAAAGATGGACATGCTTATAGAGGAGCGCACCTAATGCGCTCCTCTAAGAGCTTTGTGTGTGAGCTGGACATTGTGCCCTGGCTGGCAGCAAATGGTTGGAGCCCCATCAAATGAGCCAGGAACAGGCACTGACCTGTTCAACAAAGGGCACAGGGACCTGTGGTGCTGGCTGGTAGGGGTGGGGGTGGCCAGTCACCTAGAGACTCTGCAGGACCCAGTGAGCAAGGAGAGGGCCTCAGCCAAAACATCGCCATTGCACCAAGAGGCAAGTGCAAGGGGCATGAAGGGTGTGCACATAGATTGTAAGGGTGTAAAAGCCCAGGGATTCCTTAGAAACAGCATGTGCTGCTACTGAGTTGCTGCATCATGTTCAAAATACTTCCAGGAACCCAGCATCTGGGACACTGCTATGTGAAATGTGAGGTCAAGATGGCAAAGGAAGCTTGTCTGACAGTGTGAGTATGGTGTGTGTAGGGATTCAGATGGGGCACCCAACAGATCACTGGAGCCACCCACTGCAAAGGGGTCTCTGTCCCAGCAGTGAAAGTCTCATGGGTTATGAATGTGATTCCTAGAGTGGAATCTGAATGCTCAGACAGGAGACCCGGAAACTTGAAAAATGTAGTAATAAAGACTTTGATAAAAGATTATTACCATTGCTAAGGTTTTACATAAGCCCAATATTATAACATAATAACAATAAATTCACATGCAGTGTGATTGTTTGCTATTATCTACCTAAAGGCCATAATCTAAAGTGCATGCTTTGAAGAGGTAGAATACATCTTTTCATCTTTATTTGTCATGTTTTGTTCTGTTTCAGTTAGTTGTTCTTATCTCTGAAAGCTTACTATCCTCAAACTCCATAATTGTTATTTCTGTCTTGAGTCTAACAAGCTAGATAGAACAAAGATATTTTTCCTGCTTTCTCTTGAATCCTTGCTCCCTATCCTTTTACAATTCCAGTCTTATGTCATGTGTGATAAAAGGTATGCTTTGTTGTAATAAGCAGGATTTGATCTGACTGTAGGTTGTATCACATTTCATTATTTTGGTCCTTTAACTCTCATAGAGAACTTTTTCTTGTTTCTACACTAAAATATTAATGCTTTAATGTATTGAATTGGGTTTGCAAGGGCAAGCTTTGGAGGGGGGAGAGCTACAGGGATGGCTTCTGTGAGAAGCTGCTGGAAGTTTCCTCCATGCTGCTGGAAGTCCAGCAGAGCCAATCCCTGGTGGCTCCAATACAGATGTGCCACTGGCCAAGGCTGGGCCAGTCAGAAATGGTGGTAACACTGCTGTGATAACAGACTTAAGCTGAAAGAACAAAAAGGTATTGCACATATGCAGTTGCAGCCAGAGAAGAGTAGGGTGAGAACTGGTGAGAGGAACAACTCTGCAGACACCAGGGTCAGTGGAGAAGGAGGAGGAGGAGGAGGTGCTCAAGGCACCAGAGCTGACGTACTCCTGTAGCCTCTGGTGCAGACCATGGTGAGGCAGCTGTGCCCCTGCAGCCCATGGAGGTCCATGGGGATGCAGAGATCCACCTGCAGCCCGTGGAGCAGGTGGATGCACAAAGGAGTCTGTGAACCCAAGGGAGGCCCCATGCTGGAGCAGCCTATCCTTGAAGACTTGTATCCTGTAAAAATGTGACCCTGGCTGCAGCAGTTTTGGGAGGACTGTTGCCTGTGGGATGGACTCACATTGCAGCAGTTCATGAGAGCTGCTGCTCATGAGATGGACTCATGTTGGAGAAGTTCATGAAGAACTGTCTCCCGTGGGTGGACCCCACGGTGCAGCAGGGAAACGCCTCCCCTCCCTGAGCAGCAGGTGAAGCCTCAGGTGATGAACTGGCCATAACCCCCATTCCCTGTCTCCCTGCACTGCTGGGGTAGGAGGCAGAGCTGGAAGGAAGGAGGGGTGGCAGGAAGCTGTTTTTAAGGGGTTATTTTACTTTCTCATTATCATGCTTTGACATTGTCAGTAATAAATTCACTTCATATCTATAAGTTGAGCCTGTTTTGCCCACAATGGTATTTGGTGAGTGATCTCTCCCAGTCCTTATCTCAACCCCTTTCATTAAAGTTTCTTTCCTCTGTCCAGCTGCAGAAGGAAGTGATAGAGGCTTTGGAATCTAGCCAGGGTCAAACCACAATGCACGATAAGCTAGTAGCATAGCATCAAAATACTATGAAAAGGAAACATATATTGCTAAGACATTACAGTTCAGATGATTAATTTAGGACTGGTTTTACATGTTACATGAACTATTTTAATAATACATCACAATACCTATGACTGTGTACTGAAAAGCAGTGTGTTTTAAGCCCTTTAGACCAGGTACATTCTATATGCACATCTATATGCAGGATCTGGACAAAAAGTTCACTTCTCTTAGGTTATGGCTGTTACAACATGAAACACATATTGTTCAGAACAGTTAAAATATCAGATGTGTCATCAACTAGCTTCTTCCTTCTCTTGTGCTGCCTCTATTAACAAACTGCTATTAGTTGGCATTAGAAAAATTTACCAGATCCAGATAAATGAGTTAATCTGCTGCCAGGCCCTTGAAAGTTATCACAAAACATAATGTGTACATTGGGGCAGAACAGGTTAAATATGGATATATTCAGTTGCTCACAATGCACTGCACCATTCCCAATATCTACAGTTCTGTATACAAGCTCACAATGTTAATTCCACCCATCACTGGAGCTCTTTAGCAGCAACATGTACTATCTGAAGCATTAGGCATGTAGTTTTGGAAAGTTATGAAAAGTATTTGCAGTTGGGTTTTGGGGTGCAGTTATTTTAACATAAGTAATTTTTCCCCCTTTTTAAATGTTAAAGTAGATTTTAATATTTTTTCTTTATTACTTCTCTTCTACAACATCATTATATTACCAGAACTATTTACCATGGGCTATTTTTAGGGCCAAAGGTTTTTTAGGGGGTCAGATCCAAGCATGTGGAAACCTATTTACTCATTTTGGAAACAAATGCTACAAGCTGCAGCATTTTCTTTCTGGCCTGGTAAGCAAGGCCTGACCTGGCATAGTAATGGTAGAACTTTAACATATAATACTGACTTTGAGAAGCTGGGATAGCATGAACAATAACAATGAACAATAATTTGCCTAAGCAAACATTTGAGGATTTTCAGCTAGTTTAAAAGAGCAGTCAAAACAAACTCAACTATAATTCATAATTATATGAATTATAGAGCTGCTGATCTCAGGATGGATAAAGGAACGCTGCAGCCCCATATTACAGCCTATGCATCAGAAAGAACTGGTAGGCTTTTCCTGTTATCCAAAAGGGCATTAGGTAGTAGTCATATGCTGCAAACCTGTTCTTCCCTGCACTTTCCTGTTCCTGCCAGTGGTGATGTTTGCCAATGCTCTTACAAGGCAGCAGTCTGCAGCGAACGAACTGGGAACAAAATAGACCTAGGGAAAATAACCTCACCACTTTTACAGCTTTGTGGCTTCTCTGTCCTCCTGGTACTGGCCTCAAAATTTAGCTACTAATGTAATAAATGCAAGTTATGTTCTCAGACTGGAGCAGCCTCATGTTGAGGGGCAAGAACTTCTTATGTTTTAGTTCTCTACCACACTCAACGTAAAGAAGTTGTTCCTCATGTTGAGGTGAACCTTCTTATGTTTCAGTTTAGGGCCACTGCTCCCCGTCCTATCGCTGCGTACCACTGAATAAAGTCTGGCACCATCCTCTTAAAATACCACCTGCCTTAAGAACCTCCTAAAATTCCCGAGTCGAGGGCCATGACAACTTCTCCTGCAAACTTCTTACAGCCCCGCGACCGAGGCATGTTGCTATACAGCTGCGGGTGCCCTATTGCCACGGGCACCGCTATAGACGGGGCGTCCGCTATAGACGGGGCGTCACCCCGGCCAGCCCCGCCAGCGCCATGACGGCCGCGCCGGCCCGACCCCGCCCGCCCTACCATCCCCGCGGAGGCGGCGGCAGCTCGCTGGGCTACCCTCCCAGCCCTGTCGGCCGCTGAGGGCAGGGCCCCAGCAGGGGAACGGAAAGAGTCCCCCCCGCCCCGGGGAAGGGAAGGGAAGCCGCGTCCCGCTGTCCCACCGCCAGGCGACCTCTTTAAGCCGCCGGGCGCGCCAACTCCGCTGCGCCGCCACGGGATTGGCCGGCGCAGCCCGCCCACAGCCACAGCGCGCCAAACCTGCCCGGGCGCGCCACCCCTGCCTCCCCCCGCCCCCGCCTCGGCGGGCCAATCAGCGCCTCCTCCGGGGCCGTGAGCCCGTCTTCTGCCCAATGGAATGGCAGCAGCCTCACGCCCTCGCCCTCAGGCCCCGCCCCTAGAGGCGCGGCCGCCGACTTTCCCGCCCAGCGGTTGGCCGGCGGGAACAGACTCCCCGTGACACTCGCGCCGGGCCGGGTGATTGGCTGCGCTCGGGCGCGAAACGTAACGCGGGAAAACCTGGGGCTCGGCCCGGGCTGCGAGCGCGGAGGTATCGCGGCGGCGGCGGCGGCTCCTCCTCGGGCATCGCCGCGACCGGGGCTGCCAGCGGGGCCGGCTTCGCTTCGGAAAGGTGCGGGGACGCTGTGACTGCTTCGCTCCGGCTGCTGCCATGGCCGGGGGCCGCCGCTGACTTGGCGGATCCGCTCGGGGGTGGCCGCGGAGGCGGAGGGGTGCGGAGGGCAAGCCAGCGAGACCACGGGGAGCCGCCGTCCTCAGTGATGAGCGGCTGAGGCGAGCCCGGGCGGCGACAGGTGGCGACGGCCGCGGGACCTCCGTGCAGCTGCACGGCCCATTCCGGGACACGGGCGCGGACAGCGGGGCCGTGCCGCCGCGGAGCGCCCTCCTTTCCCTCTCTCTCCGCGCTCCCTTCGCCGCTGCCCGGGAGGGTTCGGCGATGGCCGAGCGGCTCCCGCCGGGCCCCCCCCCGGTGAT
>VZRH01000520.1:0-58339 GCA_013397555.1 Urocynchramus pylzowi | reverse complement strand
CCACCCTGGTGCAAGCCCGCGGTGCGGCCCTGCTCGCCGCCGCTCGTCGCCGCCATGAGCGCCGGGCAGGCCGCGGGGGAGGAGGTGGACGCCGCCGCCGCGTCCCCGGCAGTTCCCAGGGTGCTCTCGGCGCTTTTCTACGGGACGTGCTCTTTCCTCACCGTGCTGGTCAACAAGGCGCTCCTCAGCGCCTACAGGTGAGCGCCGGGGCAGGGCGGCGGCCCCCGCCGCGGGGGCCGGTGTAGCCGGTGCCGGGCGATGCCGGGCTCTCCCTGTCCCTGCCCGATGCCAGGCTGTCCCTGTCCCTGCCCGATGCCAGGCTGTCCCTGTGCCCGATGCCAGGCTGTCCCTGTGCCCTATGCCAGGCTGTCCCTATCCCTGCCCGATGCCGGGCTGTCCCTGTGCCCGATGCCGGGCTGTCCCTGTCCCTGCCCGGTGCCAGGCTGTCCCTGCCTTCCCGCTCCTCTTCCCCTTCCCGCTGGCGTGCCCCACGGGCGTCCGTGCAGCTCGGATCCCCAGCAGCCAGCTGGTGGGTAATGTGCTGGAACCGGGGCCGGTTTCTCCAATTTGAGACCCCACTCGTGCCCAGTGTATACCAGTTCTGCAGCACCGCCCGACGGCAGGCACAGCTCCGACAAAAAAACACCCGTCTTTTCCTCCGGGTCTTTTCGCTATTCCCAGAGGATCGCACTACCTGAGACACCCGTGAGGGAAACAGCGTATCCTCTAGCTGATCGGCCGAACAGTATCTTCCTTCCAGCACCTTTCTTTTCTGAGGTAGCCAGAAACGAAGAGTGAACCTTGTAAAATAGCTTGATCATAAAAACACTGAGAGATTCCATTCTCGACTTGATGGCTCTAATTCCCATATGGAATCCTGGTGATAATTAGCATCTTCTACCATTGTGTAAAGCAACAGCATTAACTGCACACCTCTTACACTTTGCATTTTACTCTTAGTCTTGCAGCTGTGGGAAATAGGAACTTGGGCATTCATCTCCAAGTCATACTTTTTCCACCTAGATTTGTACTTGCTGGACTTCGATCATCCTTGTGGGTGCCTTCTGACTCAGGGTATTCTGTGATTCTATGATTGTCCTGTGACTACCATTTTTCTCACCATTAACATGTTTTACTTAAAACCTTAGCTTTGTTTTTTGCTGTGGTTTAGCTCATCTTGAATCAAAATAAGAAAAAGAAAAACCAAAATGAAAAGAAAGTTAAAAAGCCAAACTTGCTGTCATTTTCTAACATTCAGTGCTATTTGAACACATAGCAGCTGTATTTAATATGTCTCGTAAATTGTACATGGCGCAAGTTGAGATTTTATTTTATAGTGGTTTTTATCCTACAGATTGCAGCTCCCTGAAAGTCCCTGGCATACATCTAGCACATCTGTGTGAGATAATCAAGTACAGTATGTCCATCAGTAAGCCTAAGTTTTGTATTAAGACCTTACAGCATTGCTGGAAATATTTAGGCCTCTGAAAATCACAAATGTCTGGAGAAATCTGTGTAGTACAGATGGGCAAACTCTCCATCTTTATATGGGGGAGCTGTAAATACTAAACAAAAGACAGTTTAACTGTTACATGATTATAAATGGAAGCCCATTCATTCCTGTTATTTCTTCTGTTTTTCCTGCCCCCAATACTTCTGTTTCCCTGACCTGTTTTGCTCAGTTGCTTCTAACTCTGTGTTAGGACTGTAATGCTCTTATGGCCTTTTTGTTGTGAGTCAGGGTGTTTGTTTCTTTTGTCAATGCTTTGTTCCCTTCCCAATTATGTTAATATTAGATGTACATTTCTCACCACACTAAGTAGGAGAACAGCTTCTGCAAACGTCATGAAGTTCAACACGGCCAAGTACAAGGTCCTGCACCTGGATTGAGGCAATCCTAGGCACAAATATAGTCTGCATGGAGAATGGATCGAGACTAGCCCTGGGGAGAAGGACTTGGGGGTGTTTGTGGTAAAACTGTGTGCTTGCAGCTCAGGAACCCAGCCACCTGGGCTGCATCAGAAGAGGTGTGGCCAGCAGGTCAAGGAAGGGGATTGTGTGCCCCTGCTCTGGAGGGATCCCACCTGCAATAATGCTTCCAGGTCTTGGGCCCCCCAACTCAAAGAAGACATCGACCTGTTGGAACTAGTCCAGAGGAGGCCAGTAATCACAGTGGCTCTGATCACAGGATAGCAGCACCTCTCCTGTGAAGACAGGCTGAGAGAGACTGGTTTGTACAGCCTGGAGAAGATTCCAGGAAGACCTTATTGTGGCTTTCCTGTACCTAAAGAGAAGAGGTCAAGAAGGACTTTTCAGAAGGCCATGTAGTGATTGGACAACAGGAAATGGTCAAGCTGAAAGAGGGGAGGTCTAGATTGATATTAGGAAGAAATTATTTACTGTGAGAGTGGTGAGGCACTGGAGTAAGTTGTCCAGACAGGTTGTGGACTCCTCATCCCTAGAGGTGCTCAAGACCAGTCTGGATGGGGCTTTGAGCAACCTGGAGTAGTGGAAGGTGTCCCTGCCCATGGCAGAGGGTTTGGAGCTAGATGGTCTTTAAGGGCCCTTCCAACCTAAACCATCCTATGACTCTATCCCTGCTTACAGCTAAAGGGTTATAGTAGGAATGTAGCTGGTATAGTAGACAATAGATGTTTCTACAACATTTACCTAAGAACTTGATTTTGACAAAAACATATTGCTAGTATGTTTGGATTGTAGAGATAAGCTTCCATGTTAGAGCAAGTGTGAGATGTTTTAGTTACTATCCCATCTCAGGATTCAAAATGTGTATGTGAAGCTACTCAAGAGATGACGCATGAAGAGTTCTCTAAGTGTGTTATCTTCAGTTATGAGTGTTCCCCAAACAACTAGCAGTTCAGAATTGATCAACTGTACATGGGCTGTATCATTTGGGCTGCAGAAATAAAATATTTCTACTATAATAAGTGTAGTCCTGAGCTCTTCTTAAACACAGTCCAGTCATCCTCATGTTTAATTGTTGACTTTGGTACTAAACTTTAACTTTTTTATTTTTCTTAATTATTTATTTCCATTCCTCAGTACTAAATATCTGTTCATGCTTTTCAGCTTCCCATCACCAATGTTTCTTGGAATTGGACAGGTATGTTCACAAGCGAAGCATACTAAAAGTATTCATTATTTTTTAAGTTAAACTGATGATAATAGGGGTAGATTTTAGGGGGCAAAATCACAGTTACAGTGAACTGCTTGTCTTCTGGATTAGATACACTATAAGGAACTGTAATTTGTTTCATTGAAAACAGACAACTTTTAGCTTGAGTCAAAATTATTGCCTGGAGAGAGTCATGTAAAAGACTGGAATGCTATTTATTTCTCCTTGTAAAGTTCAGTAATTAAGGAATCTGGCCTTCAAAACTGCCCAGCTTTGTTCTAGCAAATGCATACATTCTGTGAAGATCCTTGAGCCTTTGTGGACTACATGCAGAGATATTGCCCCAGTTTGTAGCCGAACCATGTATTTCCTCATTAATTTCTCCCCATTTCCCACCAGTTTTCCAGTAGGACCAGTGCAAAATTTTTATTATCTCTTGCTTTATTTGCCCATGGGTAAGCTGCAGTATGGCAGCAGAAATGTTTTTTTTATTGTTTTTGTTGTTAGGAGGCATTGTGGTATAACCAAAGTTCAAATGCTCGTGGACTGGGTCCATAAAGAAGAATGTATCACTGCAGAGGGTTCACTGATAAAGACTGAGCCTTGAATCAGGTGTTATGTAGGCAAATACATTTTATAGAGAATTTGCTTTCTGCCAGGGCTGCACAGCAGAGGTTAGGTAGTGAGGAAGTACTGCAAACAGGGTACTGCAATTCTGACATCTCTGCTCTTAGGTGCTAGACAGAGTAAAATGTCTTGTGAAGACTTTGTGATGTGATAGAGAGTTTTACACAAACAGACTGCTCAAGGAACCACAGACCATGTTTCAGTGAAAAGCTAGAAAATGTGGCAATAATTCATATCTTGATACAGCTTTTTTCTTTGCAGAAAAAAGAAAAAGAGTCTTTGCAGAATCTAAGACTTAATGGCATTTTCATTTTTTTGTTGATAGATCCTTCCAAGATTTTCCTGAACACTATATAAAGTACATATGATATGGTAAAATGCTTTAGTCTGCTGAACATGACTCCACCTCATCCTCTAGATAGTTGATTACTGTATTATTGTATTAGGAAAATTTGACCCTTTGTTTTAACTCCTTGGGGCAGCACTAACACTTGTGACATATGATTGCTCAGATATTCTTCTTCATTCTGTCTGCATCTTTATTATTTCTTCCTCATGTTGCCAACAGACTGATCAATGCCCAACCTCCATCTTGCATTACCAAAAAAAAGTTGTGGGAGTGGTTCTGCAAACTAAACAATTCTCTGAGTAAAAATTTCATGGTTTATCTGGGATTGTGTCCTATTTTATTTTCTCAACTCCTTCTCAACATACATTGTTTCACAGAATGCCACTAATTTTCTTCAGGATAGTAAAGTATGGTGTGTGTTTTACTTTTAAATAAATAGCTGGCAAAATTGATAAGAGCAAAATTATTTCAATTTGTTAATTTCATTCTGTGCTATTCTTTTAGAGAAATACATAAAACCTAGCTTTTGTCAAATTCATGTAAAGATTTTGTCTTTGAATCAGTTTTTTCATTTATACATTACAATCTTGCTCTTACATGACTTCTCATCTTTTCTTTTTGTTTAGATGGCAGCCACTATACTTATCTTGTATGTGTCAAAACTAAATAAGATTGTTCACTTCCCTGATTTTGACAAAAGTATACCTGTGAAGGTAAGGATCACATATGTCATGGTATTAATAGGAAAGTGTTACTTCTTATAATAGCATTATTTCTTATGGGGACAAGAAAAGCATTTGCATTTCTTTTTCAAATGGGAGTCTTTGGATCATTGTTTCATTTAAAAATTGATTTGATAATTTAAATTTCTCTGAGAAATTTAAATTTCTAGTTTGGACTATAGCTATAAACTCTGCAGAGAAAACTGGTGCTATTTAGTTTGCAGCGCATGGGAAGGGTGCTTTACCTTTATACAGCAGGATGAAATCTTCCACATTCCTGAAAGGTTTTTCTGGATGTATCTCTCTGTGGATTCAATGGGAGATAGGTGTTTGTGAAAGACTTTTGAACACAGCATGAAGAGTGAAAGGCTGCTTGGAAATATGAATGGAGCAATTGATAAAATAGTAGAAAAATGTTGTGATTGATGAGAAACTGGAACAACAGCTGACTCCCAGTATAAGATTTATGTTCCATAGGAGGAACTAAAATAATGCCCACTGAAAATGCTGTAGGTGGCAACTAGCTGCATCATACAGACCTTAAATATATATGGTCTAAAGAGGCAGGACAGAACAAATGTGAGAGGAGCTCCTCTTGCCTTAGTTTGGAAACTAGGAAGTGAAATTACTACAGCAATGATCCTCAAAGATTTTTGCATTTATGCCATGTTGCTGGAATGGTTTTTTTATGCATTAGCCTGTGTGTTTATGTCTTGTTGAAGGTTATCTGTTGTGTTTGCTCCAGGACACAGGGAGTGTTCCCAGCCCTGCTGCAGGGATCAGACAGTATAGCTTTTCAGGCCCACATCTTTACTGCAGAATCTTGTCTTCCTGTCAGTGTGAGGTTTACAATGGATGTCTCACAGATATGTTCCTTCTTAATGTATGTTGAAATCATTGGCATTTCTACATTTCTATGTACATTTCTATGTACAAGTCTTGGAGGAAAATCTATGGTATCATTCATAAAATGGACAATCCTTCTTTATTATTCCAGAATAAGAGAGAAGGTTTCCCAGTGGGTAGCTTTGAGTTTCACATATAAACAACTTATTGAGACCTTGAGAAGTTTCTTCCCTCCATCCCCCACAAGTCCTGCTTGTTGTCTTTGCTTTAACTCCCACTCTGCTGTTGTCTTTGCTTTAACTTATGTACAAAGGCATTAAAAAAATGCAGCATGTATTTTCTTTATCCTAATAATATCTGTTGTTTGGAAGACTTTGCTGGATAGGCTGGGAGCAGTCAGCATTTTAGCTTCCAGGACTTGTATATGGTTTGTAGTGTTGTATTTGACTAGTCATAGTGAATCAGCTGAATTTCTCATTGTTGATTTCTCTACTTTTTAAGGAACCCTTAGGCCAACTCCTTATCCTTTTGTCAACTTTTGCTTTGACACTAAGATAATCATTACTTTTCACTCCTCAACTGGTTTATGTCTTCAGTGCATTCAGCCGGAGTTTTAAAGTAGTGAAATGCTTATTTAATTGACAAAGCTTTGAAGTTCCTGACCCTTTTAAGTAAATGATTCACTGAGCTCTGCTGTTGTGCTGGATGTTGTAATTTTGTCTTTACAATGGAATGAATTTCAGAGGAAGAAGAATATAATGTCTGCTCTGTTTTCAGCCTATAAATTAAATTAACCAAAATGTTCTAAATAAAAGTCTGCAGATGAGGCACTGTTTTACAAAATTTTTGCAAACTTATGCCGACAGGCTGAATATTTGTTGTTACTCATACTCCTGCTTTCTTTATACTCCTGTTTACTTTTACTGTGACTTTCACTTAAAAGTTAACTTCAGTTAACTGTCAGTTAACTTTTACTTCACTTTTTTTCTCTCTTGCTGTGAAAGAAACACAGAATTTTTAACACAGATTAAATACACCCCGCTCCTCTGCATGCTTTTGCAGCAGATAAAGTTTAAAAATGCATGGCCTTTGACTTTAGTGTCCTCCAAAGTGTCCCTGTGTAGAAACAAGAGCAACTATTACACATTAGGATAGAAGATCTGTTATGTCTTTTTGCCATTTCAGCCCCTCTTGACTGATAGCAAATGGGACCAAATGTACACGCTGCCTTTGTCCCCATTGATTACTTTGGTGGGTTTAAATCTTCTGCAAATTCCAACCTTACCCATTCTGCGATACTGTAATTTTTTCTGTAACAGGAAAATGAATGGCTTTGAATTGCAGCTGATTATTGTAGGGATCCATGCATTCTTGTACATTTTCTTGAGGCTCATAAGTTCCATTATTGTTTCTCTATATTGTGTTATGGACCACAGATTTCTGTGCAAATCAGTGTCTTTGCTGGAAGCAAAGCTTAATTTACTCATAATTACTTACCTTTCTTTTTTAGTGTCTTACATAGCATAATTTTCTTGGTTAATCTAAAATGTTGCAACTTACAGCTGTACTAATATATGTGGAATATGTAGAGGAGCACAGCATACTTATAGTTTATTAACTTTTTTATTCCACCTCTTCACTTGCTTATTTAGATACTGTTGTTATTATTACCTTTATATCTAAAATTAAATGTTACCATGGATATTAATCTGAGGATTATAGTAATTAGAATAAAAGTGATTAAGATTTACTCTAAATTAGTTCCTCAACTCCTTGTGGTAAATTGCTTCTAGTGGTAAAACTCTTCTAATGACATCAGTGAATCTGTGGTCATGACCAGTCACATAAATAGGAGCTGCAGAGGAGCTTGCAGCGTAGTTACTTTTCTTTCCTGTTAAAAAAATCCTCTTTCTTCATAAAAGTACATCTGATATGACAGGTATCAAATTCTATCAAGTAAAGTTTATCAACAGTACTTCTAAACAAAATAATCTGAGTTGTGCTTTTAATTTTATCACAGTTATTTCCTCTGCCTCTGATTTATGTTGGAAACCACTTAAGTGGATTATCAAGTACCAGCAAACTCAGGTACAGTAAGTAGAAGTTATAAGTAGACTGTTTGGATTTTACCCTTTTCTCTTGTGGGGTAAAAAACAAGCACTAAAGAAGGGCATTGTCTGGAGTCTTAAATCCATGTGGTGTCTGTCTGCCTGTCTGTCTAAACCCTGGTACTGTTATGAAATTTTTACACAAATATTTCATCAGTTTACAAGTTGTCTGCTTCCTTTAAGGAGAGCTTAGCTAGCCCTGTACTGACATAAAATCACAGTATTCCTATGTGACCATGAAAGTGCTTACACTTTTGCCTCACACCCAAGCATCCAGCTTTTCCTGGGTGCCTTAACCAGAGAGTTGGAACACTGTAAGGTGTTTCTGAAGGAAGAAGCATAAGGAAAATATTTGTACCATGACGTCATGGCAGATATTTAGGAATCACCAAGAGATGATAAAACTGCTGTGTAGTGGGGTGGTGGTGGCCTAGCCCTGCTGAGTTCTAAAAGCAGGTTGCCAGGGAGCACTGCTGAAAGATGCCTTGACTCCCATGTGCCTGTAAGCATAGACCCATGAGAGTTGCTTTTGTGCTGGTGCTAAAAAGGTGTAAGTAATGTAGACATGTGCTGTAATAAAATGAATGACTGTATTTTCTGTGGAAGATGAGCACTGAAGCATGATGGCTACAGCAAGACTGGAGGATACAGCTGTAGGATACAGCAGTCACTACCATTGTGGTTGTTTTTTAATGTCATTGCAGGCTCTTGAGGGTTTGGTACTAAGCTAAACCAAAAGGGAATTTTGCAGGTTTGTGTGCATTTAGTAGGTATGAGACAGATGCTAGAAAAGAAAATAGAACCACATAATCATAGAATCATCTAGGTTGGAAAAGACCTTTAAGATCATCCACTGCAACTGTAAGCACAGCACTACCACTGTAACCCTGGACCAGTAATCTTATCACCCAGTGCCAGATCCAAACACCCTCAGGGATGGTGACTCCACCACCTCCCTGGGCAACCCACTCTAATGCCTGAGCATCCTAAGAGTGGCAGTTTTTTTCTAATATCTCTGAATTATTTAGTCTGAATCTCCCCTGTCTCAGCTGAAGGCCATTTGTTCTGGTGCTCTCACTGCAGGCACAGTAGAAGAGACCTCACCTCACTGTACCCTCCTTGCAGGGAGCTGTAGAGAGTGATGAGGTCCCCCAATATATTACTTTTAATTTGTTTGCATTTCTTTATATTTATAGAATTTATGTTCTCTATCTGTGAACACTAGATGCCTGATTCTGCAACTCTTTGTTGAATGTGTTCACAAGCTGTCCCACTGAAACAGACATTAAGACTTAGGCAGTACTGTGCCTAGTAGCACTTCAGCCATGGTGAAAATGAAAGTGATTCCAAAACTAAAAGTTGTCTTTTTCTTTCCCTTTTCTCTGACTGTAAATTTAAATGCTTAGTAGGGTGTATAAATGCACCTTCTCCCTCTCCTGTGGCTGGTATACCTCTTTTAGATTTACTAGTTTTAACTCATTTTTATAACAGAAACGTTCAAATACCTGCAGTGTTTCTACCATTAAGATTTTGTTACATTGCATTTGAGTACAATATATGATACTTGTTTACATCACTGAATTCTCCACCTTGTTTAGGTTGTCTGGAAGGTGTAGATGATCCTATGCATAAATTCAAAATATCTGTTGTAAAGTTTTTAAACATTGTGTTAGGAATTATATAATTTACTAATGCAATTGTTAATAATTATCTTGAGCAGGGGATTAATTGATCCATATGGCCATGTTGTTACATTTACAATGTCAGATGCAAGTGTTTTCTCACCCAGAAAGGTTTCCAACTTCATTACTTCATGAAGATCAACAATATGTTGCTAAAAGTAGAAGTTTGTTTGGTAGTGGCAGCTGTGACCCCACCTTTCATGTTTCTTGTATTTCCTCTAATTTTTTGGTCATGGATTTATTTTACTTTTTCAAAGTACAGCTTGTTTACTAAGCATGTTTTCTTTCTATTTTATTTCTGTTACATGTTTTCAGAGAAAGGTTTGTTGTTTCTCCTCTTAAGTTTCAATAGAAATAGTTTTTATTTAACTATTGCCTATAAATTTTGCACAAATAAGTACTTCATAAGAGTTATGCTAGTTAGAAAATATCTACTATATTCAATTTCAATAATGCAGAGTGACCTTCAAACACAGCCAGTTGTATGGATTTACTAATTGGCAAACCTTGCTATCTTTCAATGATTTGGTTGTCTAATGTGCATGTCAGACTGACATTCTTATATATGTACTAAATGATTTGCTATTTGTTTTGGTTTCTTATTCCTGGACTGATTGTTCCATCCCCTGGGTTAGTAAAATAAGTGTTAGAATATAAGAATTGCTGTTAATCTGATATTGTGCTTGGATTTTTATTTTGTTTTTTTTGACAGTTTGCCGATGTTTACAGTGCTCAGGAAGTTTACCATTCCACTTACTTTACTGCTGGAAATCATCATACTTGGGTGATCCTTTTTGTTTGTTTTTGGGGTTGTGTTTTTGGTTTGTTTTGGTTTTTTTTTTTCATTAAAGATTCCTTTATTTTAGATCATATCAAAAGGATTATTTGTGTCATCTCTTCAGAAAACTGAATGAGTGATTTTTACCTACAAATAGAAAAAAGCAAAGGATGTGATTTGTGTAGCTTTTTTGAAGGCATAGATATATACCTTTTAGTGAAGAGAAGGAAAAAATCAACTTACCTCATTCTCTAGACTGTTATATGGGTTTCAGTTTGGCAGACACAACTCAGACACTTTCTGTGGTTATGTTTGTGTCTTGTCTTGGAGGCTCCTGAACTGTGAACTGCTTCAAGCAGACAGATTCTTTTGTCTCCAAAGAGTGCTGATAGCATGGCAGTCTGCTTATGTAGAGTAACTGTCTGGGTTAAGTCTGAAAACATACCAGGTTAATGAAGCCAAATGGTATCTACCAGTTCTTAGATCAGAGAATTCCTTACTTACAGACACTTATGTTATTTTTTCATGAGAAATTAAGAAGAATATACTAGCTGCTCAGGATCTCTACTTTCAGTAGTACTGAGTTGGAGGAATAGGAGTATAAATACATGATACTTTGTCCAAACTTCACAGTTCTATCCACATAGCTGATGCTGGACTCATGAGATGAACTCACAAGGAGAAAACTAGTTTGCTGAAGCTGAACCCAGGCAGCACGAAAGTGATAGTCAGGGCAAAGCTAAAAAAGCAAAAAGCCCTCAAGTAAACTGTCATCTCCTTTTGGCTGAAGCAGCAGTTAATTGATCAATGTGATTCATATTTGGAGATGCTTCAGAATTCTTTTGTAGTTTTAACTTCTCCCAGGGAAACCAAAACTTGCTGTCCTCTGTTGGCCTGAAGACTCCCATAAACAAGTGAAAAAAAAAAAAAAAAAGTGAGTCAGTGAGATTTACATAAGTGCTCAGCTGGAGAACAGCAATGTGGCCTATGAGTGCAAGCAACATCCTAACTAGTGGAAAGCTTGGGAGGAAAATGCTGTGTTGGTGCAGACTGACACAGTGTATTTCCTCAGGGCTGAAAATGAAAGGACTCTAGAGAGTCTGTGCAGCCTTATGTCAGGATTTTTGAAACAATCAAGGTTTGGATTGTTACTTTTGAGAGTCATTATGATCAAAGCCTAGATCATAAATTTATCTAGAGTCTGCTCAGAGCTTTATTCTTGGGACAGTGGTCCACAGACGTGCTCCTTTACACACAGGATTTCTCCAAGAGTATTTCTTCAATAGAATTGTGCGTTTTGTTTTGAGGATCTTCTCTCAGTTTGCCTTGACAAAATAAGGACTAGGTGAATATCTGTAAGGCATATTGCAGTATGATGCAAAAATTAGTACTTAAGATATTTCCAAACAAAGTAGTGTAGATATAAAAACCTTTTTATAGGTTTACAGAATGCTTTTTACTACTCTGTGGCAGCACTGATGTGGTAGTGAAGAATGTCATAAGCTCCGTGTTTTCCCTTTCAAGTAAAAAGTTTCAGTTTGAGTTCAAAATAAGTATCTGTTTGAAAATAATCCAGATGGTGTGCTATATAGCATCTTCCTCAATGGAGATGATACGAAAAACTGCAAGAGAGATGTATGTGATTTTCCTTTATTGGACTGCTGGAAGACAGTGAGATATGTCTATTATGAATATCAATACACAATAAATTTGTTTGGTTCAGTGCTGTTACTTTGAACCTCTAATCTTTACTTTTATAATTGCCTAGTAAGAGAGTGCTCACAGTGCTTTTTCGATCTCCATTCTCAGGGCCAAGGTCTGACAGCATGGCACATGGGCAATCACATTGTTTCTGTAAGGTTGTCAAGACTTTGCCCTCCTGTTAAATGTTCTGTGATTATTAATTGCTTTGAAACTTTTCAGGCAGACAGCCATTTAATCTCTGCTTCAAATAATGAAAATGTGAACTGTTTCAATTTTTGCCTACAGGAAACGGTACCCACTGAATATTATAGTCAGCGTATTTGCCATCATTCTTGGGGCTTTCATAGCCGCTGGGTAAGGTTTTAATTTCTCATACAAAGCCATATTATGAGGGGAGGGACAGCAGGAGGACTTTTTCCTTGTTTATTTCCAAGTAAACCTAAGTGGAGATAAGTTACTCTGGATAAAGTTTTGATTTGGAAAATCTCTCTAGTGACATCACTTGGAGGTGCAGTTTTACAAAGGAAGAGTATAATTCCTGTTGACAGTCTTTGGGTGTGTTTTTTTCCACCTCTAGGTTTTCCATGTTTGCAGGATCATAAGTGAAGCAAGTTAATACTATGTAAGGAATGTTGCTCTTATTTCATGGTATAAGTGTATTTTTATAATCTTGGAAAAATATATTCTTTTTCTGGACAGAAAGAATGATATTTTGATTGTCAAATACAGAGTTACACATTGTATATTTTTTTAATCATAAAAATCCCACTTTTATTTTTTTTTTCTTTTTTTTAAGTTCCATTGTGAGATAATGGTCACAAAGCCCCCATATGCTGCGGTCCTCTGTTTTCTGCTTGAACATTCCTTTACCTACCTGGAAGGTTAATGTTTTGTTTGTTTATTTGCTGGCTTTGCTATGACAAAGGTTAATAATTTCCATGTGATGTGGCAGAGATAGAGCCATTTCCTATCAAATGAATTACTCTGTATTGATGAGGTAACTAGTCAAAACAGAAAGGATGGCAATATGTCTGAGAAACATACAAACATTGTAAAAAACAGTTGAATTTTATTCCCTAGCCACTTTTTGTAGTAAAAGAAATAGGTAAGTAAATTCAGTTATAATTGGACTGGTTGTCAGCGTTGAGATGGGTGGAATTTTTCCCTGAATGAAAACTGAAGATTTCTACTTTCATACTGAGTATTAGGAACTCTCTGATGTCTCATTTGTGATGGTCCTATGACTGGAGAAATATAAAGTACTTTGACTTACAAAGAAGGCTTGAAGCAAAACCTGTGACTGGCTGGAGTTCACGGGATTTACATATCCTCATTCACAATATTTGTCTTGGTAAGCAAGGTAATGCAATGCATTACATATTTTTTGTTTATTTACAATACAATATTTCTTTCTTTTCCAGGTCTGATTTGTCTTTCAATCTGGAGGGCTACATCTTTGTGTTGCTAAATGATATCTTCACAGCAGCAAATGGAGTTTATACAAAGCAGAAAATTGATCCAAAGGTAACTGTGGGGGGATTGGATTGAATTTAGCAGTGGGCTACTGTCTTGGTTTAGGGCAGATTTAGGGAGGGGTCCCTCTAGAAAGCAAATTCAAGTGGCCTGTCTCCCTGTGTGTTTTGGAGATAAACTTCCTTCAAGAAAAGTGGAAAAATGTTTCTTTAACAAGTGAAGTAGTCACAAACATGAAAAAATTGAATAATATTAAGCATTGGAATCTCTTGCTAGTCTGAAGAGAGGTTTCTCTCTAAAATTCAGAAAGAGTCCTTTTCATGGGATCTAGCTTGGCTCACTTAGGCTCTTATCAGTCCCTCTGGCACTGGAAAATGCTGTGTCCTGGGCCCTGCTGGGCCACAGGCATGAGATCCCAAATTTTTTCTGGGTTTTCAGTCCAGAGCAGGTTTGAATAGTTCCAAGGAAAAGAAAAACTACAGTCCAGGGAACTTCTCTGCCTCAGCTAGCTAAAAAAACTAACTAAAAGCAAAGGAGAGCTCTCTCCCACTGTCCGTGCTGCAGACAGCACACCAAGCTCCTATCTTTATGTTTTTGAATACAACCACCTCAGACATTCCACTGCTTCTCCTTTCCCCCTCTTCACTCTTGGATCTAGTTTTAAAGGCACAAAACTTATTTCAGGGCTAAAGAGACAAATGGGGATACAATACAGCATCATAAAGTCACCCCAGGACATTAGTCACCCTAGGACACCTATTTATTATATGACTTTTATGTAGTTACCATTATGAACTCATAATTTGCTTTCACATTCCCGTAGATATATGCATTCTTAATAGAGAACAGCCTAGAAAAAGTTGTTATTTCTATCTCTGGCTAGGCTTTGGTAAGCAAACAGTGTATTTTCTTTTCTCCCAAGTCTTTTAAGCAGAGTTTGTAGTTATTAAAAAAAAATTTGAACCATAAGCAGTTTACCTCTAAATTTGATATATATTTATATAGGGATGATGACTTTTTGACTAGAAACACATGTTATGTGAGGTTTATGTAAAATAAACAGAGAACTGTCTAGCCTAAGTCATAACCACAGTAACTGTACTCTTTTTCAGTTATCTAAAAGCAAGTCTTCAGCAAAGGCAGGTGTGACAAGGTATTAGGTGATATCTTGATACACATTACTTATGTAAATGTTGAGCAGGCTACTCTTCAAATGCAGTGCCATGAAACATACTAAGCCATAGCAAAGAGCAGTCCTAGATAGAGGTTTGGTTTCTGACTTCTGTGGTTCACTCTGTACAGCAGAAATATGTCTTTTAATAATCTTAGACATCTTAGTCTATTTCAGACTGCATTTTTATTTATGAGCAGCACTTAACAGCCTCACAATTTTCTGCAAAATACAGGAGAAGAGGTAGGCTGGAGAGATTTTCTAAGTAGCATGGCTGAATCTGGAGGAAAGGAAGGCTATTTTTTCATTCTTATTTTCTGCCTTTGTGTCAAGCAAGTTAACCAACAGGTTATATAGCAACTCTCAAGTTGCATAAAGTTATATCAATGACCAGTGATTACAGAGCCAAACTGAGTCAAACTTCATTAATTTTCCTGTTATATGTTTTTGTGGTAGATTTGTAGTAGAAGGACTGGGTGATTCCTTGGCCAGGCAGAGACTTATGTGAAGTCAACACAAAGCACTTCTGGACCAGTGCTTTTAAAAGTTCCTAGTGGAGAATAGAAAGTGTCCAAGGTATAACAGAACACTGATACTCTGATGAGTGCACAGACTAAGTGAGTGAAGTGGAATTTCAGCTTACTATGAAACACTGAATCAAGGATTGCAAGTTTGTATTTTAAATTGAGATGTATTCTATCTGTTTACTCACTGACAATAATGTCAGAAAAATTACCAGAGTAATATGTAGTATTTTGCTCTCGTGGCTTTTAATGCCAAATGCCATCTTTCGTTTTTCACAGGAGTTGGGAAAATATGGTGTCCTGTTTTATAATGCTTGTTTCATGGTGATTCCAACAGTTATTATTAGCTTTTCTACTGGAGACTTTCAGCAGGTAAGTAGCAATATTGCATATCTCAGACTGATAATGTTATTTTGTTCAGATTTCATTTGGGTGGTGAGAGTTTTTTGTTTGTTTCTGAAGAGGTAATCCTCCCTCTTTGATAGTGATTAGTGTTTGAAAAGCAGGAGTTGGACTTGTCCTTCACAGCTAAGAACTTGTGATTAGTCACTTAAGGAGAAGCTAAATTTGTGTGATAGTCCTTATTTGAGTCTTTGTCTAGGAACTAACATATGTTCAGGGACACCCAGCTAGAGCAAAAGGTTGAGAGTCCAGCTGCACTGTGTGATATGCCACATGCTCTAAAACAATATTGCAACTATACAGACAATTTCCAGTCTTTCTCTCATTCTGATGTCCAGGGCAGATTTCTGTTTAGTCTCAGTCTAGTTTGGTAACCTACATTGTGCATTCTCATAGAATGAGAGCAAGACTCTGCCCAGGTAATCCTATTACACTATTCGTAGCAGTATGTCCTGATACATCAAGTATCAGACCAGAAGGTTTTCCTGGCTCCCTCACAGACTTACTGAGTTGCCTTTTTTGTCATAGTTAAATGAGTCTAGTCATTCATACTCCTTTCTAGGAATGTTTTACATTTGCCACGGAAAATTCTTTGGAGGATGTAATAAATCATTGCAATGTTCTTTGTTGTATGTTGTTGTGCCCTAAACCCACATGGTTTTGTCATTGTGTTCTTAGAATTCTGCTTTTAAGCAGAAAAATTATGATTCCCTGAAAGTGTTGGAATTAGGTCTGCTGTGAATGTGAAATTTATGTTATCAGTCCAGCATGACCTTGTGTCAGTTTAGGAAAATGCAGCTGCTGCCTGTCTTGGAAAAGGAGCCCAAGTTTTTACAGCTGTGAGATTTCAACTGCTTTTCCAGCACATGGGGTTGGAGATATTTTGGGAGAGCTAGTCAGAGAAGTTTACCTTGTTGCTAGGTTTACTTCAGGGGAAAATAAGGAGTGTGTTGTTCCCACTGACTGATTTGCTGTAAACATCTTAATGCTCGATTACCTGAAGAGAATAAATATCTATTAGAGAAATACATTGTGCTTGCTGTGCATCACATTGGTTTGGTCACTTAAAAATAGAAGCCCTATTAAATTATACAGCTAACTAGTGTCAGTGTGACACACAGAAAACAAATCACAGAGAAAAAAAGAGAAAATGGAAAAATACTGATAACAAGTCAGCAAATGATTGTAGATAACCCTTGTACTTAGCAGATTTTCAGACAAGTTTTTACCCTGGCAGAGCTTCTTGCCTTGACCCATCACAGCATATGTCTTCTACTATGAAGTCAAAACATCAGTACCACGTCTATGTGATAGGGACATGCTTCTACTCCTCTAGCTAGTTCTGTAATCTTGGAGAGATTGCAGTTTGTGAGTGAATGTCTGAGTTACTAATTTCTCCTTTACCAGCTGGCTTACTGTGAGGAGAAGGAAGGCATTGAGAGGACAGGAAGGCATGATGCAATATAAGAGGAAGGAAGCCCCAGAATGGCTCTCTGTTATTCTCGGCAGCTTGTTGCATACCAGCAAAATTCTAGCCAAGCAGAGCTGCTCAAGATCCTTTTTACCTATTACCTCACATGGTGGAGACTCAGCTGGCTGTTAGCATGAACTAACAGCCTTTATTCTGTTTCTCAGGGATGTGTTCAGCTTTAGCTAAATTTGCTAGTTTGCACTTGCTTATGGAGCAAGTGTAAACTAACCAGATTAAAATGAGGCATATCCAGGAGTTACTAGGGATGGAAGAGAATCTGTGACATGTTTCTTAGTGACTGTTTGGCACTGTGTGTTTGTTTGCTTCACTTCATTAGGGAGGATAGTTCAAAGTGATTGAGCCTTTTCATTGATTTTCATTATTGAGAAACCTTAGTAATGTTAAAAAACGCAGGCGTGGGCCTTGAAAGCTGTTCATGAATGAATCTGTGGTGTGGAAGAGATTTAGAGGAAATTATTTATGTATTTGCTGTTTATGTCCATCTCACATGAATTATTATGTGTTATTATTCACATTATTAGTATCTGTTAGTAAATACCAAAGCACAATTTTCTGTATTGCATTTATGCTTATTGCCTACAGCATGCACTTGTGTATCTGCACTGCTCTGCATGTTACAAGTACATGTGTAGGTATCAGGGATGTTGTCATCCTGCTGTCTCTCAAGTTACATTCATTAAACTGTTTCCAGAAGTAATATAAATGGTTCATAATTTTGGTATTAATTAAATGTATTTTGTGAATTTACATATTTTCATATTAAGTACATTTTATATGTGTTCACGGTTGATTATATAGCACATAATTCTCCCTCTCTCTCTCTTTTTAATAGGCAACACATTTCCAGCACTGGACAAATTTTTTATTTGTCTTTCAATTTATTCTTTCCTGCTTGTTGGGGTAAGGACACGGGGGAATAAAGCAGGTTGTTTTCATGTCAGTGTTTCAAATTGCAAATCTCAAATGTAAGACTCACTGATAAGCTACGTTAAAATTCAGAGAAAATGAGTTTTCCCCCAGGATTATGTCTTAACTTTTAATTATTTCTGATGGTGTGAATAACTGTTCAGTGCTATCTGGATTTTTGACCTCATAGTACAGTGCTGAACAACATGACATTTAGCTTTGTATTTTCTGTACTGTCTCTTCTGTCTGTCTCTTCCGATCATCTAACTTCTTTGCAGTAAATAGCATGTAAGTCTTTGAGTACAGGAACTGTTTCAGTGTGTTTGTTCTTTAAAGCAGCTGGAAAAGTATGGGAGACTTAAAAGTAATGAAACAATGCTTTGTTCCTGTTGAAACTGCAGAGTCAAAGAATGAGTTGCATCCTGTTCTTCTCTTCCACATCATAACCAAGGGGTCAAACAGCACAGAGAAAAGGGTTGACTCTGGTACAGCTCAAGTAGCATATTTTAACATATATTTTGAATGTTCTGTATGTGCACATCATTAACTAAAATAGAAATGCACAGAAATTCTTTTACAAGGGTTTGAAACATGTGGGATTATAGATTCCAGAAAAATACTGGTCCAGATAATGTTGAACATCTTGAAGTAATGTTAAACTTCTTTTCTCCCTGGGAGGAATTTATAAAATTTTCTCCTTTGTTTAGGTTTCTCTTGATGTATTCTACTGTCCTGTGCAGTCATTACAATTCTGCACTCACAACAACTGTAGTTGGTGCCATCAAGGTGAGTTATGGACCAGAATAGGGAGATAAAAATGCTCAAATAGACAGGAAAGAGCATTGGCTCAGCAGTGATCTTGATTCTACTTTGAGATGGAAACTCAAAATGAAGGCTAATACTGAGACACTGCTTGTGCCAAATAAGGTCACACCACAAAGTAGCCCTGTTCTCTTGCACTGAAAGTCAGGTATGCTCCAGAAAACATTGTTAGTATTGATCTATTTTTATTTCTTCTACAAGAGAAACTGGAACAATTTTAATTAAAAGGTGTACATTTAGTTACATTTCATCAGGCAGTATCCTGTGCCTCTATTGTTTATTAGGTTATTGTATGTTAGTCAAGATGCCCTGATGCAAATCCAGGTGAACTGATGGGGACTAACTTTTACTTTGGGCTAAACTAATTTCTTTTGCAGCTGATACATAGGGCTTTTATAGAAACAGAATAATGACTAAGCTGAAGTACGGAGTGTGCTTTATGGTTAAGTGCCTCAGCCTCTGTGTGAGAACCTGTGTTCTAGCTGAATGGACTATTTAATTTTTGTTTATACAAATTTTAGTCAATTTGATCAACACCAAAACATGCATCTCTTAAAAACTGAATCTGGTGTTCTTACAGTCTGTTTTCTTTAAACCAGTTTAATTTAAAACCATGTATCTTCCTTTGCATTGATGAAGACAGCATGACTAGGAGCATCCCTGACTGCCCTTGTGCTTTTTTGTAGGCCAGTTTGGAGAGAAGCACAGAACTGCAAAGCTGAAAGAGCTTTAGTAAAGATAAAACTTAAGCACCTGTGGGCGAAACATTTTCAGAATTCAAACTGGCTTAATAGGAGTAACAGGAATAACAGTACTGAAAGTGCTCCCTTCCATGACTAAGGAAAACAATACATTCACCATAACAAAATCTGCAAAAGGAGAGTGGCACTTCTCTTTCTCCATCCTTTTTCTTTTTTAAAACCTGCAAGATTAATCTAGTAGTTTTCATCCTGTGGCCCTGAAAGCATTCTTTTAAATTTTATATATCTGCATCAAACCATTAAGTCAGGTCAAGACTATTTCTGTTTTCTTAGCTGTAATAGTCTTAGACACACTTTGGACGTCTTTAAAGTTGAGAAGCAGGTTATGACATAGCAGTGTCCATTAGAGACTTGTAGAGACAGATGTCATTACACAGACTAGCTGCTAAAACAATTGAAAGCAGCAAAGTCTTGGTAAAATGATCACACACTTCTATATCTTTCCTTCTGTCTTTAGGGGTCTATTTTTCCAAAACTTGATACAGGAAGGTGAGAGGTAGAATTCTTAACTTTAAACTGTGCCTGTCTTGAACCTGTGCCAAGTGATTTCAGAGCACATTTAGTTGCAAAAGTAAGCAAATAACCCTCTTAAGGTAATAATGAAGAACTTTTACTGTAACTTTAACGCATCCTTTTTATGCTGGAGTACCCAAAACCCACTTTTAATAAATGAGATTTGAATTCCAAAGATAATAAAGAAATAAATTTCAAAAAGTGACCTTAGGTCCATTTTGCCTGATATCAGATAGCTTTTTTCCCCCCTAAAAAGTTACTGTGCATTGTATTCATTTAGAAAACATACTGATTTTATTATTCTTTTCATTGCCACATTATCCATAAGGCTGACATCCATGAAATTAATTTAAAGGCTGATTTTAGAGTGGTCAGCAACACAGTATAGCTATTTCCTTAGAAAAGTGAATTAGTTGATATCATTTGTATTCATGGAGATGAAATCTGACTTAAAAAAATGCATGACTTTTGTTTCCTTTCAGAATATATCCATTGCTTACATCGGAATGTTGATTGGTGGAGATTACATATTCTCCATGTTAAACTTTGTAGGGCTAAATATTTGGTAAGTGAAACTTGAATAGCCTTTATTTATTAAAGCTGAAATTTTCTCAGTGAGTTCTAATTTTATATTTTGTTTGATTGGACTCATTTGGGTGATGCAGTTTTGAAACTGCCGGCCTGACAGCACTGCCTCAGGATGTAAAGGTCATTACAGTTAGTTATGTCTTTTCATGTCTGTTTTCAGACATTAAATCTTGCTGTGGTAAGGCCTAATTGTGGAAACATGCCTGCAATTTTACTGTGTGGAATTTTTTCTTTTTCTGTGAGCAGCAGTTCTGAGCTGTGAGGCTTCCAAGTAAAAGTCAGGTGTGGTGTGGGAAGTGAGAACACTGACTGAATGAGTTGTGCTCATTGAATATAAGTTCTAACTTGTGAGTGGTTACTTTCTGTGCTTAGATGATCACCTGTGTGTATGAATCTGTGTGAGCAACTGGTAATTGATTTTTGTCTGCTTGGGGCTGCTTTCTCAGATGGGTAACATAGCTCTTAGGCACTCCTAGTTTGTGATAGCTGGTGTTCTTTAGGTCTTCAGAAGGAAAGCTATGTACCTATGAAATGACATCTGTAGCATCAGACATCTTTGATCCCACTGTTCATTCTCTTTTGTTTAGTATGGCAGGAGGACTGAGATACTCATTTTTAACATTAAGAGGAAACAGCAAGTCTGCACAACCTGGGGATGAAGAGAATGCACTTCCAGTGTCAAAGAGTTAGACAAAATGCCTGCCTTGAAAGAGACTGAAGATACAAGTTTGTTTAGCATTACCAAGACCTTAAATAAGTATATGCTGGAACATATGTGGAACAACAGAAAAAAAAAATCTACCTCAGTTGTCACAGACATGCACACAATTCACTGGCTCAGAAATATTCTTGCACACCATTTCTTTTTACATGCAAACTAGTTTGATTTTAGCTTTTTCTTCCTAATCTGAAAGCCATTTTATAGGAAGGAATGCTATGAGTAAATCTCAAGTTGTAAATTTCTGCATTTACCTGTACTTGGGTGCTATTTCAACAAGATCTTTGAGTTTTGTTTCAGACTGCCTGTAGTTTCTTGAGGCAAAGTTCCCTGTAAAGATCATGAGGCTTGATTCACCATTGCCTTATGCCATATGCAAACCTAGATATCAGTGAGGAGGTGAAAGATTCTAGTGGTACAGATTGATTTCACGCATGCATGTGCTCTTGGGTAAGTGATAAAAAGTGTATGGGGATATTTGCCCCTAGATTGTTCCCTGTGTAAGTGTCAACTAAAAAAATTCAGGCTGTGTCCATGTGTGTACATTGTGTAGGCATTCTCTCTCTGTGTTTTTCTCTTCCTCAACCACACTATGGCGATCTGCAGAAATTGTATTGTCACTGTTGTTATAAATGAGCCCTCATAACTTTGCAGCAGATCAAGGAGAGTAGGGAAATGACAGGGGATTTTTTAATATTTGAAGATTTTTTGTGTGTGTGTTGGTATTGGTGAGCCAATACCAACAAATCTATTTTTGTTAAGGTACATTTTTCTTTTTATATCACATTCCCCCCTCTCACATTTTATCTGAAACCGCCTTGCTGCAGAGAAGTGGTGCTACTATGTACAAACATAGTAGGGAAGGGAAACATAGTATGTGGAAAACTGATTTGTGTTTAAATAAGGAGAAATGGCTAGTGTCCTGTTGTGTCTTGTATATACAGTAAAATCTTATCTGGTACTAGTTTATGTTTTCAGTTCTAAGCAAGGAGTCATAATGAGCCTGGGGATGACTACAGTAGGCTCAGATGGTACAGTGGTTAAGAGGCCCAGATTGATGGTCTGAGTGATCATCTGGGACAACAACACCCATATCTATATTTCAATAACACATGTATCTGTATTTCCTTCTTTGAAAATATTTGATAATGCCTACCTGTTTCTCTGAGGATAAGGTGTTAACCTTTGAAAATGTGATAGGTGCATTGAAGTGTTGGAAGACAGCAGAGAAATTAATCTTGTTGAAGTTCTCAATTCCCTGCGAGCATGAGCCAAAGTTTTTGAAAATAATCAAATCAAAAGAAGATTTTGAAAGACTTTGACATGGAACCAGGATGGTCTAATGACTTGTTTGGTCGTTTCAATTAAAATACAGCTAATCTGAAAATACAGAAAATCAGAAAACATTACTCTGTGTGTAGCACATCAATGACCAGTCTGAATTAGATCTAAGAAATATGTGAATAACTCACACCAGAAGCTTCAGGGAGTGACTGCCTGCATGGACTTGAATAGCAAGAGGAGCAGAGACTGCAGATACTAGAAGTGGCACTTAAAGACACGGTCAAAGTGAGAAGAGAAATCTGAGCTATCAATTTTCTCATGGCTGGTGAAGAATGTGACTTTCATTTTCTGTCTACTGAAGACCTGTGGAGGGAAAGCATTGCTGCAAATATTTTTCAGTGATCTTCTGTTTTTAAAAATTTCCTTTATGCTTAAAAACCTTCAATATTTTTGAGTGTATTCTTTTGTAAGGCTCCTCTCTCTTCAGATCATCTCTACCTCCACAATTTCAATTACTGAACCTTAACTCTCTGCCATGAGACAAGGTATTGGAAAGTTTTCATTTATTATGAAATTAGTATGAGTGCCATTTGATTGCAGTACTGATGAACACACAAAGGCACCTGCTAAATAAGATGCAGTTCCCGTAAAGGAACACTTAACATTTGCATATAATTCATTAATATTTTGCTGTACCTTTTATAAATAAAAAGATACAGATTACAGTCTTAACAGGTGTTTTGTTTGGGGTTTTTTGTTGTTGTTTTTTGTTTTTTTGTTTTTTTTTTTTTTTGGTGGGTGGACACATTCAATATTCCCAAGCACATGAACAACACTAATATTTGCTTTTTATGTGATTAACTCCCATAGTGTACTTCAAGTAGTTTCTTTAGCTCATTCTGTACCATAGTGAAGTGATTTTATTTAATTTCTTGTTCATAGAATGTTTTTTAAGTGCTTCAGACTTACATTTCTCACCTGAAATACCATAGTCTTTATGACAGTGTTACTCAGAATCATGTAAAAAATAAATCTAGGAACAACAAGAAATAGGTACTATCTAGAAGTACTTGCAATTGCTTGCATACTTTCACAAAGAAACTCACCTTCAGTCACTTTCTGGTTTCCTCTATATCTGAGATACTGTTGATTTCAGTAAATTTGCTGATTAAAATTCTGGCAATATGGGCTCAACCAGGCACAAATATAGTGTTAGAATTTAGGAAATTGCATGGCTGTTTCATCCAGAACATCAATAATCGTGTCTTTCAGTTAATAAGATAGAAACTTAAAACTGATTTTTCAGGATACAGCTGCTTACTTTTCTACAGATTTCATATTAATGAACTTAAGGTCTTAAATATGAGATTCATACCATTATAGGTGTCAGGGTATTTTTACAAGGAAACATACAAAAAAAAATTACTGGACCAGAAAAAAATACTGTCCTTTGTATTGATCTGCTCATTCTCTAAATTCTTCGGGGTTTTTTTAGCAGTGACATCACTGTAGTGAAGTGAGATTAAGTGAGAAAATGTGGTCACCCAAGGAACTTTCTACCCATTCACTGTGTAAATTTCTTGCAGTGATTCCTGTGGAAGTCAGAGAGGCAAAAAAAACTTGCCTCAGAAAAAAAACCACTTAGAAGAATTCACATTCTTAAGGATTTAGTCATTTTCTTCTCATTAATTTGGCCTAATTTACTTATACTGGGCCCATGACACTCTGCAGATCTATCTGAGACTCATTACCAACCATAGGAAAAGAAAATGGAACACAGAAGTCCAGAAGAGAAGACTCAAGCTGTGGAAGATTGTGTTTTGATTCCATCATCAAATAGAAGGGATTATTTTAAATTTTGGGGGCATTAATTTAAAAGAGGTATTCAGCATTATTTTTTACATGTAGAAAACAGTGAAACCTCTTCAAACTTAAAGTATTCCTTGAACATTGAGTGATTTTTTGGGTTATTCCTGATGGTTTGTAAATACTTTTGTAAAAGTAATATTCAAACTTTTTAAATTTGTTTGGCCTGGATTACTTATGTGGTGAACCCTGAGGGGAAAATTAAGACAGATTTAGTGTGAGGAAACTGGGTTGTTGTTAAGCTAAGACAGTAATGATTTTTTATCTTCTTGTTACAGATAAGCTAGTGTTACCTCTCATGTGATTCAGACATTGCCTTTACTTGAAAGGCATCTGCACAATTGTGGGTTTGAAGGTGTCTCTGAAGGTGTCAGTAATGTAACATGATAAATCTTTTTTCTGGTTTCAGTGTGAATTTGTCCTGGAAATGTCTGGGCCGCAATTTAACTCTTCACTGTAAGATGTAGTGTTGATCTCTGGAGTATTCTTTTTTAAAGGTTTGGTTTAGATCCATCTCTGGTCTCTCTCTCTATGAATGGTAAGCAATGGCCAAAAAATTAGTTTTTTGGGTTTGTGTAGTTTCCAGAAAAGGAGCGAAATCTTTCTCCTGAGGCCAACATCAGAAATCATTGTTTAGTTTGGATTTTCTCAATAGTTTACAAATGTGGGTGTAATGTAGCGATGTTATTCTAATCTAAATCCTGTACATTTCCTGGAAAATGAAATCATGTGATTTGATTCATCCTCTCACTTCTCTGCCAAGGCTCAGAGACTAAGAGTGTGCTGTAAAGAGGCATTTTCCATGCAGAGAGTGTCTGATTCATGCAAGCTCACTACCTTCTCTCAACATGGAAGTGTTCCAGCATCAGCTACTCAGTCTGGTTGGGGCTCTGATCTGTTTCTGCACTCTGGTTAAATGCATCAGATTTATGAGACCTTTTCCCAAATATCTCAAGTTCTTTGCCTTATGTTTTCTTTTGATCAATGGGAGAATGGGTAGGTGAAGGAAACTGCTTAATTTTCTGCTTGTAATTGGGTGGTGGGTTGTTACATAACTAACCAGGAATGGTTTTCCTTGCATTTCTTTACCCTGTTCCTTCAGAATGAAACACAGTCTCTGATATGTATGGTTTGCTTGGTTCCTTTTTCTTTTCTCCTAAAGCTTTGTGTTTATGAGCCTTTTTGTGTTCAAAACTTGGGGAGAAGAGAGAACTAGTCAGACTAGTAACAGCTCCCACCCTGGTGTGTATATGTGAATTCTCTCCCTGTTACTGCTTCTTCTGTTTTCTCTCTGCTGCAAATGCTTTTATTTTAGTAGCATTGCCCAAATCCTCAGTTTTCTGGTATGTGAAGCTGCTAGTTTATGTCTAGCATATGTTCTCCAGTTTTCAAAGCAACTTTTCTGGTTCCTGTTGATGTTGCTCCAGTGTATTCTTTTCCAAATTGCTGACCTATCCTTAATGATACCATTAATGAACTAAATTTACTTTAGTCAAAGGCTGCAAGTTGGCAGTGTTTTTTAAGATAGTATGCATTTTTCTAGAATAACACAGAGTTTAACAAGCACCTGCTTCTTCCTGTTGATCATTCATGTTTTTCTTAAGCTTTTTAGATGATCAGTATAAAGCAGGGATGAACAGGTGCTGCAGTTCCTGAGTTCCTTGGCTGCCACTGTTGCTGATGGCAGCTTGTTGTTAAGAAATTACCTGAACAGTAGACTTGTGTTTGATTCCTTTTTCCTGCATTAGACTTGATGGGACTAATCATATAAAATTATTAAAAATATAAAATTCATCAATTAAATATATAATTAACGATTAAATATATGTTTAATTAACACATCTCCTAGTGGATTAATAAATTAAATACATTCCTGTATAACAACTGCCTGAATACCACATACTTCTAAGGCAGTGCATAGGTCTCATTTTGATTTAAGTGAGGCAAGGAGCCCCCTTCTATGCATGAGATGAGGAACAGCATGTAGAACTTTCTGTGTAAAATCTTTCTTTTTGCTTAAGGTTGGAAGACTTGTTTCTTTCAATGGACCTTTATGCTGTGTTTTTACAAAGTCTTCTGGCCCCAGTGAAATTCATAAGGCTCAGATACTTGTGTTGTCATGTGGCACATGAGATTCTGAAAATCATTAAAATTGAATTTGGCATGTGGAAGCTTGTTATTTAACAGACTTTTCACTTTTCATCTACAGGTCTGTTAGGAAACTAAATACCCACTGCTTCTTCACTGGGATCTCATTCCCTGCGAAATGAGAGAGTAATTGTTCTTCTGTTGGCACCACCTAACCATTCAAAACCACTTTTCTTTCTGTGTCTCTGTCAACACAGAAGTCCTTAATCCACATTTTTTATATTGACTAGTTTTTCATTTGCTCTAAAACTTATCAGGTATACCTTGGAACTGCTTTGGTGCTTTGCTACATTATTTCTTCTGTATTTCTAAGGTGTTAAGGTTTTTTATTTTCATAGGTCCTCTTTGGTATTTACATGCATAATGTTTAAAGCTCAGGGTACTTTACAAATGGCAGGATTTGTTACTTTTCACAGTATGACTAAATCCAAAAGTAAACTGTATAGTACAGCTCTGAAGGAAGAGCATTTTATAGGTGGTGGCAAGTTTGATGTGATCTTTCCTTACAGACAGAAATCTTGTGTGAGAAATTGTTGTATCAGTTTAGTTATCTTTATCTCCTACCATTCTGCCACCAGCATATAAATTCAAAGCTTGCAAAACAGAACTTGTGAAAATACATATATGGAAGAAAATTCTGCCAGCTCTTCAGCAATTGACTTGTTGCTTATGGACACCATTGAAAATGAGAGTAATAGCTACCTCCTGTACCACATGGGCTACCTTGGGGAAAGGCTTGCTTTAAAGACAGAAAGTGCTGAATGAACTAAGAGATGCATAGGTCACAAGGAAAAAAATTTAGAAGACTGGTTCTATTCTTCAGTGGAGACATTTAGGTTGTATTATTCAAGAAATGCAGATGATGAAGATTAAACGATTCAGAGAGAATAAGCTAAACCAGAGATCCAAATGTAATCCATATCCTTTTTGCTTTCTCCAGTGGTCACAGGAGCAGGAAATGGGATTGGAAAAGCATATTCCTTGAGATAAAATAGATTACCTACCCTTAATTTTACCTTAACAAAATGACAATTTCTATCCCTCCATCAGAGTCTTCAAATTAGTAAAATTATTATAAAATTCAACACTACTGTGATGAACATGGTCCTAGTCTTTCTCTCCTATGTAACCAGAATAGCTTTAATCAGATTCTGAAAAGAAACCAGTGGTGCATTTCAGAGGAACGTCATTCAGCCTTCAATGGTCTCATCAAACCAGGGAACTAAAATGAGTGATTCAAAAGAGGGCCTATTGTCAGTCCAGATAAGGAGGTCTCCTGTCCCTTTTCTCCCAGTTTTGCAGCTAATCTGCAATGGGCTGGTCCATTATCAACACACAAAATGTAATTTTCTAGCCTTTTCACTTGCAAACACATATTGAAAGTTTTATCTGAAATAACCAATAAGGGAGAAACTTGTATAAATTAATATAAATGACAAGTTATGGAAAGTATAAAGGTTTAATTCAGAATCAGGAGCTCTAGGAGGCTGCAGGAGGAAGAGAATCTCTGTGCTGTCCCTGTAGCCAGGGACTCTGCTGTGCAGAGTCACTGCAGCAGTACCTTCCTATCAACCCATGGTAGTCAGCACTGAGGGCAGGCTGGCCTTGTGTGGTGTTGTACCAGCCTTGCTATTATTGATTGTGACTGAGCAGCACATTTTCTCCTTGGTGTCTTCTTTCTAAAATACCTCCCTTTCCAGAAGCTAAACAGCAATGAATCAAGAGTTGCTGTCTTCAGGGCTGAGGTGACTGGGTGGCAAAGAACATCCTGTAACATGCAAGAGTTTAGATGTGATGCCTTCTGCTCATAAATTATAAAATGTATTTCACAGGAAAAGAAAAAAAAAATTCAATTGATTTACAAGATTTTTGCACTAGTCTTTTCATTATGCATTGTTTAAACACCTAGATACCTTATGACTGCCATTGCTGGGAGTAGCAATACAATAACTACTTTTGAAAGAACATTGAATGTAGAACACTCAAAGACAAATACCAGGTATTAGAGTTTAACATTTGGCATAGTTGTGAAAAAACCCATGGGAGACAAGGGAAAATGCTGTCTCCTGTCTACTCACTGAGTTGCAGTATTAACAAGTAAATGGGAAAGGTCTGATGAATACACAGGTCAGGGGGAATGGGATGGGATCAATACAAGGAGAGCAGGCATCAAAAATGCCTAAACATTTTTATCATGTCTCTGGGTGAAGCCCTCTGTTTATGCAGATGAAGTAATTTTCTGTGTGAGCACCTGGTGATATTTTATCCATGTAAAGGCTGCAAGAACCTAGATTGGAGCCTCTGTCATGGTCCTGTTTCGTTTGTGCTGTATGGGTTATGCAAGAGTAAATCCCATTAAATGGCCAGTTATAACATGTGAATGGCTGCATGTTGCCATAAGAAAAAGTAAACCCACTGCTGTCTTTTTTTTTAAAACTTGGCAAGAGCTGGATTGATTTTGTGGAACATTTGTTCATTATTTTTGGCATTTGTGGGATGACTGAAAGTCATCTTTCTCCATGCTGAGGTGGTCCCTTTGATTGAAGCTGTGCTCAGCTACTACTCTGTGGGACAGATCCCAAGCCCACACCACATGAGCTCATAGTTTGGCACATCATCTTGCTGGCTGAAGTAGAAGCACACACTTATGTGTGGCTTGTAGATAAATAAATCTGATCCTGCTGTTTTAATATTTGTGTGCCTTCAAAAGTTCTGGCTCATCACTGCTGTCTTGCTGCTCTGATGTCAGAATACAAAATTCTCTGATGTTCTTTTGGTGTAGGTTCCTCTGGTGTTATGTGCTGATGTGAAGGCAAACCTTGTTTGATGGGCACAGTCTTCTATAGTATTAGTTCTGACGTCAAGTGATGAATTTCTTTCTGAGGTCCTGAGCTCTTTTTGATGTCCTGAGGCATGGGCTGATAATGAGTTACAACTAATTTAAGGACTCCACACTTGGTAGCATATTCTACAGGATTCTAATGAGAGCTGGTTTTGTGTTTTGGAAGGCTAGTGGAATGTGGTTTTCTGTGTTTAGTTTTATGTAGAGATCCCAGCAGGTGATTCATTGGATTAAACTCAGCAGATTCAGGTCCAGAGAAAGATTACAGTATCTACAGGTTCTGTACTCTTATTTCCAAGGTTTATGCCTAGACACAGGACTCTGCAAAGTCTCTTAAGCTCAAAAGCTGCCTGGGGCTGTATGAAGAGCCTGGCAGCCATGAGGTCTCAGAACACTACTTTGTTGATGCCAGGACATAGACCTTTCATTTCACAAGCTTGTATTGAGAGGCAAGCAGATGTGGAACTCAAGTTTATCCTCTTCTGAATGAATATCCAGGCTTCCCTGAAGTCTCTAGATGTATTTTGAGTAGATGAGGTGTTTTGAATGACTGACCTTCCTGAAGATGAAGACCCTGACCTTTTAACCAATTGGTGTGATGTCAGAGTACTGGAATTTTGGATCTAGTTTGCTGTATGTGCTTGAAAAGCCAGGCTTCTGTTACAATTGGTCCATGAGTTCTTGGTCTGATAGAGTTTAAACTCACCAGACTTCCAAGAAGAAACAAAAGTAAGTAATCTGTGAGTCTGCTGCTAGTCTGTCACATCTCTACTCAAGGATTAGCATTTCAGGTGCTGATGTAGTCTTGTTTGTTCTGTTTTTGTGGTGTAGTAACTACAGATGAGCGTTATCATCTGTTACTGGTGTAGCACCTGAGACATACTGGGTTTGTGCACAAGGCCATGGCATATTCTGAGATTTATGGTTTGGCCTCTTCACACTTCTTATGTGGTGTCAGGGAATAGGCAGGGTGTGTTTTGGCTCACATGGTCACCATTCTTGTTACTGTTCATAGTTCATCACTCTCTTGTAAGTCAGGCCAGTGCTTGAGTTCAGTGGGTGTTTCAGCAGACCATTTTGAGACAGACCTCATTCATTTAAGTTTCATTCATTTCCTAATTTAACAGCTCCTCAAACCTTAAATATTTGTTTCTTGTCCTGAAATTCTGTGTAGTATTACCAGCAGTATAATACCTGTTAAATATGATCTGAGTTTTCCTGCTCTGGTTGCAAAGTATTCTATTTTCTCCACTTGTTCTTGGATTTATTCCTGTAAATACTGCTATTCTTGCATTGCACAGAGCATGCAGAGCTAGCAGAAAAATTGCTAGATCATCCTGCTCTGTCATCTCAGTTCTGGTCTGCTGGACCAAAACCAGGGCTGAAATATTTGAATCATACTTAGAATGAATGAGTTTTTGATTTGTAGGGACCCTGCAGTTCTGAATCTCAGTTAAAGAAAGACAAAAGGTGAAACATGGTACATATCAGTACAGTCCTAGAGAAGAGTCTCTTCTCTAGAAAGGTGAAGATTACTGTAGGCAGCTACAGATTCCACAAAGCATTAATAAGGATTTTAAATCATTACATCTGATGACCCATGTAGAATATAATGAATTTGTCAAGGTAAATGTAGCAGTCACATGCAGTAGCAGTCATGGTTTGAATTAAAAACCTGTCTTGCCTTTCATGAAGCTTTATTGTTTAAAAAAATCAATTCAGACTGAGCTGTAAAAACATGCTAGAAAATGCAGAGGAACTTAATATTCATTTGATATAGGTTTGAACTTTTTGATCATGCATTTTTGAGATCCCAGGGTGCTGATTCTGCTTGAATTTTCTTTATCATTAGCCCTATTTCTAAATGCTTAGTTGTCATGATTCTTTATGGCTGGAGTTGGTAATAATGATCTTGCATTTAGGCAGAGTCTCAGAAGCATTTTAGTTCTTTGCCACTGGGAGTCAGGATTTCCTAACATATGCAGCTTCCCATTACACTGGCTGGGAGCCAATGCTTATTCTTTACTGTGAAGGGAAACACCATTCTTTAATGTCAAAGCCTTTGTATATTAGGAAAATTCTTTGTGCTAAAGACATCAACACTAAAAGTTAACATCATTTGAAATATTAAGCCAGATTTAACCTTTCCTGCAGGTGGCCAGGGAATTTTAAGATCAATTATTTTTGTTTGCTTGAGGGTCTGTTTGTATCTCATGGTAATTACAGTGTCCTATAAAACCTGTTTCTGGAAGGGATACACATTTTCTATGTGGCTGAGGAAGCAAAAGAGACTAGTCAGGTGTATGGCTTTGTTTGCCTTGACTTCTGGTTAGTCTGGTGCACACCAGCAAGAGAGGTTCCTCTCACCTGCTCTGAGGTGAAATACAATGCAACCTTAGCAGAAAAAATCCCTTTATAGTTAGCTTTTAGGAGGGGGTTTTCTATCAAATGACATACAGAGACAAATGTATGTTACTGAGAAGGCCAGTGAAGCAGAACTTTTTTTGTTTCATGTATTACATGGCTGGTAATTGGTCTTGGGTCTGAAGGTGCAAAAGTCTAAACAATCCCTATCCAAACACCCCCCAAATGACAGAAAGGAGCAAGTGACCCTGGAAACAGAGACCATATTTCTGACTGAAAATGCCTTGAGTCAGATTGCTTACAAACAATAGAAAATGTACCAATATGTAGGCAATTATAGTTCTCTACTTGAGAGCTTCAAGTGGAGTACTTAAAGCAGACTTTTGAAACCCCAAAGCACCCAAGTCTGTGCAGGTGCCTTTGGAGCCCTGATCAATTATGTTAGAGGAGCTACACAACACAGAATTGTGAGAAAGGCTGAAAATGCAAATGGTTGTGGCTGATGCCTTTAGCAGGGCGATATCCCCTTGTACTCTTGATGGAGAAAATTTTTGAGAAATTTTTTTGTTTCTTAACATTCTCTGCATTGTCTCATGAGAACCCAACAGGACAAACTGTTTCCTCAAGTAGTTTTAAGAAGAAACTGTTGCATCGAGTCAGCTATAGAAATGAATGGATCTTCAGTGGATCGCCTTTGGCAGTAATTTCTTCTTCTAAGCAAATCTGAAGGTTCTTTCAGATGATATGAACTTTATGTTTTGTTCTGGATAATTTAGCTCTCTCTCTCCTTTCTCTCACAGGCATTTTTCCAGTTTTAGTTTTATCTTTCTTTATACACTCAGCTCAGCTGACAAATGTTAATGACTTCATTTCAAAAACTGGGGCCATGATCCTTTCTCTGACTTTGCCTAAAAATCTGATAGGAATGGGGGGCCTCAGAAAATCAGAAAACCATTCTGTGTTTGTTCTGCACTTGTTCTGCACATGGTTACACCAAACCAACCATAAATGGATCGTTATGTTAAATAATGTTTGCAGCTGTAGAATTCCAGCTATTGCCAACATCTTTGTGGATGTACATTTTTGTGACTCTGAGTATTTATGTGTATAATTCACCTTTTTTCCTTTGATTTTTAAAATATTTATTTCTTTTAAATTTGCATCTAATTAAAAAATAAGAAAAAAACCCAGTTAAAATTTATCCATCGAACCTGAATCAGATCTAATTTATGTTCAATAAAAATTAATGAAGTCCAAATATTTTCTAGCTGTTGGGCCTTCAATTCAATAGGCTTAATGTACTTTCTCAGGAAAAAAATATGATGATGGAAGGTGATGCTTTAAAATGACTGGAAAGCCAGCAACATGACTAGGCTCCCAAAGCCAAACAAATATAAAAATAAAAATGTGTTTCTGAGAAATTTCATGTGATTTTCACTCCTTGAAGACTTTCATTCATTTGAAGTTGGCTCAAATTATTTTTATTTTTTCATATTGTTGGGATTTGATTGTTGTCCAGTATATTTTTCTTGTATAGTCCAAATCTATACAGTGAAGGAAATATTCTGGAAGTCTCTAGAATACTGATTATTTTTTGGCCTGGTTTTAACATCTCTTGTTTATCCATTAAGCAAGTGACAGATGAATTAAAACAATTTAAAATTGCTTATTGCTGTTTTTGCAAAACTAAAAAATTTAAAGATTCTTGTTGCCTAACTGTTTCCTAACAATTTTATATTCCTCTCTTGTACCTGGCAAGAAGTGGATTAACTATAGTGATGATAAGAAGAACTTTTGAAAAGCTGAATTTGGTAAGCATTTGTCTCAAAATTATCCTCCCATTTACCAGACTGGCTTTACAGGGATCTGCAAGTCTTTTCCCTTGTTATCTAGTACAGCAGGGTGCTGGATATTGCTACAGCTGTACCTCCAAGTATTTCTCTAATACTAAAAACTTTTTTATATCACTGTGCCCCTTGAGCTCTTCTAGACATGGATCACTCTAAAAATATATGTTTCCTTTCAAAGAGTGTATTGGGCTAAAAAAAAAGTGAATGTGTGCTCTTTGCTGCCTTTATCTGTCCTTAAAAATCTGTAAGTACAGATAAATAGGTTACCTTTAAAGTAGTTCTTGGAACAGAGCAGAGGATGACTAAAAATGAAATCAAAGTACCAGGTTTGTTTTTTGGTTGGTTGGTGGTTTGGTTGGTTGGTTGGTTTTTTAAGGCTTTCAAATTACATTTGGCTCTTGATGAAACAGTTAAATAGAGTGCCTTTAGAATTAATGTTCCCTTTCTTTTCTTCAAAGGAAATTAACCATTAATCCTGGTGAATGTCTTGTATAAATACTTTAAGATTGACAGTTAGAATTTATTTAGGAGTCAAATGAGTTTTTATCCTCCATTAACTTTACAGATTGCTAGACTGAAAATCATTCTTTCCACTGTCTCTTTTTCTATACATGGCTTCTATCCAGCAGATTCCTTGATTTACATGTTTAAAAGTATGTGTCAACCCAAGATTGTATCTATACAAGTTGGAAATCCTTGCCTTTAAGGAGGCTTAGCAGCTGAGTCCAACAGAGTATCAGGTCCAGGGTACCTACCTAAGAGAGCAGCATGTCTGTCAGGGATGTGGCAGACTTGGGTGAAAAAGTCTGAAAATTTTCGACCTGCAGCTATCAAAATCAAGGAATGGACCCAGAAATTTTCTATCCAACATGCCTCTCTCTTTTTTTTTTTTTTTTTTTTTTTTTTTTTTGTGGGGCTGGATAGACTTCCCTTGGAAAGCAAGGGGTATCTGATGAGGAAAGCTGTAAATTCCTCCACACTATGACTGTTTACAAGGCCATCCACTGGACACCTTCCTAACTGAGGCCATACTGCACTGCACTGTGTAGCAGCATGTAATGAAGGAATTGCCTGTCCTGCAAACACTCCTACACCTTCTACACACACCCATGGCTTTTCACTTGTTCACTGACAGCTCCAAGCTTCACTGACAGCAGCAGTGTTATCCATGTAATCCAAGGTGTGGGGAGGTGTGTTGTGTGACCCCAGAAGTCAGGCTACACTGATGAGGTTTAGACACTGTTCCACCTGGTTGTGGTCATAGCCTTTCCCACAACTTGCTGAAATGGCTGACAAATCCCAGTGAGGTACTTCAATTGTTTTCAGCAGGTTTTAGCTGAAGTCCAGAGTGAGTCATCTGTTATTTATTGTATCAGGTTGGAAATTAGTGTCTTAACAACAAGTAAATGGCACAAACAAAAGGAAAGAGAAAAATACGGCAATTAAAAGCATAGAGAATCTGATGTGGAGGCACTAAAACCAGCAGGAAGCTCTGGACACATTATTCTTATTTCCTTTTTTTTTTTAACATAACTACACAATTCTTTTTTTGCAGTCCATTGGACATTATGTTGAAAAGACTTGCTCCATTTTCAAACTGATTGTATTATTTGCCTAATTATACTGCCACATCTGTTTGGATACTGAGTGATATAAATTAAAAGTGTCTAAACTGTGGGTAATTGCAGACGTCTCAAAGTTTGGCTTTCCAAGTTCTGTGGGCCACAGGTGTGCCTGAGAACAGCACTCAGAGCTGGAGCCAGCAGAAATCCACAGAAAGAAAAACATTTCTCCAAAGACACGCTGGAATTGAAAACCAGATTTCCATTCATTCAGACTGGAAAGCTCTTTTAAAATGAGATTAAAAAATACCAAAGTAGGTCTTACAGAGGGCAGACAGAATCACTACCACAGGTATACTGCACATTTAATACATTTAGTACTGTAATTGTGAAACACTAATCAAACCACAATACCAGGGGATTAGAAATGATGGAAGGCTACTAACTGCAGTCCTTTTCAATTTCTTCTGCTTATATTTTCTGAGCAAGCTGTACAGGCAAAGCTAGGTCCTGTTTGCAAAATAATACCTATATACATTTATATATTCAGGATCTGTACCATACTGTTCTTAAAGCCAAATAAACAAACAAACAAACAAAAAAAGCCACTTCTGCAAGGTACAAAATTCCTGAGCACAAGTGTGGTTGGGGTTTGTAGGGTTTGGTAGGGATTTTTATTGTTTATTTGTTTTAATTGGTTGTTTTGGGAACAGTTTGTGGGGTTTTTTTGTTTGGTTGGTTTTTTGTTGGTTGGTTGGTTGGTTGGTTTTTGTGGGTTTTGTGGATTTTTGGTAGAAACAAGTATTTTTTTTTAATGGAAAATAAGGTGTGTCATCCTCAGATACAATAAAAATGCAGCTGTAGCACTTTAGATTAGCAGAGCAAACAGTTAATTAATTTGGATTTGGTGATGCAGGAAACTATACAGAATTTAGGTCTGCTAATATAGAATTAAGGAGTGAATAAAAAAGGAACCCACACAGCCCAGGACAAAATACACCTTGCTTCCCTGTGAAGATGCTAACTCATTCAGCTGTCCTCCCTGCTATAGGCTGAGTTTCCAATCTGCTCTGCTGTGTCCTCTGCCTCTTGTCCTACCTGCTCCAAGAAATAAGCAGGTAACATAGTGAGTTCACTAACTAGCATAAAACAACTAATTTCACACAGCCTTTCTGCATTCTAAAAGGCTGTTAAACATGTCTGTTGTGTCTTGCTGGTCCCTTAAGGTAAACTCCTCAATTTACTCTCCTATCTGTAAATTTCCACTGAATATGAGCACCATCTAAGGTTTAGTGCTTCTCTCTTTATATTCAAATTTTGCCATAGTACTTCAAGAAGGCCTTTCAAGATCAGTTCTTGTGCCACTTGAGCATTCATTTTGCTACGTTGATTTTCAGAACATCCTCATAACTCTCTGAGCTATCTAAATAGGAGGGGAGTGATTCTGGAATGCTGTATATCCTAAACAACTTCATGCTTCATTCTGATTTATTATCTTTTTTGTAAATTTCAAAAAGCAGCACATTATCCTATCTGACAGTAGATTCCCAAGTGGTCTAAGGTCAGAAGGAGTTAGATGTAAAAGTCTTAGCAACACATCTTATAGCGCATTGAATTAACCAAATTGGTTCCACTTTTAATTTTCCTTAAATTAGTTTTTACTCCATTATTTAAAATAAAATTTAAAAAATAAATAAATAAATAAATAAATAAATAAATAAATAAATAAATAACCTGTCCTGGTGTTTGAAAAGCTTGGCTTTTTATTTCTAGGACACTTAGGACTTTTAAACAGATATGCAATGGCTTACATCTTCAAAGACTGTCATAAATCTTTGTCACAGAGAGGGAGAGACATAAGAAACATTGGAAATTTTTTTTTGGCTCTCTCCATTGCAGAATTGCTATAATTTTCTGAAGAGCTATCCCTGGGTAATTCATTTGTCAGCATGAGAGTTTTATTGTTTTTTAATGTATTGGTTTATTCTTATAAGAGATGGAGGAAAGCCATCTGGAGTACTTGTTTGTTGGCTGACAGTGCTGGTTGCAGCCATACAGTTCTGTACAGACAAGGAGTTGCAGAGACAGTCCAAATGGCTTGTTTGATCCTCATTTTTATGTTGCTCTAGTTCTGGCTGCCCTTCTGATTGCCCACAAGAAAGATGGCCACGACATCATTACACTTTTTAAGCCCATCTCATTTTGTTTATAGAGCTCTTCAAACAGAAGGTCACTGTAGGTGTCTGCTCCAGCTGTTGCTCTGTTCTTTCCCACTCACTGCATTTACACTCACAATGTCCTTTTATTTATAGTTTCACCATTCGCCCAGCCTGGGACCATGACGGGGTCATTTGCCACTAGAGCTGCTTTTATAGGTTGAAGGTTCAAAGGATGTTTTGTCCCTTTCATACGCAGAACTGCAGCTTAGAAAGAGGGCAAGAAAAAGGGCAGTCCTTCCTCCTTTCTTCTGTCATGGAGACAGATGTCCTCTAAAACTGCCTGCAAGATGCAACCCACATTTCAGCTCTGCAGCCAGTGTGCTTGCTGTTTCCTCAAACTGCATTACTTAAGTAGTGTAAGGTGGTCAAAGCTTGCAGTTTGCAAAGAGCTTTGAGGGGCAAGGGAGCAACTTTATTTCATCCTCCACTCCAACAGAGGTTCTGATTAGTAGCAAATTGGACGGCTGGACCCGAAGCCAGCTTTCTGCATCCTTGCTCTCCCACAGGAGCTGGCACAAGGCCTCTTCTTAGTGAATGAGCACCAATGGATGAGACAAAATTTCTGGGTAATAATTCAGCAAGTCTGATCCTGTTCATGGCAATGCTCTCTGACTTCTGTATGAGACCAGCAAGAGACATTTTGCCAAAAGCTATGTACACTTTTTGCCACGAGTGTGCACCTGAATTCCTGCCACTTGCAGAGAGCCTGCAATCTGATATTCTATTGACATTTCCAAGCTTTGCCTGTCACTTTTTCAGCAAGCTTCATCTGGATTTCAGGTTGGCCATAAAACTTGAAAGTGGGTTTAGTAGCAAAAATTTACAATGTGAACATCTAGTTAGTGGAGACCTTATTGGGCCCTTTTAAAGGAGAGTCTTGCCTTTAAAAATGAGTAAATAAGAGTTTCTACTTCTTTTTCTCATGAAACTCCATTGAAAATATGAACAGCAATAAATCAACTGCTGAAAAAAATGGCAATGTACAGCTGGGCTCCCCTCCTGCATAGAAATGACATTGGAAAAATCACACACATTTCCCTTTCCCTTCTAAATGACCTCATAAAATTTAAGCTATAGTCTCCCTAAAATGCCTTTTAGTGCTGCAAAATCCTGAGAAAGGTTTAGACTATGAGAGTGCAAATGTTAAAACAGGCAAGGAATTTTTAAAAAGTAATGCAGAAAATGTTGCATCCCATCCATCCTTGTTTACCCCTCTTCTTGTGTAAAAAGATAAGTTCCAGTCGTTAAAATGCTTATCTTATCCATCAAAATTCTTTTAAACTGTTCTGCAAAGCTGTGCTTATGTAGGGGATCTGGCATCCACATTCATTTGTCTAATGTATGCTGACAGTGTTCATCTATAAATATTATGATAACAAGGGGAAGAAGTCCTGTGTGGCTTATTTCTAAATTTGTTTTGTTTCACCTTACTGAAGGACTAAATGTTGTTTAGACCTTGTAAGAGGAATTCCAATGATTTCAGGGCATAAATTAATCCTATATATGCCAGGCCATTTACCTGAAAACAGCTGGATAGAGTGAGAGTGTTATGCTTGTGTTGTATTATTTCTTAGAATAAGAAGGTTGAAACAATTGTTTGATGTACGATGGACATTACTTAGCAAGACATCTGGTTGTTCCTCCCATTACTTATTACAGCTCTCCCTCTTTTTCAGTAGATGCAAACAGGTTTTCTTGGCTGGTTGGTCTTTGGCTTGGGGTTTTTCTTTAGTTACAGAGCTGGCCACAGATCAAAAGGTGAAGGGTACATAGGCTGACTTCACTAAAAATTCAGTGTATGAGAATGTTGAAAAAGATCTGAAGGACTTGGATATTGGTGTTCTGGGTCAGTCACTAAAGTCTGTTAATTGACTAGTATTTTATGGCTGTAGTTTATTAAACAGACCATTGTATAAAGGATGTGTTGTAACAACTTGTTAGCCAATGCTTAAAACCAAGTATACATAATGAGTCTGTGGCTTATTATCTGCTATGACTCATGAAGCAACAGTGAAAAAATGGGGTTTTGGAAGGTTTTTTATATTTTTAAAAATTCATCCTTTTAATAGTGAAGGAGATGAAACAACAGCAACAACACACAAACACCTTTAGCAACAGTCTGTTTTTCTGTTCCCCAGAGACAGCACTCATCTGTATCAGTGACTTCAGCGAAAAAGAGACTTGATGCTAAATAATGTTTCTCCTAACATGCAGCTCACAATTTTCTGGGTCTTGAGGAGAAGCAATTTGTTTAACTAGATGAACTATGCACTTTGTCTAGATTTGATTCTTAACATCGTATTTCCCCTGACTAGTTAGCAATGTTGGAATGCTTCATAGTCCTCTTCCATGCCATTTCCTTAATGGGCCAAACATAGAAAAGTTAGGATTATTCTGTAGATTTCATCTTCTAATATAACAATGGGCAATTGTAATTCATTGAACAAGGCACAGATTTTGCCCCTGCAACAATCAAGTGTTAACTGTTCAGTTGGGTTGGAAACGAACTGAGCCTGAAGAAGCATATTTTGATTTGGTTTTAATGCTTGGAAGAGCTTGAAAGAGAAGAATAATGGTATTTTTCAGCTAAACTGCAGGAAGTATCCAGCAATAGAGGGAAGAGTACAGCTGACCTGGTTGTAGCAGGGATTAGCAGACCCGCTGACTCCCTGCTGGCTTGTAGTGTAATGGGGTCCAGTCCATTCACAGCCACAGCTGAAAATATTGGGTTCTTGTTAGTATTATTAAAACTTACTTTCTTTGGGACACATTGCTTAAGTATATGGAAATAAACAAACAAACAAAATTTAAAAAAAAAGAAATTAAAAAAAGAAAGAAAAAAGAAACCTCGTTTGTTTACTTTGTGGAGGAACTAATTTACAGAGGTTGAATTGAGTGACAAGATTAAGGATGTGATCAACTTCTCCATTGCCTTATTGTTATTTACTTCTATATCACTTGCAATGAAAAGGCCAGAATTTCTAAGTGTGTATCTTGCTAGCACCTCTCTCAGGATTCATTCAGTTTTTATGTCATCGTCTTTTCCAAATCAGAGAATCTCAGGCAGGCTGCTTCCCTCAAACTCTGACTTAAGGATGAATTTACTGTTTTGTTGCTTCCTGCTGGACCTTGTCAACTGCAATGTTATTTCTGTTCCAGGTAGGTATGTGACACCTTACCATCTGTTCTGGGGCAGTAATGTATTTCATCAGAAAAAAACTGGTCCCATGTTAGAGTGACCAACTAGCTTTTCTGTGTATTATCATTTAATTCATCAGCAGACAGTGATTTTCAGCAGGACATTTCAGTGTTAATGAAATATGTGAAATATTTTGATCAAAACTGACTGGAAAATTTGTAAGACAATTTCTCAGTTGAAACACATCCTTGCACTACAGCTGAAACAGCTAAAACATTTCACAAATCATTTTTGTTTTGGTATGCAGGGAGATTTGCTTCAGAATTAAAGTTTTAAAGACAGGTAAATCTGCAGTTTGAATTTTAGCACTGTACTTGTGATTTTTGTACAATTCTCTTTTGTTTTTTTGATACAAAAAACACATTTTTGTATCAATGTGGGACAGAAACTCCAGGAACTGTCTCCTAATTCTGTATTGTTACCCCTTGGTGCTAATTTTGGTTGTCTCCTTCCTCTCCAAGAACATTTAGTATTTCATGCTTTTCAACTCTGATTAAGATTTGTATTGCTCTGCTGTTTGCAGGCAGCATGTTATCATGAACATGAGCAGAAGATCTCAACCTTGGCTTTCATGCCTTTCATGAAAAAATTACATGAAAATTAACAGCAGATGTTTGTCCTTCTCTGGCTTTCAAAATTTACATCCCAAATTTGTACTGCTGCTTAATGACTTAAGATAATAAATCATGTAACACCAGTCAATGGAAGCAAATTCTATAAGTAGTTTCATGACATTTCTGCTCCTAGGATATCTTCTATTTCTGTGTCAGCAGAACAGAAATAACTGCAATATCTGAATGCTATATATATATGCCATTCTGTACCTTCTCGGTCTGGATACAGAAGGTTTTTCTTTTTGTCATTTCCCACTTTCCCACAAAAACAAAAACTCTTTTGTTTTTGCAGTGCCTGGGCACTGCTTTCCCCACTGCAGCCTCATCCTTTTCAGTACTTCACGAATATTCCCTTTCCTCCAAATTACAGAGAAGTATTCTCCTAACCAGCATTCCTCATGGTTAGGTCCAAATTATTTTTAAATCTTTTTGGATTTTCCTTTCCTCTCTCTTCTGGATTCCTGCTATGATCCTGTTCACCGTTTCTTGCCTGAAGTAGTAATGCCTGAGGTCCAGGTATCCTGGCTGCCACAGATGTCAGTGGGATTTTCAGCATTGCAAAAGAAGGACCTTTTCCCATGTTTTGTGCTTTATTTGGAAATTCCTCTTCATCCAAGCTGATATGACTGACCTGTGCTGTCAGACTTTGTCAACCCCACACTGCTCCTACTATCCTCTTGAGCACAATGACACTACTGAGAAAAAAAAAAAAATAATCAGGAAATAGCAAGTATTCAACTAAACTGTGCCATTAATTTATAGTACTTTTCACTACTGCCCTTTACAAGTTAGGTCACACTGCTGTCCTGACACAATTCATAGTGTAAGTATGACTTCTCCTTAGTACTTAGGCTTACTATCAATAATACTCTTGAATAACACAAAGAAAAGCTAATTTCTTACCTGAAAAAGTGTATCTAATTTCACTTTAAAAATCAGATGTGTGATTAAATCTATAGCTCAAATGAGAATGAAAAAATAATAAAATAATTAGCACTAAAAAAGACCCTAAAGCTCTTTCTGGAAGCAGAAAAAAATTATACCTTTTCCTGATTTTCTGCAATTTCTGATCCAGCTACAGGCAGAAGTGAAAATGCAAAAAGAACATGGAGTTGACTTTCTCCTTGCAGTTATGATTCCATGTTGAAAAATTATGAAATTCAGAAACTATTGAAAAGCTTTGGATAAAGACTCTCACTGCTTAGAAGGCTAATCTTTGCAATTTTTTGACAACTCAGATGATCTTCAAGCCACAAGTATTTCTAAAATATTTTCCAAAATATTGAATGTGCCATAGTTTAGCTATTTCAGCTGTATATATATGGCTTGATCAAGTGAAAAAACTTGTTATTAAAATAAAATCAGTTCAAAAATGCTGTCAGGAAGATGGGGAATGGAAAGAATTATTAAAGTACTTGTCTTATGGATGACAAAAATAATTTTGAAACAGATGCAAGCAAGGTATTTTTTCTATAACTTTGAACTGTGTTAAGTTTCTATCTTCAATGCCTTTAGTGGTAGTTAGGCTTTTTCATTAACTTCTGGACTTCACAGTCTCTCAATCAGTAAGATATCTTCTACTTCTGTTAGTGCTGTATGATTATATGTATAGGAACTCCCACAAATTGTCCGTCAATTTTAGAACAGAGCAGAAAACAAAATATATATCTGTCCCCAGTAAAAAAAATATGTGGCAGAAATAGAATAGGATGTGATGGGCCTAATCAAGCAAGAAACAGCATTTGAATATATTATCAGTTCTTCTAAGAGTGGTAGTTTGGCCTGGAATAATGCTTTTCAAGCTCTGGAAATGCCCATATTACTAATCAGAGATAGGAATTTATCTTTGCTATTAAGGTTCCCTTTCTTCTTTTAATACTATGTGTCTTTTGGATGTGGGGTCCTTAAGCTAGAAGTTAGGCCCTTTGGATGAATTTTCTAGAAAACAATGTTAAATACTGCATTTTAGAGGCCAGTACATGCTTTTAGTTTGGCATGCAAAAAAAAATGTTTCTTACTGTTTAATTCTCATTTTGTTTTGTTTTGTTTTTTCCTCATTATTGCTAAATGTGTTGGGTTTTAGTGATGTGTACAAGGAGCTGAGAATGGGGAAGCTAAACCAACAGATCCATGGAGCAAGATGGAAAAAGAATGTGCTGGCTAAAGAGCAAAGGGGATCTGCCAGTTACTTAGGAGAATAAAAACTTTCCTCTGATGACAGACTTTTTTCTCTGTTAGATGTAGAATTGCATGTACAATGTTCCCATGGTTCTGATTGTGGCAGGCATTTAATTTTCACTTATGACATTATTCCTGTCTGGTTTAGACCAAACTAAACTGTAAAAAGTGGGTCTTTTTAAGGCACACTTGACAGCATAATAGGAGAGCTATGCCTTCTGGGGAAAAAAATGTTTTCTGCTCATGCAGCCTTTTACTATAATCTTGTACAGTGTAAACAGAATGTAACTGTTTAAATTAAATTTCAGTCAGTAAGTTCTAATTCTGAACCTGTCCTCTGGTTCGAGTACTTTCCCTTGTCCATTATATACAATGTATTCAGCTACTAAGGTAAATCTTTCACTTTTCATTGCTTTGTGAAGAAATCCCCATTAAGTGTTTATCAAAGCATTGTATCAGTATAACAAATGCTCAGTATATAAATAGCATTGCTCCATTGAAAGAATGAAGTAATGTAAATTAGCACTACCTGACGACCAAGAATCAGTGAAACTATGTAAATGGAATCAGCTCAGGGTATGTCTGATCCTTGGAATGATTTTGACTTTGATTAAATAGTATTATACCAGTGCTCACAATTTGTCTTCATTCTGGGAAGTGGTGAATTTTACTAGACTCACTTATCTAGTTTCCTTAAAACTGTAGATGCACAAAAGTGCTATGTTTTGCTTATAGAACCAAGAATAAAATTTCTGGTAGGTGACTGGTGAGTTGCTTAACTTCATAGATTTCACCTTAAATTTTTGCTTTGAATTTAAATCCATGAACTTGCAAAAGTGAGGAATGAATGATTTTGAGTAAAACTCCAAAAGTAACTTGATCAACTTCAAATGAAAAATTCTAATGATATTTTCTTGAACATAGCTAAAGTTTAGATTGGCCAAAAAAAAAAAACAAAAAAAAAACAAAAAAAAACCCAAAAAAAAACCCAAAAAAAAGAGCTATTCTTGGTAAGAAAGTAAGAAAATACAATTTTCCATTTCCTTTTTCTCCTTTAATATAAATCCCTCATTGCTCAAAATTTGAACTTCATTTAATTTTAGATAATTAAAAATGTTTACTTAACATTATTTCCAAGAGACATGGTACATTAGTAGGATTATGTTCTCTCCTTGTCTTTTTTCATTCTCAGGTATCTTTTAACTTCGGGGTTTCTTTTGTTTTGGCTTGGTTTTTGTTTTGCTTAGTTTATTTGTAACATTTTTTTTAATCCCCCAGAGGGAAATTATTTTACTTGTCAGCATTATATCATGCAATATCATGACAGTGTTGGTGTTAAAATTTTAAGACTATCAAATGATGGGTTTGAAAAACAGTCTTTTTTTTTCCTTACTAGGACATTCATATTTTTAATTACAGAGGAGCAATTCAACATCATCAAGTTTCTGACTATTTCTCAAAGATCTAACTTCTAAAATCTCTCATGAAAGAAACTCAATATTTGCATAAAGTTAGTATATGCATACTCTTCATGGTGTGGAGAAAAACTTAGATAAACCTAAAAGATTGAAGCTAAAACTTTCCTTCAAATTCAGAAACACTTGACTTTGAAACATTTATCTGTAGGTTATGCTACTAGGTAAATACTGAAGGCACAAATTTCATTTTGCTCCACTTTTCATTGCAAAAGAAACAACAAATGCAAGTGTCTGACTGGCATGGTAGGGATCATCCAGAACAGAGAGCCACATGAAACAATAGCTAGAATAAGTGGGACTTGGGGGTGTATATCTCTACTTCTTCATAAAAGTGTCAAAGCTTCCAGTGCAGTCTGCAGTAATATTTGTTGCATGTCCCTCTCTGGACAGTGCCAGGTTCCATCTTTTCTGGTGCAGGGAAAGAGTCAGCCTCGCCCAGGTGCACCAGCAGAAACTGTGTCTTGAAAACTTCATGTCTTTGTTTTCCCCCACTGCCCTGAGGCTTAGCTTGTACGATGCTAGGCCATTTGTGTTAAGGACATGTTCATACTTACTACTGAGCACAGTTAAAGCACTTTGTTCCCTATGCTAATGGTTTGTTTGGTTTGGTTTGGTTATATTCTACGTAGGCTTTTATAAGCACTTGTCAACCACTACAAGCAGAGTATAAGGCAAAGGTAATTATCATGCAGGTGTTGCTGTATCTTGCCATGCTAGCCTCTGTTTTAGCAAATTCTTCAAGAATATTTGAGATGCCTAAATCTGTATTGTGTAGCTGTCCTCAGTGAACTGCTGGGTGACTCTGCAAAAGTTATGTCTCCCCTCTATATGCAGCTTTTTTTCCTTATTTCACCGTAGTACTATCACTGATTCCATATAGTGCCCCAATCCATTGCAAATATAAGTTAAAATATGTCAGATGCTATGGGATTCTGCAGAGTGCTTTATGTAAATATTAGATGGCATTACACTGTTGTTCTTATTATTTTTTATTTTAGATAGTGATTCTTTATTGTATTTCTGTTACAGTGACAATGTACCAAAACCCTGATGTTAGTCCAAAGGCAGCAGAAGAGTTTATTAGTGAATCACTGGAATATGTCACCTTTGGAGATGAGATTTTTAGGATGTTTCACCCATGAAATCCTGATTGAATTTGCTTGTGTGTAAATATCTTCCAAAGACTTCAGCCAAGCCTAGGGCTCAGCCTGGGCTCAGCCTGTTCTTTCCACTTTTTCGTAGACTTTGGACATCAAACGAGAAAGAGACAATGGGTGGTTAAAGTTAATATGGCACCAGTAAAATATGAAGAGAGGAATACACAATTAAAGTGTAGTGGTAACAGCACAGTATGGTTTTCTCTGCTTATGAGCCTTGAGCTCAGTCTCAAGTCTGGTTAGTCTTCATCCTCTCTCCAGCTGCCTGTTTTCATGACCTTGCTAAGGAATTTTCCAAGACCTCTACTCCTTCAGAAAAATTGGCCAGCAATTTCAAAAGTTATTAGTGGGGGAGAGGAAGGACATAAAACCAGAATGTACTATCACAAAGACATCATTTCCTTGGATACCATGCTAACAAAATAGAGTAAATATTTATACGCAGCAGCTGTTAATGATGAGCATTAAATGCAAGTATAAGAAAAGCAACAGATTTGCTGAAAGCAGAGGAATTATCTAAGAGAAATGTAGTTACTGAAAGCCTGAAGTAAATGCTTTTGTGGGCCTTATATAGGCTCTAAGAAATTTAAATTACCGTTTTAACATAATCTTGAAGGTCACCAATAATTATGCTTATTTGATATTTATTAATAAAGCAATCATTTGCTTTATTTCTATATTGTTCACAGTGTATTTTCATGCTTTCAGTGAGTGTTTTATGTCTTTGGTTTCTTGGAAAAGTCAAGGAAATTTGCAAGAATATAAAAAGAAATCTGTCAGAATTTAAAGTACGCACTGGGCTTTGGGAAGCCTGCAATGATGAAAAAATTATTTCTTTCCAGAGCCTGTGAACAGCTCTGCAATATCCAATATGGGATGTAAGAGGCAGCAACCTAGGAAAAGGTTGCTGAATGAATCCAGAAGACAAGTGTTTTGAGTGGATGCCTGTCAAATCAAATTGGGTGCTATTAAAAGGTATTTCAAGGACAATGCAATCACCAGGCATAGTCATTGTGGGTTCATAAAGGGAAAGTCCTGCCTAATTAATTTGATACCCATTTAGAATAAGGTTACTTGCCTAGTGCATGAAAGGAAGGTGGTAGGTGAGGCTTTTCTTGATTTTGGTAATATTTAGTAAGATTTTGGCAGGATTTTTGGTGCCGTCCCTCAAAGTGTTCTTCTGGACAAGCTGTGTGATGATCAGGTTTATCCAGTGTGCTGGATGAAGATCTGGCTGAATGTCAGAACTTCAGGGGTTTTAGTGTGTGGGGCTACATCTGCCCAGTGAGCAATCACCAGTGGTGTTCCTCAGGAATTCACTGTAGGATCAGTTCTGGTCAACAAGCTTATCAATGATCTGGATGCAGGACTTGAATGCACCATTAGCAAGCGTGCCGATGGTACCAAACTGAGAGGCGCTGCTGACTCTCTTAAGGCACAAGAACCTTGCAGAGGGATCTGAAATAGATTGGAGCAATGGGTAACTATCAGTGGCATGAAATTAAACAAGAACAAATCCAGATTCTGCCCCTGGGATGCAGTAAAGCTGGGCACAAGTGTAAGCTGGGAGAGGAGTGTGTGTAGAGCAGCCCTGCAAAAGGGACCTGGGGGTGCTGGTGGGCAGCAGCTCAGGGTGAGCCAGCAGTGTGTGCCCGGGCAGCCAGGAGGGCAAAGCCCATCCCGGGGTGCACCAGACACAGCATCACCAGCTGTGACTGGGATCATCCTGCTGGATTCGGCCCCGGTGCGGCCTCACCCTGAGTCCTGTGTGCAGCGCTGGGCCCCACAGTCTGAGAAGGGTGGGAAGGTCCTGGAATGGTCCAGGGGAGGACAACAGAGCTGGTGGAAGGGCTGGAAGGCACAGCCTGTGAGGAGAGGCTGAGGGCTCTGGGTTGGTCTGGTTTGGAGAGAAGGAGGCTCAGGGGTGACCTCACCGCTCTGTACAGCTCCCTGGGCAGGGGACCTGGAGAGGGAGGGTCTGATCTCTCTGCTCTGGACATTAGGAAGCACCTCCCTACTGAGAGAATAGAGAAACATTGTCACAGGCTTCCTAGAAAGGTGATTGATGTCCCGTGCCTGTCAGTGCATCTGGACAATGCTGTTCACCTTGGGCTTTAACTCCTAGTAGGCCCTGAAGTGGTCAGGCAGCTAAACTACATGATCTCTTTAAATCTTTTCCAGCTATTATATCTCGGGCTACGCTTGTTTCTGCTATTTAATCAGATGGATTTCTGTTCATTAAAAATCAGTAATTTTCATGTGTCTTTTAATTTTGCATGTTTATTTAACTTCTTCATTTCAAAAAGTATTTTTGAAACACTCGTATGAAGATAGCAAGGACTCTGTTAATAAATAATTGAGATGTTTTGCTAAATGTGACTGACAGTCTCTGTAATCTTTGCCACATAGATGGAAGAGAAATCACAAAATGTGTCCTGGTGGCTCTGGAAATTCCTGTCTGCTGCACTGAAGTTAATGACATCTGTAGACAACAACATATCATAGACATATATTATAGCACCATTTAGGTCCCAGCTTTCTGCACATGTCTCCTATATATGTTGTTATAAATCTCAAAAGAAAAACTAAGGATTGAGCTGAGATCTCTGAATGGAAATTATGAAAATTGCAATACATAAAATTATATGTATCTTTTCTGCAGTATAATCAGATTTGATCCAAATCTGCAAAGAGTTGTAAAACAATCACTTTACTCACATGGGCTCCTATGAGTTGGTTCTGCCATTGAATTCAATGAAAGTGCTGATACACTTATATTCTTTCATGTCAGAAATGGAAATAAAACTATTACTTGAATGTTATCACCCAATGTAGAAAACATCTGGAAATAAGAGTGAGACATCTATGCTGAACATTTCAGCATTGCTGGTTTGAAAAGCAAGGAATAGAAATATTTTGTTCATCACTCCATAAAGACTATGTTTTCAAGTGATTAAACTGTATTCTTTGAGGTATTATATTTGTGCAGCTGTGCAGCAAATAAATATGGAATACAAGATATGTTACATATTGCATGTACACCAAAAGGTGTTGAAGTTCCTGGGGGAAGTGCTCATTGAATAGGAGGCCCAAGTGTGGAATGTAGGGTTTGTGTTTGTCGTTAATGGAAGTGCCTATTTCTCTCTGTATGTATATGCTCAATCAATGCATCCTCAGATGCAGCATGGATGCAGTACCTGTCTCTTTCCCAGTTCATCCACTCCAAGCACATTCTGAGGCCTTGTCCCCAGACAGCTCTCTGCATGTTTGATTTGCATGTGTTAGTAGTCCCTGCAAGGTGAAGCAACTCCTAGGGAGCATTGACTGCTCCTACTCTGCTTGAGTCAGTGGGTGTCACTTAGGGGTTTTTAGTCACAGCAGCAACACACCTGAGGGCTCTCTTGCCTGCAGCTTGTCATGGTCCCAACAATATAGCTACAAATTCCTTTATTTTCTCTCTGACTTTCACACCAGTAACCTAACTCATGTTAAAGAATACACTTTCACCCTTCCTACAATGACAATATTTTGTCACTGGAAGCGAAAGTTTATCTGACATAAAGGAACCCTAGTAACACAGAAGTACCTTTGGTACAGCTATGGGTGAGGGAGTAAGAGACTTGGTTTCCAAGGTTTGCAAGTCCTGTAATCTGTGACAAATGACAAATCCACGTTTCTTGTCTCACACTGCTTTATGGTTGTGCATTCTGCGTGAGGCTTGCAGGCTGTTGAGTGGAGAGCTGAGCAATCAGCTCAGCGTCAATTTGTTTCTCTTGATGAACAGAAGGATAGTGTTACTTGCTGCTCTGGCATGGTCAGTCTGTAGAATGTCCTTGTTTGACCTTTCAGCTCAGGCAGATGGTGTGATTCATGGGATGTCCTGAGCAGGGCCAGGAGTTGGACTCAATAATCCTCATCAGTCCTGTCCAACTCAGTGTATTCTAGGAGTCTATAATTTTGTTTTTCTATTTGCACAACATTAGGATCTTGCTGACTTCCAATCTTCGAATGATAAATTAGAAGTGCTCTCTCTAATGATTAATTAACCTAAGTCTGCAAGAAGAGGTTTCTCTTCCTTTGACTTAGAGAAGTTAGTGAGTGGATCAGCCACAAGTGTGCAAGCTTGGAGGAGAAGCAATCATACCTTCCTCTTCATTTTGTACATCATGTATTCTCTCAGAGTGCTGAACAAACAACTCAAAAGTTATATTATCTGCTCTTGCTCTGTTACATCATCTGCTCTTGCTCTCGGACCTGGTTGATGGAGAAATGGAAACAGAAGGGAAAAATGGGAGTTCTTCCCAGTACTCCCGAGGGAGAAGGTAGAGGAGCAGACCAGCAAGTCAGGCCTACTGCTTCTCCCACAGGACCCATAGCGTGGAATTTCCTCTTTTGTGATAAAACATTGCTAATAACCACAAAACTACACACTGGAGTAGTGGCTCCTCATGGAAGGATTCAGTATTATCCCTGTTTATGGAGTGGGAAGAAGTGGTGCACAGAGATGAAGCACCTGCCTCAAGCCACCTGGAGGAGGGAGGATCACCTCAAGACAAACACTGTTCACCTTTTCTCAGCCCCATCCTCCAAGGAGCCTATGACTTCTAAGGAGACTCAAGGCTCAGAAAGCCAAATGCCTTAAAATTAAGTAACAAAAATAATGGCTACCCACCTAGACCCAAACTTTGATGGGCTTATGTGCTTATATCCTGGCTCTACCAAACCTGGGAATTTGATGAAAAGCTGCCATCCATGCCTTAATGGAGGGTTATGTCTCCTTTTCCCAGGGTCACTGGATCAGGGAATTACAGAATAGTTTTGATTGGGAAAAAAACTTCAAAGATCATATACTCCAACACCTCTGCCATGGGCAGAGGCACCTTCAACTAGAATAGGTTGCTCAGGTTCCCATCCAGCCAGGCCACAAATACTTCCAGGTTTGGGACATCCAACGCTTCTCTGGGCAACCTGTTACAGTGTTCAACAGCCCCACAGAGAAGAAACTATTCCTTATATATAACATTATTCTACCCTCTTCCAGTTTAAAACCAATGCCCTTTGTCCTGTCATTACAGACACTGATAGAATCTCTCTCTCTCTCTCTCTTATTAGACTCCTTTTTCTATTGGAAGGATGCAATGAGGTTTTCCCTAAGCCTTCTTTTGTCCAGACTGAACAACTCCAACTCTCTAAGTCTTTCTTCTTAGGAGAGGTGCTCCACCCTCTGACTATTACTGTGACCCTCCTCGGGACCTCAGGATCCAACAGGTTCATGTCTTTCTCCTGCTGGAGACTCCACAGCTGGATCCAGCACTGCTCCTCTGTTCTCATGAAAACAGAGGACAGAATCTCCTCCCTCACCCTGCTTTGTGCACTTCTTTGGATGCTGCCCAGGGTATGGTTGGCTTTCTGGGATGCGAGCACACATATGTAATTCTCATATGTAATTCTTTTTATCTGCTAGTATCTTCAAGTCCTCCATAGGGCTGTTCTCAATCCATTTATCTCTCAGTCTATACTGATATGGGAAATTGCCCAAACCTAGGTACAGGACCCTGTACTTAGCTTTGTTGCATTTCTTGGTGTTCACATTTGCCCTCCCAAACCTGTCAAGCTTCCTTCCTTCAAGTGTGTACTGCTCAGCTTGGTGCAATCCACAGACTTTCTGAGGATGCACTTGATCCCTTTCACTATATCACTGACCAGTAATGGTCCCAAATGACAGGATCCTGAGGAATTTTGTGACCTCTTCAGCCAGAAGAAGAACTCCATCCGGTTATTTTCAACTTCGTGGGCTGCTTCAACAACTGTCTACACATAGTATGCCAATTTTGGCCACAACCAAAGCCACACGCTAGAAAAAAATCCTGAAAACTCCATGTGGATCCTGTTGCAATGGTGGCAGGCCATTGGGAAGACCACCATCAATTCCAGTTCCCCTCAGATCTGGCACTTTCAGGGAAGAAGGCATTTGGCCATGGCCATCTTCCTTATGGGCTGGGTGCCAGGGACACTGAGCCACAATTTTGCTTGGGCCTGTAAGACAAGCACCCAATTAATGGCACTGCAAAAGCACAAAGTGAAAGGCATGGAATGGCAGGCCCTTCAAGAGTGTGCTGTAGCTACAGTTATTCCCAAAGAGGGCTTGTGTCCTGATTTCTCTGCAAGGAACTAAAGCTAGCCTGTTTTTCTGAGTAATGACAGAACAGAAGAGAGATAGAAGGAAGAGCACTGGACCCGTGGAAAAAAGAAGCTGGGTCAGAAATACAGTGTAGTGCACAAAGCAAAATATTTAAAGGATCTATCTTTCACACAGTCACACTGGTTACATTCCCCTGCTTTTACTTGTGAACATGCATGTGCATAGTCACATATGTGTGATGCCATAGTGTTGGTGGCTTGAGTTACCTTGAAGCTGGTCTTCAATAAGAGCCACAGAAAATCAAAAAAATTGGAGAAAGTCAGATCTTGGCCTTGAGGATCCTTTCAGGTATAAAAGTGCAAGTGTTCACTAGGGGTTTTAAATGCATACTGTGCAGGCCAGTATAGAGTTGAGTGAGGGTTTTGCTGGTTTGTTGGACAGTTTTTTGGTTGTTTTTTTTTTGTTTTCTGGGGCTGTAGGGTTTTATTGGTTTGGTTTTTTTTGGTTTTTTGTTTGTTTGTTTGCTTGCTTTGAGGTTTTGGGTGGTTTTTTTTTGTTTGTGGTTTTGTTTTTTGAGTTTTGGTTGGGAGTTTTTGGGGAGTATTTTTCTGTTTTTTTATTTTGGTTTGGTTTGGTTTGGTTTGGTTTGATTTTGTTGTTGTTTTGTTGGGGTTTTTTTTGTTTGTTTGTTTTTTGTTTTTTACTTTTGACTATTTTTCTGTTTGTTTCATTGTGGTTTTTCCCCAAAATCACTATTTTTTGAGTAAAGCTAAAACAATTTACAGCTGTGGGATGCAAAATTCAAATTTTTGACTCACACAGATTTTAATTATTACATTAGTCACATGCTCAGGCAAAGCACAAAATCACTCCAGGAAAAAAATTTCTCCAGTCAACTCAAGACTACTAGATTAAGGAAAAGAGGAATTATGCAGTGCAGGATTGCTTTTAAAAATACATTCTATTCAATCAGTGGATTACATCAGCAGTTGAGTCAAAGCCTTACTTTCACGAAGATTGGACCTTCAAGTTTGTCTAGACAAGTAATTTACAGCAAGGGAAAAAATCTAAACCATTGAATCCTAATGTTGTAAACAGTCTGTTATCAAGACTGGCAATACAGACAGGGCTCTACTTTTCTCAAGGACCACCCACAAGAGAAAGAATTTGATATGGCAACTTGCCTGAAAAATGTATTTATTATATCCCAGTATGTGGTAGCTGCATGAAAGAGCTGTACGAGTGGGGAGTGCTTTGCTGAGGGAGCAGCTGATGGGATTGGCCTTGGCAGTGACTGTACTGTGCACTTCAGAAATGTCAGTCCTCCTAAAACACAGAATAAAGACACGGAGTCTTCAAACAATCTCTTGACTATTCTGCTCTGTCCTTTAATCTTTCCAGCGTTTTGGCATTTCAAGAATCCCAAATTAATCATAACAAGTGTAAAGGGACAGTTGTCTTTCCCCCTGCCCCGTTTCTTTTTAAAGAGCCTTCTTGATTAAGAGCCTACTTACAGACCTTCTGCATGGTCTGCAAGCCACAGTAGCATATATCCTGGTACATATGGGTTTCTGAAGGCAAAGGCAGAATTCAGCATTACAACCCAGAGTCTTCCAAAGTGAGACACGCCATCAGTCACTGTCGGTGGCTGCAGCAGGAACATGGCAGACATCTGGTATAAACTGCCCCTTGACATCCCCTAGCATCTCCTGAGACAGCTGTAGGACAATGAGAGCTTTCTAAATCCCATTTTCAGTCTTGGGTATTAAAGATGGATACCAGCATCTGCACTTACACATCTTAGAAAAGTCTGTGTGATCTACATTGAAATTGCTGTCCAGCTTACTGAGAGAACTGGGAGAGTGATAGCAAAATACACTTCTGGCTTAAGTCTCCTACATTGATTTTGGTGTATTTTAACCTTACAGAAATTATTAAAATCAAGAGTGACTGAAATGTTATATAAAGCATATTTTACAATAAGGATAATAATAATAATGATAATAATGATGATGATGATGATGATGATGATGATGATAATAATAATAATAATAATAATAATAATAACAATAATAATAATAATCCCTGAACTTTTCCAGTGTTTCAAATCTAGCTGAATTCTGGCATTTTTCATGAAAAACTGAGGCAGTCACATCAAAAAGGAGAAAGCACTTATAAAACAGTTCTCCCCTCTCCACAATGTTTTGAGGTATTGATTTTAGTGGGTTTGGTTGGGTTTTTTGCTTTGGTTTGGTTTCTGTATTTTCCAGTTTTGTTTGATTTTGAGTTTTTGGGGGGGTTGGCTGGTTGTGAGTTTTTGTTGTTGTTGTTGCCAAAAAAAAAAAGTACATGAAAAAAAAAGGCTGGTTAGTGTTTCTGGCTACTTGCTTGGTGAAGAAAAACACAAAAAAAGGAAGCTGGCCCAAGAGGATTATTACATTATTCTCTCCCCTTCTCTTTCCTCTGCTACTCTGCAAACTTCCGAGTTGAATGGTTCGGGAGTAAGTGAGTGGGGAGCAAGGTCAAACACTGCTTTACCCAACGAAATCACATCTTGATAGCTTTGCTAGCTCAAGGGGGGAGTATAAAATCTACTGGAGGATGACCTGTTGCATTTTGCACCGCCCTGAATCCAGGCAGCTAGGATTGTTACTCCCTAGGAACAGATTAAAAATATATTGGGTATTCCCAGAGAACCTTTTGGAAAATCTGTGTGGCAAAACAATTGTTGCTACTGCTCACAATGCTAGAGGCCTGTTTCAATACAACGAGAGACTTTGTTGAAACTGTGACCTAGGAGGAGATGTCCTCCTGCCACCAGACTTTGCGATGTTGTGAGCACAGTGTGAGTCTGTGCTGGGGAAATACCTTTGCTGAACAGGCCAATGAAAATTAAATCAAGATCAAAGTTTTTTTCACTGTCTTCAAATAGACATTGACCTAAAATTTGCTATAGAAGTAAACTGTGGGAAGAAACAATGACAAAAATGTATTTGTGCAGAAATACTTGGCAAAGGAAAGGGAGAAGTAAAAAGTCTAGACTAAAGCCTATTTGGGGTGCAGGAGAGAGGGGGAGATGGCTGGCCCCAGTGCCCGAGCTGGAGCAATAGAAGGGCAGTGGTCTAGGCTGAGGACTGATGTTGGTACAGGGCTAAGTAGGGGGTCTGTGATTATTAAGACCTCTGGATCAAAATGTCTCTCTATGGAGACAAGAACATTTATCCCACTAGTATTATATAATATAGTATAATATATTATATATATTAGCAAAGATACTAAGATGTGAAGCCACCTTTTTGGAGGACTTATTGCAGACACAGGGAGGCTGGTTAGTATTACTGCTGTTTAATGGCTTAGTATATGACAACACTGTGAGTACTGGGAAATGTAGTTCTTTCCCTACAGATTGTACAGCCTAAATGACTTCTGGAAGAAAATAGAGGCAGCCTATATTAGGATTATATCTGTTGGAATCTTCCTGTCCAGGGGAGGCTAACTTCTACAAGTGTGCTACAAGTACTGATCTGTCAGCATGGAAAGTAAGCAGGAGAAAGACTTCCAGTGACCTCAGTGGGCTTTGGCTCAATCCCTACTGAGACAGAATGAATCTGCAGGAAACAAGACGTCTTCTGCTGATACCAGATACTGTGTTTCAAGGAAAAGTATAATACTGTAATCTGTCTACACTCAGTCCTAATAGGATTTTTTTACGCAGCACAAATTTCTTGCAGGGAAGTGATCCGATTGAGTTAATCAGACCAATTGACACCTCTTACTGAACATTGAAGTGCTATTATTAAAACTAAGAGGTAAAAATACCAGATTTTAAATGCTTATGTAGGATGGTGAGCCAGTGTCTGGGAATGAGGTGTAGATTGGCCTCACTCCTGGAACAGGCACAGCAAGGGTGTGCTCTGCAGGGAAGTGAGCAGGTTGAGGGAGGTGAGTGATGCAGAGATGTCTTTGTGCTGCTGGCATAAGGAACTATCCTTCTTGCATCATACTAGAAAACAGAAGCACTGCCTGGTGCCTGGAACTGTCTCCTGAGAAGCAGTAAACCAAGAGCTGGCCTCACCTCTGAGACGTGCCATGAGAGTATGTAACCAAAACACAGTCAGCAGTGCATCTCTAGCTTGTGCATGGAGAACAGCAATGGTGCTTTGGTAGGAGCTCACAAAATTGTACAAAAAGCAGAACAAGTCAGGGTTGAGAGAACAAATTAGACCTTTAGGCTTTATGCACACTGCTGTTTAAATAAAGAAAGCAATGAATTAAAGGGAGCCGCGCAGCTAACTGAGCAAATACCTCTGGGGGGCACTATGACCCCAAAATGAAACGCTGGCAAATTTGGCTGCTATTTTATTACCCTGTCTTTTTTTCTTCTAATGGCATTGCAGGCTTAGTACACTCATTCAGTTACTCTCTCCAAGATACATACATACTGTTGGTATGGGGTTTTTTTAAGGAGAAATGAAAGAAAAATTAAATGCTGAGGGAGTTTTTCTTGAGACAGAGCACAGTGAAACCCAGATAAAGGCATCGTTGAATCTCTGCTCCGCCTCAGCCATACAGAGACCACAGCACGTTTCAGCTCCACTCTTAGCTGGAAGGTCTGACGATCCAGCAGAAAGTCCTGCCTTCTGTACACCTCTCAACAGCATGCCGCCCACATTAATAACTTCCGAAACACCTGACTGGGCATGCTCACACCAAAAGCCCACTGATGTCAACACAGTATTGAAGAAGGATCAACACTACAGGAGATCAGCCCACGGGGCACACCTGGTTCTGGTTTATGTCTGCTCTGCTTGCAGAGTTTGGTCTAAATCCCCTGTGTTGTTCCGTTCCTACCCACGGGCTAACATATGGCTGGGAGTCAGATCATCTGACTGCTTTATGGGCTCTTATCTTTCACTGTGCTGCACACAAGCAGAAAGACTTCTGGATCTTGCTCTGGTAGAGCAAGCAATTATATAAGTGACATTAGGTAAATAAAACATCTTTTTCCCTTTGAAGAACACAAAAGAATATTATATATCTTCTCTCTGATCAAAGATGGTTATATTGCCCTTTTTGTTACAGATACAGAGATTGTTGTGTTTGTCTAATGTTTACAGCATGTAAGGCTGCTTTAATCTGTCACTCAGATTTCATAGTTTGTCTGCCTTTAGTTTTATCTCAGCTTTGAACAATAAGGTTTAGTGAGAAAGTACAATTGGGTATTTATGCCCCCTTTTTATTCCAGCTTGGGTTTTCACCTGCATCTTCTTTCTAATCCACTCCACCCCCTACTCTCCAGCCTGTGCTGAGCAGCACTGATGATTTAAGATTATAGTAAACATTTCACTTCAAACAGGATGGAAATATTTCAGATATCATTGAAATGGTATTGTCCTTCACACACAGTGACAGAGGGACTTGAGTGTGCATGCAAGAGTGGGAGAAAAAAAAGAAGGCTGTAAAAGGAGCTGAATTTAAGCATTGGCAGCCAGACAGTGGAGTTCTCTGGCAGACTGGCAGCTGCAAGTTGCCTGGAGGCTTTTTGGGCATAGTCAGGAACCGCAAAGGCTGTGGAGCCAGGCTTCATGACACCCTCAACAGCACAGCTAGACAGTCACACACAGACTTCACAGCACCATTTTTAAGCATTCTTAAATCTAAATCACTTTGAATTGTAGAGTCCAGAACTGACTTCCTTAAAATGTAAATAAAGTTCTGAGTCAATGTGAAAGTTATGAGAAAAGTAGAACTTGTAACTTCAGACATTTCAAGTCGTCTGAACATATATCTGTTTTAAACAAGTAAGTATTGATTCCCTGACATTTTAGAGTGAAGAACCCAACTCAGCTTAAATAACTGAAGTAGCTCATCTCAGTGGGCTTATCCAGGGCTTGCTGCAGCTTGGTCTGTGTCTGATTCTTTCACTGATCTCTGGTACCTAGATAGGTCATGCAGTGAATTTGTTTCTTGACTTCTTTAATTTGTCTGTCTTGTTCCTTAGATGGGACGAGAATTTGTGAAAACTAAAGCCACCTTAAAATGAAGATTAATGAAACCAGTTTTACTAGCAAGAGTTGAATACTTTGTAACTTTAATCAAGGGCCATTCTTTACC
>VZRH01000519.1:857543-949583 GCA_013397555.1 Urocynchramus pylzowi | reverse complement strand
CCTGCTCGGGGGCTGGGGCCGGTGTGAGGACACGTCTTGTTCGCGGGGTGGGGTGGGGCTGTGCGGTGTCCGCTTCAGTGCGCGGGTGAGGGTTGTGGATGTGAGCACTGTAGGAGGGCCGGGCTTCAGGTGCCTTCTGTAACTCTGAAAGGTGACGGAAACGGCTCTAATTTTCCATTCTTCCTGTTGGGAAGTCTTGTGCAGAATGCTCTTACGGCAGCCATGTGCTCACCACTATGCCTAAGTTGCATGCAGCCTGGAAAGCTCTCTTAAGCTTGACTTTTTTTTTTAGTCTGCAGCTTTGTGTCACGCTTTTGGTATAAGATGTACTTCCTCACACCAAAAATTCATTTTGTTCTCCTTAACACGTGGAGGCAGCATTTCCTTCTCCATTAGTGCTGACTGGCTGCAGAGTGGGCTCCGAAGAGGCATTCTAGGCGTGTATATCCAGAGGTGGCTGGATGTAAACAAAGAGCATCTGCGTTCTGTTGCGCACTGATGGCATGGCCACATTGTAGCTGCTCTGTCGGTGTCGTGGATACGCAGCACATAAAACAGTGAATATATGTAGGTGTTTTAAGTCGGTCCTGGGAGTACAGGTAGCCTTTCTAAGTGAAGGAGTATGCTTCTGGCTTGTTCATGTGAATGCCTGGCCATACAATGAAAAAAGCACTGTAGGGAATTACAGAAAAAAGGAGGTAAAGAGTGGGCTGGAGTCCAGGTGAGTTATTATAAGAGTTTGTTTGCAAATCTGTTTGCTCTTCTCTCATTTGAGACTTAGATTTATTGTTTGTAATTTTGCTCCTACAGAAACCTCTGTCCACGTGTATCTTGTGACTAGTGATACTTACATGTTTAAAGTCTCTGTGGGATCAAGGCATTTGATTTTTTTTTCCTTTTTCTTTTTGTGTTCTTACTTGTAGGTAGCCCTACTGTATCTGGTATGTCAGATATGGATTATCCTTTACAAGGACCAGGTTTGCTGTCAATACCCAATCTTCCAGAAATCAGCTCCGTCCGCCGAGTCCCACTTCCACCAGAGCTAGTGGAGCAGTTTGGACGTATCCTTATGTAAACAAATGTCTTAAATTCTGCAAGAAGTAGTGCTAGAAACAGCTTTCCTCCATATTTTTCTTCCCCAATCTTTTTGTCAGATTCCCAGGAAAAATCTTCAATGTTATTCAGGTTCTCTCAATAACACTCTAAGTGGTAACAAGGCACATTTGCTTGGAGTTGTTGATGGAATTGGTTTCTAAATGAAGAATTTTGAAGTATGCAGTTTGTGTAGCACTGTATATTAGTGGGTTTTTTTAAATGATTTTTTTAAAAGCTCTGAAGAGGATTTTGCTGTTGTTACCCAAAATGCATTTAATCCTTACATCAGCAGTGCTTCAGATATGCAGTGCAATTGTATGATGGGAGTATTTCCAGAGATAAGCAGAGCTTGGCTGACCATTGACAGTGACATCTTTATGTGGAACTATGAGGATGGGTATGTAGAGGATGCATTCCTGGTGTTGTTCTATTGGTATTATACCAGAAGTGAGCAACTGGAGCAGTGGGAGATTGTTTACTGGAAGCATGAAGGTGTGCTGTTCAGTTTAACTGATCTTAATTCCTTTTTGGTTTTACTAAAACTTTTGAATAGTAAGCATATAATGATCCGTAAGGGTTAGTAATATTGCTGCCAAATCATCCACAGGTGAGATAAAGGAAAATGTATTTGCTTTGGATCAGACATATCTAATATCCTAAAGTTACTGCTCTTCTTATGCAAAGGCTTTGCTTGTGCTGAAAAAGTAGATTAAAATCCCTCTAATTGCCTAACTTTTATAGGTAGATTTAATAAGTACTGAGATGCATGTGCAGTGACCAGTCGTTCCCACAATGGTGAGTAATAGGGCATTAGTATTTTGAAGTATTGTAATTGAAACTCTCCATCCTTGCTTCTTTTATGGATGCGTAAAACTGAAAATAAGTTCAGTACATTTTGAAATGGCATTGATCAGTTTATAGTTTGCATGTTTGCTTCTTTATTTGCCCACATAGTAGGCATTTGTGTTGTAAGAATTGCTTTGTTTGTTTCTTGCTTTGTTGGTTGAAAATCAACTGTAGGAACTTCAAGCAACTCAAATGACCTGCTTTCACTGAAAGTGAAAAATGTGGATGGCTTCAGAGTGTTGCAAAAGCATTAATAATTTTTAAATATACATTGATTTTATTTACTTTGTTATTATGTGATGTTATATGACAAATTTCATACAGTTTTTTGTTTATTTATTGACAGAGGAGATCTGGCTTATTTTGATGGACTCAGTGAAACTATTCTTGCAGTGGGCCTTGTAAAGCCAAAGGCAGGTAAGAAATATTATGACAGAGTTTAAATTGGACAGTACTGAACACCTCCTGTGCATTTTTTCAGTCTTTATGTATATATGAATTTGTATTTTATACAAATAATGCAATGTAAGGTAATATAAAAGCCAAAATATGTTTTTGGGTTCTATATATGCGTAGATATTAACATGCCTATGTATTTAATGCATGGATGTGGCACTTGGTGCTATGGTTTAGTTGGCATGGTGGTATTCAGTCTCAAGGTTGGATTCAGTGGTCCTGGAGGTCTTTTCCAGCCTCAGTGATTCTATGTTATTTGTAAATCTGTGGTTTATGTAGATATATATATATGTACGCACAGACTATATGGGTTGATTTTAGAAACATTAAAAATTATTTATGAGCAAAAAATAATGTATAGTTTAACAATTATTTTCACTGATAAGCTTGCAATTTTTTGCCACATCATGCTTTAACATTGGTACTGTTTATAAATTTATATATTCAAGTGATAATTTGGTAATTTCCATGAGATTCTGGTTTCTAGCCCTCCCAGTTATTTCAGTATCTAAGATAACATTAAGGTCAAAGTTGAATTGGCAAATGAGTTGAGTTTAAAAGAAGCATGTTGGCAAGAGAAATGTTGTTTTAAAAGTCCTGTATTTCATGAAGTGGAAGTTGAGCTGCTGGCCAATAATACTCCTTTTAATTCTAGAATTCCACAGATCATTAGGCTTAACATATGACTGTTCAGTCTAATCAGTTGATGTGGCTTTCCAGTGAATTTATTTGCTTACATCATTGTGATCAGAGAAGCAGGGTGCAAACTAAAATTTTCTTATTTTATTTAGGTATCTTCCAGCCTCATGTACGACACTTACTTGTTCTGGCTACTCCTGTGGATATTGTGATTTTAGGGCTTCATTGTTCTAATATACAAGCAGGTAATACTCTTCTCCCCTATTCCCAGTGTGTTAATTCCCATGTGTATTTACACATGGCAGTTTTATTAGCAGTCATTCAGAAAAATTAAAAAACCCCATATGCCAAGTGCCTTGCTCATTTTTAAATCTTTAAATCATGTTACAAGCAGGTAAGATAATTTTTATGGCGTGTGCCCTTGCTGGATCATGGACTCCATGAGAAGCATTGAGTTTTATTACTCGCCTATTTAATGTAAAAAAAGCTTTTGAAGCAGGTACTCCTGTTAATTAAACAGAATGTTGGAGAGGGAGAGAAGATAAGTGCATGAATCTTGAAACTGTGAATAGAGTTCATTAACTTTGTTGGCATTTGTATTCCAACCACAAAAATTTGGAACCTGATAGCATGTTTTTATGCCATATATACTGAGAGAAAAATTTGTTTGGCGAAAGTGAGAGAGCCATAGTACTTTTTTTTTTTTTTTAATAACGTGTCAATGTGAAAGAGAAAACAATTAGAAACCTGTGTTTTGGACTTGGTGTGATTTAGAGAAGAGAACAATCTATAGAAATGAAAAATACTGGATTTCTTTCCTTGGAAACCTACATAGAATGGATTTGTTACTCTGCAGTTCACATTGGACAAAAGCTGTTAGAGACTATTTTCATAACTATGAAATTCTCTGTAATTTTTTCTGGTTTCTGAAATGTTTCTTATCACAGACCTGTAGTATTTATTAAAACAGCTTAAAAACTAAAGAGGATTTATGGTTTTTTGTTTACTGAAGGTACTGGATCGCTTAATGACAGCATGTCTGGAGGAATGCAGCTGCTACCAGATCCTCTGTATTCGCTCCCTACTGACAACACCTACATCCTGGCAATCACATCCACTGATAACGGGAGGATCTTCCTAGCAGGGAAAGATGGCTGCTTATATGAAGTAGCATACCAGGTGACTGTTGTTTTTACACACAGGCTTTTTTCATTGTTTCACAGTTGTGGGATCTCAGCAGTAATAGTTCTAAAACATGTCAAGTTTGCGATCTCTTTTCTTCTGTAATTGTGTTGCATGTCTTGGTTGCACAACAGCTTAGGGTAGATGCATTTTCTTTGAAGAAGTAGTTTATGTGGGGAATAGCAGTGCAGTTTTGGTCAACTTTAAAAATTCAAATTGCATTATCTGCACATGGCTTTTTATGCAAAATTTTTGTTTTAATGATCACTGTTTTCTTTCTATTGAATAACACATACTTGTTCAATTAAATTAAAGTTTGCAGTTAGATCTTTATTTGTTTTCATACTCGTCCTTTGAATGACTTAATATCTCTTCTAGTTTGGTTTTTGTTTTGCTTTTTCTTTCAATGCTGTATTTGTTTTAAATTGTAGGCTGAAGCAGGCTGGTTTAGCCAGCGCTGTAGAAAAATTAATCATTCAAAGAGTGCGCTGTCTTTTCTTGTTCCTTCATTGCTACAGTTCACATTCTCAGAGGATGGTAAGTACTGATATTAAAGTTCTTAATAGCTGATAATGTAATGTATCCTTTTAAATAATGCTACCAGGAAGTCAGTCTGAATATTTTGCTTAATCAAGAGTACTTAGTTATTGTCAATGGTACTTGCAGTGGTTCATTATTATAGAAGAATTGCACAAAGGTTCTAGGTGACTGGAAGCTGGCCAATGTGATGCCTCTTCACAAAAAGGGTACGAAGGAGGATCCTGGTAATTATAGGCCAGTTAGCCTGACCTCAGTACCTGGTAAGGTGATGGAGCAGTTTACATTGAGTGTCATTACACAGCACTTACAGGATGGCCAGGATATCAGACCCAGCCCCCATGGGTTTAGGAGGGGTAGGTTGTGTTTGACCAACCTGGTCTCCTTTTATGACCAGGTGACCCGCCTGGTGGATGCAGGAAAGGCTGTGGATGTTGTCTAGTTGGACTTCAGCAAGGCCTTTGACACTGTCTCCCACAGCATGCTGCCAGCTCTTCCAGCTCCTGAAAAAGCTGGCAGCCCACAGCTTGGACAGGAGCACTCTTTGCTGGGGTAGAACTGGCTGGAGGGCCGGGCCCAGAGAGTGGTGGTGAGCGGTGCTGCATCCAGCTGGGGCCAGTCACCACTGGTGTCCCTCAGGGGTCTGTGCTGGGCCCAGTCCTGTTCAATATTTTTGTTGATGACATGGATGAGGGTATTGAGCCTTTCATCAGTAAATTTGCAGATTACACTAAGCTGGGAGCGTGTGTTGATCTGTTGGAGGGTAGGAGGACTCTGCAGAGACCTGGAACAGTTGAATGGATGGGCAGAGTCCAATAGGATGAAGTTCAGTAAGTCCAAGTGCCAAGTCCTGCATTTTGGCCACAATAACCCCCTGCAGTGCTATAGGCTGGGGATGGTGTGGCTGGACAGTGCCCAGGCAGAAAGGGACCTGGGGGTGCTGGTCTGCAGCCGGCTGGACATGAGCCAGCAGTGTGCCCTGGGGGCCAAGAAGGCCAATACTGGCATCCTGGCCTGTGTCAGGAACAGGTGTGGCCAGCAGGAGCAGGGAGGTCATTCTCCCCCTGTACTCGGCACTGGTGAGGCCACACCTTGAGTGCTGTGTCCAGTTCTGGGCCCCTCAGTTTGGGAAGGACCTTGAGATGCTTGAGCACATCCAGAGGAGGCAACGAGGCTGGTGAGGGGCTGGGAACACAAACCCTGTGAGGAACGGCTGAGGGAGCTGGGGATGTTTAGCCTGGAGAAAAGGAGACTCAGGGGTGACCTTATCGCTCTCTACAACTTCCTGAAGGGTGTTTGTAGTCAGGTGGGGTTGGTCTCCTTCTCCAGGCCGCAACTGACAGAACGAGAGGACACAGTCTTAAGCTGCGCCAAGGGAAATTTAGGTTGGATATTAGGAAAAAGTTTTTCATGGAAGGAGTGATAAAGTACTGGAATGGTCTGCCTGGGGAGGTGGTGGAGTCACCATCCCTGGATATGTTTAAAAAAAGACTGGATGTGGCACTCAGTGCCATGGTTTACTTGAGGTGTTAGGGCATAGGTTGAACTTGATGATCTTGCAGGTCTCTTCAAACCTAGTGATTCTGTAAAATAGAGACAAATTGTGTGTTTAGTTCAGGATGTAGATAGCAAAGCCTAAAAAAATGGACATTCCTTTGACATTTCTAACTAAAGTGAGTGGTATGTAGCACAAAATAATAGGTGCTTAGTGGTATCACCATGAACATGGAAAATTTATAAGTGAATAATCTTGCCTTCTTTCACTGTTTAGTGGAAACTTATTTTGAAATTACAGGTTTTTTCTCTGGGATTTTTTTTTGTTGTTCGTTTACTAGTAGTTGTGTTAGTTGATTGCTATTTTAAATCACACAGCAGCAGTTCTGTATGAAAGTGCAGTTTTTGTGAACTTACAATTCATTATTTTATAGACATTCTGTCCTAAACTTGCTTTCCCAAGTCTGGTGTTGATTTGCTGGTTCTCCCTTTTTTTCCTCTTCCTCAGATCCTGTAGTTCAAATTGCCATTGACAACTCTCGAAATATCTTGTACACCCGCTCAGAAAAAGGAGTCCTGCAAGTATGTGACTTCTTATGACTCTTTGGTCTGTTATTAATGTGTGTAATAATGTGCAGGTACCTTTGTAAGTTTACCTCAATACCTGAGAATTCTCTGTAGCTATGTCAGGCCCTTACTCATGTTTATCTTTTTGTAGCAATGTGCGTGCTGAAGATTTGAAAAACTTCTTTTCTGAGGAAAGAGTAGCCTCAATTCTATGGAAGCATGAGTGTGAAATAAAAATACAGCTTGAGTTACTTCTTGATTAGTGAGGCTGAATTTGTTATTTCATTGGAGATAAATCACTAAGCTGTGTTATTGAATTGCAGGTTTATGATTTGGGGCAAGATGGTCAAGGAATGACCAGAGTTACTTCTCTTTCACAAAATGCTATAGTTTCTGCTGCAGGGAGCATTGCCAGGTATGTTCATGACAGTTGCAGTGTAAGAGGCTTTCTTTAAGACCCATAGTTTCACAATGCAATTTTGAAGAATTTGCATGTTTCTTTGGATTAAAAGTGTATTGGGTTTTCTGTTTTATTTTTCAGAACAATTGATCGTTCTGTATTTAAGCCTATTATTCAAATCGCAGTGATTGAAAATTCTGAATCCATAGACTGTCAACTACTAGCAATCACACATGCAGGTAAAAAACCAATACTAATTCCACTCTACTTAAACTGATAAATGATATCTGCACAGTTAGTGACCTTTCTTATCTTTTGTTCAGGTGTCCGACTATATTTTAGTACGTCACAATTTAAACATCCAACAGCTCGTCCTTCCATGTTAACCTTGGTCCATGTCCGTTTGCCACCTGGATTTTCAGCTTCTTCGAATGTAGAGAAGCCTGCAAAGGTTCACAGAGCTCTTTACAGCAAAGGTAGGCAGTGAACATGGCTCAAGTGAGATTATTTTTTGTATGTGACAGTCACTATTACTTTGATCCCTGTAAACATCTATTTAACCTTATAGATGGCAAATGGTGTTAAAAGTGACCTTTTAAAGTACCATATGACATACAAATCCCAGAGATATTAGTTGCTGTTCAGATTGTATGATAGTGACTTAAAGATTGAGTTTTGCTAATTTAGGAATTAATTAATGAGTTTGCATTTAATGCATGATGTTTGCTTCTAATATGGACTTACTATTGCTATTCTTGCTAGGGGTCCTGCTGATGGCAGCTTCAGAAAATGAAGATAATGACATCCTGTGGTGTGTCAATCATGATTCTTTCCCTTTTCAAAAGCCAATGATGGAAACGCAGGTATAAAGCAGACTTCTTTACGATTTTGATGAAATCTAGGTATTATGTTTTCTAATAACAGATGCCTGAATCATACTGTCTGCAAGAAGTAAGTGACAAAATTTCATGAGGAGTTTGGAAACTCTACAAAGCTGAATGAGCCTCTCTTAGTAGGGATCCCTAGTTCAAGCATACTTTTCTAGTTTGATGCAACCTTTATGTCAAAAGCAATTGCTTTAACTTCTAAGACTTGACTTCTAATTAATATGTTTGAGAATACTGTTGTCTGTAGCAATGCTGCTTATTGTGCACAAGCACGGAAAAACATGGCCCTCGGTCCATAATGATGTTGATCAGTATAAAATTTGATAAAGGTTGTTTAAAATGTAGATGCTAGAAACTTAGTGATTCCTTATTTAAACTTACATGCCGTATCTTCATTAAAATCCACACATGATAAATGTCTTCATTATTGCATGGTGGGACGGTTTCTGACTTTCATTTTCCTGATTGTTATGTAAGTGGGTTTGTAAGAGAAGTTTGGAGGGGGTTAGTTGCCTTATGTGTAAGTTCAGGGAAAACATATATTTCATCTCTGAAAGACGTTTCAAGTCTTCTGCTGAGGTAGAGGAGTGACATGTCAAAAATACTGTTAATGAAGAAACAGCAGAGTTGGAGTGAATGAAGGGACTGTGTAAGTTTAAAGCTTCAAAGTTAGGTTTTGATTAATCTACTGTTTAATAATTTACAGAGGAACTTTATAGTTGTTTCAGATCCCTTCCCGCAAAAACTTAGACAGGAATATCCCAAGTGCCAACCTCTTTTTTCCCAAGGCATCTGACAGCAACAGCTAGGTTTCCCAAACAAAACTGTAGCCTGTTCTTGAGCAGCATGCTTCTGGTTGGCATATGTCATTTTGTGCAATGCCTTCACTAGTATGTGTCTCTTCCTGAGTTGTATTTGATGTGCTGCTGCCAACTGCAAAGGTCTTGTAAACATTTTAATTCAGTTGCAGCTTTTTTTGATTTTTTTTAAAGAAATCTTTTAAATTCATGATGCTTGCGGTGCTTAGTTCTGATGTGGTTAGTAGATGGTTGCTGTTTATATTGTAGCAGCCTTACTTTGCAAGTTGTTTTGCATTTAAATGTAAAACAATATCCCAGTCCCCCAAAAGAAGCAGTGTACTATTCCCTTTCTCCTAAAAGCAGTAGTGTATATATATATCTGTAAATTTGGTGGTAACTTTGTTAGACAGTACAAGAACTTATTTTTGTTGGGTTCTCTTGTGTGAGGAACAGATTCTGTTCTGTATAATTTTAAGTGGTAAATAGTAAAACATTACCATGCATGTGGAAAACCCATTTCTGCTACCAAACTGTGGATAACATCTATCTGTTTTTCAGATGACAACCCGTGTTGATGGACATTCCTGGGCTCTTTCTGCTATCGATGAATTTAAAGTTCAGAAGATTGTAACACCACTAAATAAAGACATTATTCCCATAACTGATTCACCTGTTGTTGTGCAGCAACACATGCTGCCACCTAAGAAGTTTGTTCTGCTTTCAGCCCAAGTGAGTATTACTTTTCTTGACATAGGTTACCAGAAGAATTAAGTATGAAATTGGACTTTTCATCTAAACCTGTACATGATTTCATTTTAGATGTGTTTTAAGGTTTATATTTTTAACTTGAAAAGAAATCAGGAAGATTGCTGGAACTATCTGTACCTATTTGAAATTTACTCAATGGTTTTAGATCAACATATTTTATATAGTGTATTAATAGTTTTTGTTGCTCTCCAGAAATCCTTGCAGATAAAAATGTGGGAATTTCCTTTAGCCTTGGTTATGCTCTTGATTATGTGAAATTGAATCAGTCACTGTCTGCCCAGAAAAATAGTTCAAATAAATATTGTTGGCAATTGAAATTTGAATTAGTAATTTCTTAATTATCATAGAAAAAGTCCCAGAAAAGGTTTTTTGAGTTGGTTTTAGGAAACAATAAGAAAGAAAAGAAAGAAAAAAAAAAGAAAAGAAAGTGAACTTGCCTATTTTTCTGATTATATTTAGCAATATTTTTGGCACTCAATATCTTGACCAATAGGCTATTTAAAATAGTATTTAAATATTAATGTCTTGCAAACTCTAGACCTGCAAGCTGCATTTGTTTAATAGCAGCTGTTTTGTTAAGGGCATTAATTGGGCCCTTTCTAGTAGTTTGAATGTAGGGAAGGTGATTAATGTGAAGTCCTACCATGCCTTGAATTCTTCAAGCATTTTTCTTTGAGGCAGTTTTCAGGATTTGCAAGATACACAAAGCCTTTCTTTTCAATGTATACTTGCATATGCAGAATGTAATCCTGTGCTTTGTGTTAGGCTAAGAATAACAAAATTAACTCAGTTTTTGGGGAGTTTGTAACCATTGCTGTACTTGCCTGCCTTTCCTTGATTCACTAGTGATTGGGAACTGGGCTTTGGACACCAGGTACGTTTTTATCCAGTGCTGCAGTGGAGGAAGACTCAGAATGCCAAAGATAAATGTCATGGAGGTGGGTGTGTTGTGATGAAACAGAGTAAAGACAACTTTAGCCTAACTTGCTTTGCCTTACTTTTAGGGAAGCATTATGTTTCATAAACTGAGACCTGTTGATCAGCTGCGGCATCTCCTTGTGAGCAACACAGGTGGAGATGGAGAGGAGATTGAGAGATTTTTCAAGTTGCATCAGGTAAGAGCATTTGATGTGTTATGAAAAATGGAAGACTTGTCACCTTTTCATTGTTGCTACAACCTTCTGGTCAATGTTTCATTTACTAATTAAAGTGATTGGTAAATTTTTCTTTCATCTAAATAGAGCTATATCATATAGAGAAATAATTTCTCATTTTATGATATCTAAAAACAAATGTGTAATTCACTTTCCCTGAAATTCCTATGTCTTGTATGTAGAAGTGTAGTGCACTTCTTAGTTTAGAAAGAAGTTTAAAAAGAACATCTGAGAGCAGGAGAGGAAGAGTTTCTAAAAAAGTTGAATTCCTACCACTACAAGGGATTTTTATATTTTGAAGGCCAGTAGAAATGTGTGTAGTTGGTCTGCATATTCTTTTTTATTAGCCGCTTAAGATAAACAAGAAACAAGCAGAAGCTTGGTTATTGTGGATTACAATTTTAATATGACTAGTATTGTGCAAGTATCTGTAGTGAGTGTTCATTGCAATTTCTTCTCTTGTGCTTGGAAAGGGCATAATTGGTATTGTAAAAGCTTATTAGAATATACAAACACTGATTTTTACAAGTGTTGTTTTCTTCAAACACAGTTGGAATTTATGTTTTTGTGTTTGTAGAAATTGCATGAATCTTAGTCATATTCAAATGTCAGGCATGGAGATTGTTCCCTACCAGTAGTAGCACTGAGTTTGCAAGAACTGTATAGCAAAATCTTACCTAATACAGTGGAATAACTTGCTAGGATTCACTTCTTGTCTGTAATTCAGAAGATCTGATTTCCCTGGCTTCTAAATAAAATTATGCAGAAAGTATTTGCCATTTCAGTTATTGAGGAATATAACTTCTATACATTTCTTACCGACTTGATATAAGACACACTAACATTGTAATATGCTCTAGGAGGATCAGGCCTGTGCCACGTGCCTTATTTTGGCCTGTTCTAATGCTGCATACGATAGAGAAGTATCTGCCTGGGCTACTCGAGCATTCTTCAGGTAAATTTTAATTCTGTCTGTCATTCTGAATGTTATGCTCAGGATCACTGTGGTCACTAAACACATGTAGCTTTTTAACCTGCTGTCAGTTCAGGGCCTAGTAACTTTTGGTTATAGATGTTGATGTTTTTGGTGATGTGGTGGTGGTTTTGGGTTTTGTGGCTTTTTTATTTTGGTTGGTTGCTTGCTTTGGTTGTGGTTGTTGCTGTTTAGTTTGGTATATTTTTTTCCAGTACAATTTGAGTGATGAATTATGAGCTTCCACTCTGGAGGATTAAATTCTAACCCATGTATCTTAAGTGCTACATATCCTTGGTATGGTGCAAATATGTGTGTTTTCATTAGCTGCCTTGAAGAAGTTGGTTTATATGGAGAGTCATAAAATTGTTTGGGTTGGAAGGGACCTTAAAGATCACCTTGTTTCAACCCTTCTGCCTTGGGCAGGGATACTACCCACTAGATAATGTTGCTTAAGGCCCCATCCATCCTGGCCTTGAATACTTTAAAGAATGGAATATCCTCACCGTCTTTGGCCAACCTCTTCCGGTGCGTCACCTACCTCACAGCAAAGAAATTTTTCCTAATACCTAACCTAAATCTGATCTTTTGGCTTAAAACCATACTCTCTTGTCCTATGTCTTGTCTGCTGTCTGCTCTTGTAAAAAGTTGTTTTCCCTTGATTTTTGTAAGATACCCTTTGAGTCCTGGAAGGTGCTATAAGATCACCCCAGAGTCTTCTCTCCTGTCTGAACAACCCCAGCTCTCAATCTGTCTTCACAGCAGAGCTGCTCCAGCACCCTCATGGTCTTCATGGCTTCATGTGGACCTGATCCAGTGGGTCCTAAGTCTTTCTTGAAGTAAGGACCCCAGAGCTGGATGCAGTGAGGGTGTGCATGTGGGGTATCACAAGGAGAGGATGGAAGGAGAGAATCGCCTGACCACTCCTATATTGATGCAGCCCAGAATAGTGTTGGCTTTTTGGGCAGACTGGTGGTTTATTTTCAGCTCTTCATCCATGAGAACCCCTAAGTGTTTCTACACAGGATTGCCCTCAATGAGTTTTTTTTTTTTCCAGTCTGTGCTCTGTAGGGCAGTGCCCTGACCCAGGTGCAGCACCTTGCACTTGGTTTTGTTGAACCTCATGAGGTTCTTGTGACCCTGTGTTGTGGGTCTTTCGGCTGTGCTACAGGGAGAGAAAAGAGTTTTTGGTAAGATACGGCTGTTGAGTGTGATGATAAAATGTGCAGCTTGGAGTGTTGTGTTCCCAAAAACTTACTAGTTCCTTGCCAAAACTTGTGCAGGTGTTGAAGTCAGTAAACTGTTTTCAGTAGGTTGTGAATAATTGCTCTTCATTAAATTCAATTTTATCACAAAATCTGAGACAAAATGTGGATTATAACTGTGGAGTTAGCAAGGGAAGTCATAGCAAAGTGTTCATGTAACACTGTGGGATAGAGATGAATAGAAATTACTTGTGGATGATAGAAAGACAACCATGAGTCATCTCAACTGTGCCCTTCTTTCTACTTCCCGGTAGAAGCAAACCTTGAAAAGATGCTAAAGCATCTTTTTTTTTCCTAAGTCTGACTTAGGAATTGGTAAATTTCTCTTTAAAACTATTCTGGGATTTTTATTTCCCATTTTAAAAGAGCCCCAGAATTGCTGTTAGTTCACAAAGGCATGAAAATTGAATGGGCTGTGTATGACATGTTGAGAATTTTTGGTTTTGCAAACTTTAGGTATGGTGGAGAAGCACAAATGAGATTTCCATCAGCTCTGCCTCCTCCCAGCAACGTTGGACCTATTTTGGGTTCTCCTGTTTCTGCAGGTATGTAGCAAATATTTCATCGTTTTGGACAGGTTTTTATTCCTTGAATATGTTGTGTTTTGTCTTCTCACAATTATTTGTGTTCTTTTTGTCTGAAATAGACTGTGTTTTTCACTTACTAACTAGTTAATGACAAGAGGTTTTTCCATTTCTCTTGAGTGATTTTTGGATCTAGTGAGGGGACCGATATCTCAAATGATGTGTCCATATTGCATATACTCTGTTAGACACTTTGAAGAGGGTATACATTTGTTACTTCCAGAGTCATTTCAGCAGCTGAGAACAACTTACCAATAATGTATTTCAGACTTCATGAAGCTTAGCTGGTTGCTGTGTAGATATAACAGTATCTTCCTGCGTTGTCATTGTCATGCCTCTACAGATACTGCTTATGAGAAGGAAGAAGAAATTTGATCAAGAAATGAGCTAGTCATTTAGAGTGATTTCTCTCTTTAAAAGCTCTGTCTTCAACATTTGGTTTCTGCTTCAGTCTTCAGCACCACCTAAAAGGAGAAAAGCACTTATTTTTTCTCCTCAGAACTTGATGCTTCTTGGAGTGAACGCCTTTTTGTACTTTCCGATTCACTTAAATTTCTACAGTTGCTGTCCCTTAATATGCATTACTCAATTTCAGATTGGAAGGGTTTTTAAAAAAGAAATTCATTATGATGAGTTTGAAATTCTGATTGAAATACTGAATTAAATTAATTACTGTTTTTTATCTAGATACTGTTTTTTATCTATAAATAAAAATACTATTTTTATTTTTTATGTATAAAATCCTCTTCCTTCATCTGACATGTGGCATTCAGTTTTACACAACAGACTTGGGAAATAAACTTGTTTGCCTGGAATTCAAGGAAATTCCATTTCATTACCGTATTTTGACATGTATCCAATTTCCTTAGTATTGGAGAAAAATGTGGTGAACTAGGATGAAATTTAGGAAAAACAGTTGACCCTGTTTTTCAGAATTCTTAACTACTATTAAAACTCTAAAGAGGAACGACTACTTTAATGAATTAGTAGCATCACTTTCCAACCCTTTTGGTATGGAACAGTAACAGCGTGGGCAAGAGCTGAAGCAAGGCATAAGAATGTAAAATTAAATCTGAGTTGGAGAGAACAGTAGCTATGGGAAGAACAGGTGCTAGGAGCAGACTAAAAGTGAAATTAGGTTGTGGGGGAAATGGCAGGAAGCTCTGTAGTCAACAAGGAGACTCATTTTAGGACTATATGTATTTTTCCCAAGTCTAAATGTTTGCTTATTTTTGTCATTCTGTCGTAAATGCCTCTTTCAAACCTAGTATCAAAGCAGATGTTTCCATTTTGCTTCAGTAACAGGTCCAGGTGGAAGATGGCACCATTCTTCTCCTACTACTTTCTCGGTTTGCTCAAAGGGTAGAGAACTGTCATGTGAAATTAAGATTCTGATATTGTGGATGTCCCATGTGGTGGATCAGACACTGCTGACAGAAATTCATTCAACCACCTCATAATTTTGCATGTGAAACTAACATAACAATAATATTAGCATTAAAAGGCCAGGTGCCATTTCCATCTTTTTCCCACTGTTGAAAGTCTAGTCATGCATTTGCATGCTGCTTTTCTGCAATTTTGTGCTTTGCTTTAGCACACATGACAATGTGCTCTGAGAATGTATTGGCACTGTGTTATCCTCTGTGCTGTTGTGTGTTGCCAAGTTGAGAGAACTGCAGCAAATTAGGCAAAACTGTATCCTTTGGTAAAAGCCAAATTTTCAGAGTGCCAATTTTTCTTACCTTTTCTGTGATACATCATCTTGTTTGCTAATGGTATGTGGACATTTCTGTAGATGATCACACATGCTCCTGATATTTTGAGGTCTTAAGTTAGCTTTTCAACTTAATTTGCAGGAAGAGATGGAGTATTCATGGCTGAATGTGAGGCTGTGGACAGTCTCAGACTTAGCGTTTTGAGTTAGCATTCTTGCTATAGTGTTTGTACATCTGCCCCACTTAAAAATGAAAAGTAATATTACTAGTGTTCAGCATTCAGAAGGTGAGGAACAGCAAAAAATATGTGGGCAATATTATATCCAATGCAGACAACAGATGGTGTGCAATAAATTAACACATGAATGCTGGGAAGAAAATGCTGCTTCTACTGCTCTTGAAGGAAGTGTATCCATTTATTTGACTTGTGGAGTGTTGGTTGATAAGTGAGTGCAATTTGATACTTTAATATAAACAAAACATTGAAAGTATTTGATTTAACAACTTTGCTGCTTTTGCACAGATACTTTATGGCCTGGATTTGGGAGGGAGCAGTTTTGGATCGTGTTCCACAACCTTACCTTTATTTCTTTTCCTTTCTTAGGTACCCCTTTGACTGTTGATAGTCCATATTCTAATCCTAGCATTTTGACATCTGGACAAGGTAACACCTTCTTCTCCATTTTTATTTATTAATTTTTAAGTAGGATTTTTCATTGGCATTGAAATGAGTAATATTTACCTATTCTTACCCTAGGTTTACAACCTCCTGCTATGTCAACTCCCATTTTTCCTCCTGGAAATTCCATGTCTCACCCTGGTACATCCATTAGCGGAATGATGGGTCCCGAGATAGTATTTTCTGGAAGACACAATGGCATCTGCATATACTTTGCCCGGATTATAGGGTGAGGTCTTTGTAAAAAGAGATTCTGTCACTCAATTTGTTTCATAGTTTTTCTTTGCACTAATAGGTGTGTGTAGGTGGTGCATGCTATATTAATAGCCTTTAAATTTGAAATTAGTAAATTTTAATGTTGTGTTTATGAAGTACCTGTCTATATAATATGTTGGTTTTGCATCTCTTTTAATAATAGTACATTCAGTGAATGCCCAGGGTGGGAAAGTTGCTTAGATAACTGAGCCTGCTATCAAGTGCATAAACAGAACTCTGAAATCTCCAGGTTTATTTTTCAAACCTACGAGTTGTGTGTTTTCAACTCCTACTGAAGGACGAAACAGAAATGCAGAAGGATTTAAAAGATCAGAGTCCTATCTTCAACTAATTTCTATGAAGAATGTTTAGTCAGAATCAGAAGTCAGAGCAATGAAGCACAACTGAAGATTTTGTTACCTTTGGAGTTGAGCCCTAAACAACCCAAGCAAGAACAGAGTTCTGCATATGTTGATCTCTCTCCATGCTGACTGGAAAAGAAATTTTTGTTACAAGACTTGTTTGTTTACACTGTATTTCCAGGGAATCATATTCATCTATAGTATTTGAAAGTGTCAAATTTAATTCAATTAAAGTTTTTAGATCTGGAATTTTGCTAATTATTTATAGCTGCACTATTCATTATTATATAATGGCTAGGTTTTAGAATATTTAATTTTCATCCAAAATTAATCCTTATTTTAGACTTGTAGCTTCAAAGTTTTACCATTTCTTTTTCAAGAAATTATACATAGAAGACTTACAAAAATACTTGGTTAAACGACTTGGCTTTTTTTTTTTTTGTTTTGCAGAAATATTTGGGATGGCAGTATAGTCGTGGAGAGAGTTTTCAAAAGTGGCAATCGAGAAATTGTTGCAGTATGTAAAAGACTGTTGTGTTCTTGAAAGTTTCTTTTAGTATTTAAGTCCTTTTAAACTTCCATTCTTAGTTATAAACTGTTTGATACAAAACCCATCATTTGCCATTTCATTGTTTTCTTAAGTGCTGAGCTCTTAACTGATAATTAGTTGTCTTTTAAAGCTTTTATTTTAAATAATACTTTCTAAGAGATCAAACTAATTTAATCTCTGCTCTTAGTTGGCAATGGCCAGTTTTCTCCATGTTTACTGATGTTATTTCCTTGATACCCACTTAGGGTTTCTGCATGCTCCCTCCAGACAAACCCTAAAAATAAAATGCTTTAGTGATTTGGGATAGTCACTGCAGTTGTGGAAGGACATAAAAAAATTTTCATCATTTGCCTAACTAACTTCCTGCTGTTTAATTTTTTTGTCCGTGATGAAAATAAAATCTTTTCTGGCTGTGGCTGTTAATAGAGACCAGTGCTCAATCCTTGTTCTAGTTCAGAGTTGGAAGTAGTAAAGCATAGCTGATTTAGTAATCAGGGGGGCAAAGAAAGTAGCCTGATACTCAGTATCTTGAGTACTGTCTATGTGCAGAGGACTCCTTCCCCTTCACGTGTATGCTGCCTCAATGAATGTGGTATAATTGTGTTGTGTTCTAGTGATCTGTTACTAACACACAATTTATTTGTTGTACCCTCTTATATGTCTTTTCAGTGATGTTAGCTTAAAATTGAATTTTTTTGGAAAAAGAAGTTACTTTCTTTTGCAGATAGAAAGCAGTGTTCCATCCCGTATGCTGGAATGTGTGCTACAAGAACTAAAAGGTTTACAAGAATTTTTGGATAGAAATTCACAGTTTGCTACAGTCGGAGCACTTGGAAACCCAAGGTATTATTAATTGTGGTAAATTTACATGTGCTATTTAATGTCCAGCTTTTGAAAAACTACCATAGGTGTTTTGCTGAGTTGAAGTGTTTGTATAGTCTCCAGCTTCAATATTCAGATGCTAAAAATGAGTTTGTTACATTCATCTTTAAGGGATTCGGTATTTGTAATCATATTAGCTTTTTTTGGGTTTTTTTTGAATTGCAGTTTCAGCACACCAGCCAATCTACAGCAGAGACTCCTGGGTTTTATGCGGCCTGATGGTGGAAGTTCTCAGCAAGTCCAGCAAGAACTCCAAAGGAAATACCATGGTATGTAATTTAGAACAGGAAGTATCAAGGAGTGGTGCATTTAGATGTTGCCTTTCTCGCTTTTCTTGTGAAACCATCTGAATAAAAAGGCCTTTTTTCCACACAAATTTCATGTTGAATATCATGCCATTGTTTTGCACACTTACCTGTCTCCTTTTTTTCCTTCCTAATGTTCTCCATTATGGATAAGTTTGTTTAATCTCCTCACTACAGTACTTAGTAGCTGCACAACCATTTATATTTACAAGATAGCATTTACTAAGCAGTTATTTTATGAGACAAGTGAGCATGATGTCATGTTAAAAAACTACTGTAGTGCAGATTTCCAAAGGTACAGTCATTGAAATGTCTACAAAACTTTGTTTAGAAATATGAGATCTGTTACACAGCCCTTTTGAATTCTTGTCTTCTTATAGTGCAGCTTTTGCCCACCACTTGCAGGCAAGTGGGGAAATGTTGTTGCTGCATATATAGAATTGAGAATGTTTGTGGTCCATGTGTGTGTAATCCTGGGTTTTTAATAGTGTAAATATTAACATTTTCTGTAAGTCACCATGTAGGATTTGGTAGATCTTTAATTTATTTTTTTTATTTTCATTCTGTACTGAGTTCATGAATCCTTTCAGATTGCTGAATGACACAACGTAATTATTTTTAACCTCATTTGTGAAGTGTAAACGCTCAAAAGTAAACACATAAATTGTTGCAATTCTGCCTATGTTATAAGTATGAAAACATTATCCTTTCAGTTTATATAATACATCTTACCAGATTTAAATGTTATAGTTTTTGAAGTAGTTGTTGCTTTAAAGATAGTGTAGACAGTATTGACCACAGCTGTAATTGTAATTGTTCTCTCTACAGTAAATAGAATAAGTAAATATACGTAAATACAGATAATCAAACAAAGGGAATATGTATGGGTTTAATTTGATTATTTTTAAGTTCAGCAGAAATACATTTATAATACATATTTTTGAAACAAAAGTAAAATTTATGACTGATGTGTAAATCTAGTGCACAGGAAACCATACTTGTTTTTCAGAAAGTACAATTCCTTTGTTGCATAGTTTGCAATAAATGTTAACAGAGGGTTATTTGTTTTGGGACAGTATTAACATGGCATTTTTCTCCAAAGAGAGCTAGACAGCATTAATCAGCAATGGAAGAGAAAAAATGATAGAAAGTTAAGGGGATGGTTACTGAAAAACCTCAAAAACGTACATGCTTATTTGAAGCATGTGGAACAGTTATTTGCTGACAGTTTCTGGTTTTTCAGCTGAGGCACAGCTAACTGAGAAGACCTCACTTCAAGGCATCCAGCAGCTTGTTCGCAAAACCTGCCAGGCACTGGCTTTATGGAAGTTGCTATGTGAGCACCAATTCAGTGTTGCTGTAGGTGAGCTTCAGAAGGTAAGATTTGGATAATAGAATTTTAATTTGTTTATACTAATCACCTGAATTTCTTTTGCTGCCTAAGTATTCCCAAAGGACTATTACTTAAATTAATTGAGAAACATGAATTTTAAACCACACACAAATTTTTTTATATGTGGTCACAAATGTTTAAGAGACTGACATGTAGTATTGACATAATCACTCAATTTTATGCCATTGAAAGTGTCACTAACAATAAATTGTTCTACTTTTATTAATAGTTAATACTGAGTCTCATTTATAAATTACTGGTTTTTTACCTTAAGCATGTTCTGCAAAATGTTCTGAAAAGAATAGACCAGCATATTCCAGCCAAGTGGAATTCACTCTTTGTGTTAGTCTTGGTGAAAGATGGAGAACAATAGGGTAATAGAGTCCTTGCTCTTCTGTGTAAGCAGGGTACCAGAATGTACCACAGAAGAGCTGAGGTTGGAAGGAACCACTGGAGATCATCTGTCCCCTTTGCAGTGGGGCTAATAATCTAATTGACTCTCAAAGCAGGGACAGCTAGAGCAGATTGCCCAAGACTGTGTCCAGTAAGGATTTTAATATCTATAAAGGTGAAAACTCCACAGTATCTCTAAGCAACCTGTTGAACCACCTCTAGAGCAAGAAAGATTTTTCTTCTATTCAGGTGTAATTTCCTTCGCTTCGATTTTTTACCATTGTGCAGTGTCCTGTTACTGGTTACTGCTCAGAAAAACTTGACTCTGCATTCTTTACACTTTCTCAAAAATATTAGTAAGATCCCACATATTGCCCTCTAAGCCTCCAGGCTAAATGATCCCAGTTCTTTCAGGCTCCTGGTTTGTAACAAAGGAAACTTGTAGAACAATGGGTGCTACTGCTCTGCACCCTTTGCTAATGTCAAATTCGCAGCCAACCATTGAAAAAAGTTATTAATTTGAATACTGGGCATTTTGTCCTAAAACTTGATTATCTGAGAAGTTGTATTCTTTGTTCACAAAAAGAATAATTTTAAAACCTTACAGAGGCACAGAAGCTGTTGCTCTTCAGAGTGTTGCATGGGGGAGCTTTGTGCAACTTTATTTGTATTGAACAAAGAGCTAACTAACTGTTTAACAAGTAAAATGTTTTCCTTTGTCTTAGTAGATACAGAACTTTTGTAGCTGTATTATCATGCTGTTAGTATCATCTATAGACACTACATAGATACTAACTAGACCCTACTGGCAACTATGTGCACAAATATTCATAATAAATTTTAAAAAATATGAAACCTTCAGTGTAATTTAATCTTAAAAAGCTTGATGAGTTCAGACCTTGAATTTTCCAAACTCCTGCTTTTATTGAATCTGTCATTTTTCTTGTTCTGAATATTAAAACTTTACAGTCATAGGGTGACTAGACAGTCTCATAAGGTGTTCATTCTGACAGTGCCCTGTGAAGTAAAAGGAACTGCTAATTCTATTCTTGTCAGAGATCTGAAACAGAGGGACACATAGTGAAGACGGCAGAGGAGGTCTGTTAAGAAGAGTTTTCACTGTCCTTAGGCATCCAGCAAGGCTTTTAGAAATAGCCCTTGCTTTATTATTTTTATTTTGCTATAAAGTGTGTATTTTAAATAATGTATTTCTATGCTGTACATTGTAGTCATTGGAGTTTTGTATGTTTTTAATTATTAGAAACAGTTAATTTTGCTGCTGGAACATTAAGACATTTCTAAACAGGGTCAAGTAAAAGATTTTATAAACTAATAAAATTCTGTCTCATCTTCAGGAACTTCAAGAACAGCTGAAGATTACTGCTTTTAAAGATTTGGTGATTAGAGATAGAGAGTTGACTGGAGCACTTATTGCCTCTCTTATAAACTGTTACATCAGAGATAATGCGGCTGTGGATGGAATCATTGCCCATTTGCAAGATATCTGCCCTCTTCTTTATAGCACTGATGATGCTGTGTGTTCAAAGGTAAGGGCAGTTCCAGATTTTACAGCACCCAAACACAACTTGAGAACATAGACAAATGAGATACATTGGGCAGCTTGTAAGTCATTGTTATGCTCAAGTAGTTTCAGAAGCAGAAGAAGATGAAGTCAAGTTGTGGGCATATTTTTGTCTTTTAATTGATTAATGATGAACATTACGCAAAAATTACTTGATCCATTTGCAGTTATTTTCATAGTCTCTTCTATATGGAGATTCACTGGAATTGTGACATAAAATTGTGTTTAAGAACTTAGGTCTTTGAAGTTTTTCAAATAAATTTGAAACAAGTAACTGGTGAGGAGGGAATAGGAAACCAGTTGGTAAAGTCTTCAGTTCTTCTAATGCTATTGTAGCCTTTCTGCTGGAAACTTAGTGACCAGAGAGTGCTTTTGAGAGTATGGTCTTTGTTCTGTTTCAGCTTTGAAATTTAGAATAATAGCTCATTAACAGTATCTATGATCTGTTCATGATGTGCTCATGTTAATAATTTCCATTTTTCATTTGTTTTTAGGCAAATGAACTTCTTCAGCGATCTCGACAAGCTCAAAGCAAAATGGAAAAAGAGAAGATGCTGAGGGAGTCACTGAAAGAGTACCAGAAGATCAGCAATCAAGTAGACCTTGCTAATGTTTGTGCACAGTACAGGCAGGGTAAGAGCCAGTGACTGATCATGCTGAATAATTTCATGGTATCCTTTCATTACATCTTTTCTGTTTGTTTTGTTTGCTAACTTTCAACTCAGTTTTGTAGTTTTTTACCATAAACAATTGCTTAATAAATCTTAAAATTAAAATATGCCAGCCTTTTCTTTTTTAAAACCTTGCTAGATTTAATAAGCCAACCAAGAAATCCATTTCTATATTAAAACAGTCCCATTATGTATTTACTTCATATTGCAGTGTCCATTTGTTTCATATATGTGGTTGAAATATTTCACTAGGTTCTATGTAAGTAGAGGGTTTCAGGTACCTTTTATACGCTGTTTGAAAGATGGCTCTGAATCCTAATTACTGCAGTATATCAGTTGCATATGCATTTAAATTATGTAACAGTTAAAAAATGTGCCTCTGTACAGTATTATATATTGTGCAGGATAGTCTATGTAACTTAGTATCTTAACTTCAAATTTGCATATAAATGCCACAGCGTGGGAACAGGTGTAGATTTTAAATTATGTGAACCAGAGGGAATAGTGTAGCATTTGCTTGAGAAATGTTTGATGTCACTTAACATTTTGTTGTGAATTTAATCCAATAATGAACAGTGATATTTGTTTTGATTTTTCCTAGTCCGTTTCTATGAGGGAGTAGTAGAGCTCTCTCTTACAGCAGCTGAAAAGAAAGATCCCCAAGGTCTTGGCCTTCATTTCTATAAAAACGGAGAACCAGAAGAAGATGTTGTTGGACTCCAAGCTTTTCAAGAAAGGCAAGTTTTCAGGATAATTTATGATGATTATATGGAGTGCTTTATTTCGAGTGACTGGGAAAGTAGCTCTTCTAGGGAAGGAATGCAGGGTAATAATAAACAAGCATTTTATGATAAGGGACATGCGGCGGGGAAGCGGTTTTCTTCTCCGTTGGAGGGAGGGAAAACCCTGGGCCGGTGCTGGCGGGGTGCCAGAGGGGGNATGATAAAAGCATCTGACTCCTCGGAGTTGGCTCTGAACGGTGCAAATTCCTTGGAGACCAGGAATCACAGATCCAATAGATTCCAGGGGACACTCTTCGGGACGATGAGGACAACACCCAGGGTCCCTGTTTGAGCGCCAAACTGCGGCGGGGAAGCGGTTTTCTTCTCCGTTGGAGGGAGGGAAAACCCTGGGCCGGTGCTGGCGGGACGCCAGAGGGGAGAAGAGGGTGCCCTTGCCCAACAGCGCTACCCCTCAGCCCACCTTCCGCCCAGTCCCGGATAGAAGATCTTCGCTCACCAGGGTAGAAGAAGGTGACTCAATCCCGGATAATTCCAGCCAGTTTATTGAAGGAGACGAAACCAAGGGAAAGTGGTGGGTCGGAGGGATAGGGAGACAACTGAGCAGGAGGGCACCAGGGAAAGAAGTCCAACCATTGAGGCAGGATCCAAGAAATATATATGAACAGGGGTAGGAGGGGTTACAATACAAAAGGTCCAATGGGAAAGGTGCAGGGGGAGGGGTAAATATGGAGTGATGGGGAACTGTCCAATGGGGAAAGAGAGGGGCGTGGTTCCAGGGGAGGCAGTCAATGGGAAACTGAGGAACAGAGAAGATTCTAGAAGGGGGTGTAACAGTGGTGAAGTATGGGACACTACCAGAACAACTTGGTCTAACTTGTAACAGCCCAATCCAACTTAAACAATAGAACTCTCCCATGGCAGCCCTGTGCCAATTCCCCCACACCCATCATCCACAGGGACACAATACAAATATTTTTGCCCATCATGCTCCCCTTAATTATGATTAATATAGCAGTAACTTAATCTGAAACTAGGGGTAATAGATGCAGAAAACATTGTGATAAGAACACTACAGAAATACTTCTTAAAAAGATGAATGAGAACAAACTAGATTGTGACATCCAGCTGACAATAAGCTGACAATAATCTTTAAATCTTAGTAAATGTCTACAAAGGCATACAATAACACTTGAGAAAACTATTTTATGGACAGTTGCAATGAAAATTACAAGGCTTTTCTTTTGCTCTGTTTACAGATTGAACAGCTACAAGTGTATCACTGACACCCTTCAAGAGTTAGTGAATCAAAGTAAAGCTGCTCCTCAGTCTCCCAGTGTACCCAAAAAGCCAGGACCTCCTGTGCTGTCATCTGACCCCAACATGTTAAGCAATGAAGAAGCTGGACATCATGTAAGAAACTCACAAAAAGTCATGACTGCACTCCAGAGAACAGTGTGATTTGAAGGGGTCTAGAATTTATTATTTTAATAAAATTATGGAGTAGTTTAATGAAGTGAAGGTTTGTCATGAATTGGCCTCAATATCTAGAGCACCCATAGAAATTATGACATGCAAATAATGTGAACCTAAGCATTGTCGCATGGTAATTCAGGGCTTAAAGTAATGTAACCCCTTCTCTAATAGCAGTTCTGGCCTTTTCTTCCCTTAGTTTGAACAAATGCTAAAGCTGGCTCAACGTTCAACAGATGAGCTCTTCAGTATTGCACTGTACAATTGGTTGATACAAGCTGACTTGGCAGACAAGCTGTTACAGGTGAGCTTGTCTATACACAGTGAACTGGGAGAGGTAATTGTAATAATGCTTTGAAAGGCAGGGAAGAGCAAGAGTATAACTGTCATCTTTGTGATGTCTGCAGGTTACTGCCCCCTTTTTGGAGCCCTACCTGGTGCGGATGACCAAGATTGACCAAAACAAAGTCCGCTATATGGATTTACTCTGGAGATACTTTGAAAAAAACAGAAATTTTAGTAATGCTGCCAGAGTCTTGGCTAAGTTGGCTGACCTCCATAGGTATGAATTATGTGTGATCTATTATCCAACTATTGAGGTAAGTAGGGAAAAACCAAAAAAACCAAAATCAAAACCTTTTGTTTAAGTACTTTTTAAAAAGGAGGTTTTCTAAAAAGAAAAATATATATAGGATGTGTTAGCTTTAAATCTAGGCAATTATTGGAAATTAATGATAATGTTTCTTTTTGTATTATACATTACTTTGCAATGTATTTCCTGTAATTACAACTTATTAAGTGGCCAGTTCTTATTGAGAAGTACACTAGAACTGAGCTTGCAGTAAAGATGGGGTTACATGGTTGGATTGTGCCATGCATGATTTAGTAAAATCTGGAAAAGGCACATATTACTTCCCAGAGTTTAGCTAGAATATAACTAACCCTCAAATAATTATATTAAGTACTCACTTTATTATGAATATTTATTTTGCAGCACAGAAATTTCTCTTCAGCAGCGTCTTGAATACATTGCACGTGCCATTTTGAGTGCCAAAAGTTCCACTGCCATATCCTCTTTAGCTGCAGATGGTGAATTCCTACATGAACTAGAAGAGAAAATGGAAGTAAGAAAAGATATTAATTTAAGCTACACTGTAAATGCATTATTTCACTTTGTCTCATTGGCACATAACAGTTTTACTACCAGTTTTGTATAAATGGATTTCTTTGCTTTCATCCTGCAAAGTTAGGCAGATGAAAATAGACTTAATGGTGTAAGGCAGCAATAATTCTACATTTAAATAAGCTAAAGTTAATTCTGGGTGTATTTTTAAACTATGATTAAATTAATTCAATCTTGAAATACTGTATTTTCCTCTTAAACAAGGTTGCAAGGATCCAGCTTCAAATACAAGAAACATTACAGCGGCAGTATTCCCATCATTCTTCAGTACAAGATGCAATCTCCCAGCTTGATGCTGAGCTGATGGATATAACCAAGGTGATTAAAATTTCCTTGTGTTAAAGTCCAGTTTATCAAATTTTTGGGGAGAAAATATGTTTTGCAAAGAATTATTCTATATTGACTAGGAAGAGGAATAGGCAGTTTATCATTCCTGGTCTCAGAATGTCTGCTACCTTGGACTGTAATTTTCTGTACTTTAATAGTCTTTCAGTCTTTAATATTTTAATTTCTTTCACATGTTCATTATGACATCTCTTAAATTTCTTGACTCATAGAAAAAATTATTGGAAAATTAAGTTTTCATTCCAAATTCATATAAAATTTAGTGTTGTATCTAAGAAATGAAACTAAAGATAGCAAAAAAATTTTAGTGGTTGACTAAAATAAATAAATATGTTGCATGTTTACTAGTCTGTCAGACAAAATAAGAAACAACTGATTTTAAAGATTTAATTTGATCCTACATGAAAAGTAAAGTTTGGTAATTTTTCTTTCAGCTGTATGGAGAATTTGCTGACCCTTTTAAGCTCTCCGAGTGTAAGCTTGCAATTATACATTGTGCAGGTCATTCTGATCCTATCTTGGTGCAAACTCTCTGGCAAGAAGTCATTGAAAAAGGTTGGTCTTAATGGAGTAGGAGTTGTGATGATATCTCTTATCCTTTACCATCAGTTAGTAATTCACTCTCTGTTCCTGTTGGTTTTGATTGTTTGGGGGTTTTTCCCCCACCTTGGTTTTGGGTCAAGTTTACCATTGTGCTAACAACATTGATCAGAGATCTAAGGGAAAAGCTGTGTGGTAGTGAGTTTGTTTTGGGGTTCTGGAATATGGTTTTGTTTGTGGTTTTTTAAGTAGGTTTGCATGGTACTTCATGGAAGCATAAAAACTTAAAAATGTACATGCAAACACACCAGAAGAGGTTGTATTTTTACTTCCATGTGCTGATTTTTTTGTTGACAAGAGTGTAAGATTTTCATGTATTATTTATAAATTTAGGTGCCTCAGTGTCATTTTGTATAAATGTGGGACTTTTCCTGAAATTCTCTCTAAGTGGTTTTTTTTTTGTTTCCAGAGCTGAGCGACAGTGTATCTCTGAGCCCCACTGACAGAATGCAAGCGCTTTGTCTGAAGCTGGCATTGCTTGGAAAGATCTATGCTGGCACACCTCGCTACTTCCCTTTAGGCAAGTTGTTAGCCTGCATAGTAAATAAGCATATGTGTTTGATGGATGGGTTTCAGCTTTTTTTTTAGACTCTTAGAAAAGTTTTAAACTAATAAATGTTTCTCATTTTTTAATTTCAAAAGAAATGGGAAATAAATGAAGTTTAGGTGGCAGCAGCAGTTACTTTTGGATTGCTGTGCAGATCCCATTTTAGAAAGTAGTAAAGCTTGTTTGCATCAAAGCACAAAGTACAAAATGTGTATTTATACACTTAAGATTTTAAGCAAGCACGTTTATCTGCTGTTTCTTGAAATTCTATATTAACCATCTGCCATCTGAAGGGGTAGATTCTGAAAACTATTTGGGAGATTTCTGGATAGTTTTCTAGAATTTCTGCTTTTCTGATACTCATATTTTGACAATGTGATATTATATAAAAAACTGGTAAATATATTGTTCAGCAGTAAATCTTCTTTTATTTTATAATACTAAAATAATGTGCAGCTAACATAAGATACGAACATTTAGTGCTGACCTATACACTGTTAATTGTTACAGGCACTTAAACAAGCTTCAGTAGTTTTTCTAGCCATTCTAGCAAATGTAGTCATAGTATATGTTTTGTGTAGAAACAAAAGTTAATGAATTTTTCTTAACAGCATAGTTGCAAGGGAAAACGGTAACAAAATACTAAGTATGAGTAATCCCTGCCATGCACTGCTGATAGTAAATGACTCTTAAATGCCTTTGTTTCCTAGACTCCTAGTAACAAGTTGGAATCTAAATGTTCCCTCGTTTATGTCCTCCAGATTTTCTAGTACAGTTTCTAGAGCAACAAGTCTGCACTTTGAACTGGGATGTAGGTTTTGTAACATACACCATGCAAGAAATTGGAGTGCCATTGCCAAGGCTGCTTGAAGTGTACGACCAGCTGTTCAAAGCACGGGTAAGGAAATTAGCAAAAAATAAAAATTCTGTGTTCAACTGTTATCAAGGTCTCTCTTGAATGGGAAACATGAAATAATATAAGGAAGGATATAACAAAATATACATTCGAAGTTTTGCTATCTTTACTCATAAAGACTCTTGAAAAGCTACATTTTCTCCCTGTGAATAAAATCTGTGGATTTTATTCATTTCAGTACCAGAGCATGATGAGGAAATTTGGTAATTCTTTTAGTTCACATGGAGCTAGTTTAGGATAAAATAGGATTAGAATTCTTATGTTGCAGAAGGAACAGCATATATTGAGTATATTAATTTTATTTATTTCCTAATAATGATTAAAATTTGTTGTATTACTACATCTTGTCTGATCCATTCATGCAATGAACAAAGAAGTTTGACTTTGTGGTAATGGAAAACTGAGTTAAATTTATGTATATTTACATATGTAATTTAAAATAACATTTAAATATAGGCTTAAATATAGATTAAGATAGAATTCCTATTTATCTAACTTTGTTGATACAATAAATAAATATTTGCACAGCTGGCAATTCCTGTACATACGACACACCTTTTTTTTGTCTTGTCTCCTTAATATTTGTGTCCTTAATATGTTGTGGTTTGTTTTTTTTTTTTTTTTTAGGATCCATATTGGAGTAGAATGAAAAAGCCTTTGCACCTCTTGGAGTCTATTCACGTATTACTGTCAGGATATGTACAGGATCCAAGCAGAGTACCTATGAGGTGAAAAGATAGCTATATCCTAATGAATAGTGAAACATTAAGTATTCTAAAATACTTCACTCCAGCAATTCCCAAAGCTTTTCTTCTTTTGGGTGATTTTAATATTTATTCCTAACACTTACCATTCAAAACCATTTGGTAAAAACTTGTCAAAGTCTGCCTTATAAACTACTTCCACAAAGGTAATTTTCTTCACATCATTGAAGATCCTTGAGGAACTAAGAGGATTATTTTGTAATTTTTGGCAATATACTTTAAGGACTAGTTCAGACAAATCTGTTGCAATGTGTGAAAGTGATGGAAAACACAAATTGGGCATTTTGTGATTGAAACAGTGAATTGTTTCATGTACAAATTCTAGAAGCTCTGAGTTACTCTAGGAAAGAGAAGACCAAACACTGGGATGGATCTTCCCCAGTTGTTTATAAGAGGTTGATGATGAATCAGTCTCCAAGACTAAAATTCAGCTTAGTTCACATCAGGAAGAAATTTAGGTGTAATAATAGAAAAAGTTTATAGTGAAAAAGGTAGCTAAGAACTTGAAAAGGTTGCCTGCATATCACCTCTAGCTTTGACAATTTTTATTTGAATAGACTATATGAACTTCAGTCAGAGCTATCTTGTCTCAAAAACAAAAAGCAGAACTAGGCAAAGTCTTGATAACTCTTCTAAACATAGATGTTTCTGATTCTTTTGAAAAATATACATATAAATATCCCCTGTTCACATACAGTTTACTACTATCTTTTATCACTTTATTGGTCTTTTATGTTGGCTGATTTAAATATTCTGTTAGAACTTTAGTGAATGTTGTCTGGTTTTAATACGTGCTTCGATGATACATAAATTGAGATTTGATTATAATTTAAGACATTTAAACTGCTATCTAAACTAATAACTTATACATTGACCATAATAATAATATCTAAAGTAGTATCTAAATATATCACATTGCTATAAACTGTACTATGCTTTTATAGTATATATTTAATACTAGATAAATAGTAACGGGTCATTTATTTTCCCATTATGCCTTAGTCACAAGCATTAGACTTCAAAAATAAATTTCTCGTAATGAATTGTTAAATACTTAAAAGTAGCTGACAGAATGTCTTACTGATACACTATTCCACTGCAACTCAAAGAATGCTCATGTTCTAGTTCAGATGAATTCTGAGATACGACATTAAAAAGGATCTCATTTTTATTCTGTGTTTTCTTTGCAGGCGACGATTCACAAATGTTTGCTTGGATGCTGTTAGTTGCTACCTGGTTGAACTTCAGTCTATGAGCCCCACACTAATGGTGCAGACTACTATTGGGAATTTTAAATCTCTACAGGCCAAGTTAGAACGGCTTCATTGATTGACTAAAACAAGAACAGAATCATTAGTGCAGGTAATACACTCTGAAATAAAGGTTCCAATGTTGGCACTGAATTACGAACGAACAAATCCTCAGAAAAAAAATCCTGAGAGTTTTCTCCTGCCATGGTTATCAAATGTGTGGCCTGTATTCATGCTATTCCTGAAAGTATCTACAAATTGTAGAATGTAAATGTGACAAATGGAGTTTCTTTTACTTTTACTACTACTAGGTTTTTTAATGCTAGAAAGATTTTTTTTTTATACTGTTGAAATAAAATACATTGTGTGATCTTAGCCATGGGGATAAAAAATATTTCAAAAATATTTTCTTCTTCTTTGTTTTAAATAATGGGGGAAAGCAAATTATTTCCCCTATTCCATCTTTATATGTTGTATCTGTTAAAATCAAATAAAGAAGTCAAAAAATGACTTCTGTCTATTTTTATTACGTGCACACAAACACCAAATTGTATACACACCTAGAATCCCCTCCCTCCCCTGCTGCCCCCCGGGCTCTGGATGCAGCCCAGGACACATTTGACTCTGGGCTGTGAGTACCATGGCTGTCCAGCTTCTCACCCACATCTCACACAGATGTGTGGGGGACCATCTGAAAGGCTTTACAGAATTTAAGACAAATACCATCTGTATCCCTTCATTTGTCCACTGTTGGAGTCACTCAGTCATGAAGGTTACCAGGTTGATCAGGCATGACTTACCCTTGGTGAAGCTGTGCTGGTTGTCCCAAATCACCTCTCTGTCCTCCAGATGCCTCAGCACAGTTTCTAGGAGAACCTGTTCCATGATCTTCTCAGGCATAGAAGGGAGGTTGACAGGTTAGTAGTTCCCAGGGTTGTTCTTTCTTCTCTTTCTAAAGATGGATACATTTTCTTCAGTCACCTGAGACTTCACTTGACTGCCATGACTTTTCAGTTATCATGGAGAGTGGCTTGGGAACTACATCAGACAATGCCCTCAGGACCCTGGGATGCATCTCACCAGGTTCTACAGACTTAGGTAAATTCAGGTTCCTTAGGTCATCCTGAACCTGATCTTCCGTTGCAGTGGGAAGTACTTTACTCCCCCAGTCGCCATCCTGCTGTCCATCAACTCAAGAGGTGTGGGAAGACAGGTTTCCATTGAAGACTGCGGCAAAAATGTTGAGTACTTCAGCCTTCATCTGTTAACAGTTTTCCATCACTGTTTATCAGGGGCCTTACACCTTCTCTGACCTTCATTTTCTAGTTCATCTACCTGTAGTAGCCCTTCTTATTTCTTATGTCCCTTGCCAGATTGAGTTCAGCTTCTGGAAGGCCTTTCTCACCTTATCCCTACATAACCAATCTTTCTCTATAATCTTCCCAGGTTCCCTGTCCTAGTTTCCTTTATCTGTGCTTTTACTTCTTTCCCTTTAGTCTGACCAGCAGTTCCCTAATCTGCCATTCTGGTCCCTAGCCTCCCTTGCCCAATTTCTTGCTCCTGGGGATTGTTCTTGTACTCCATGGAAGACAAATCCACTAGAATAGGGTTTTAATCCATCAGCCTCTAGGTTATGGGCCCAGCATGCTTCCACTGCTTCACTCTGCTCCTCCCAGTGCCTCTCAAGGACATGGGACCCCTATCAAAGGGCCTTTATCCAGACAACAGGAATGAAAAAAGCAGCATCAATCCTGCTGCTTCTCACATGCTGAGTGCTCTACAGCGCCTTTACTATGAAGTAGGATTGCTCTAAAGTTTTGCTTAAAGTACATTTCTTTCCTCTCAACTACCAGATACATTCTGGTGCTTTTAAGCCAGCAAATGCAATTATTGATGTAATATAAAAATTAAAATACAACTGTTTTTTACCTTGTTAGATGAAAAAAAGAGGTGAAATATTAGAATTAGCTTTTCTTCTTTGTCAGTGTTAAAAACTTAAAAAGTATTTAAAGAGAAGTAGTTCTGTGTGTCCTGGGAAAAATAATTGCTTCTTTCCATGAAAAAAAACCATCTTTAAGTATTAGAAGTTATCTTCTGCTAAGCTATGTTTCATACCAAGGATATCATGCATTTACCCTGGTCTTGTTAGTGCAGTTCACTAATAATGTCAGGCATATATATATTTATTTAGGCATAATAATGTCAGGCATAATAATGTCAGGCATATATATATTTAGTTAAATATATCAGGCAAGACTTTGGACAAATAATGTCCAAAGTTTTGCCTGATATATTTAACTAAATTTCAGTATTTGCATGAAAGTATGTTGTGTTCAGCCACATTCTGTAATCTGTGATTACTAAGCAGATTTCTATTTTCAGATTTGGAGAAATAACTGAAAAATTTTGAACAGACACAAATCACAGACTTGAAGTTCAGCTCTTAAGATTTTTTCTCCAGTTAATGGAATAAGGATTCCTCTGGAAATATTGCAAATTTATCAAAGTAGTAGTATTTCAAAGTGTATCACAAGTTACCTCTGATACTTTTCAGATGACAGCAGGTAATTCCAGTATACACACAGTCTTTTGTTTTCATAACATTTGCTCCACTCTCAGGTGGAGAAAGGATAGGTTATATTTCCCAGTTTAAATTTGGAGGTATGTGGAAAACTGATCAGAGGGGAGAAGGGTGGGTTAATGCAGTAGATTAAATAAAGGATGATAATCACAGGGAGGTAACAGACCAACATGAATGTGAAACATTGCTCATTAACAATATTATCAATGTATATTTACTTGTTTTTTTTTTTCTTCTGTAACTTTCAATCAAGACTGATTAGGGAAAGGTGGCAGAAGGTGGAAACAATGGTGAGTTTGAAAGAATAGCTGCTTTAAGCAAGTCAAGGTATTTCTTCAAGGTGATAAAATATAGTGTCAGCTTACCCTACTTGTATTTCATCTTGTCATGGTTTAAACCCCTCTAGCAAGTGTCACTCAGCCACTTCTCACTCCCACACCCCCTTCCATAGGATAGGGGGAGTTGGAAAAAATGTAAAATCCATAGGTTGACATAGCCACTTAATAATTGAAAAAAAGGTAAAGTAATAGTAACAAAAAGAGAGGTAACAAAAAGAGAGGAATAAAACCAAGTAACACAAGTGAGCCATCATGCAATTGCTCATCATGGATTGACTGGTGCCCAGCCTGTCCCTGAGCAGTGATGGGTTCCTCCCACCCAACTCCCTCAGGTTACATACTGAGCACAATGTTCCACGGTGTGGAAAATCCCCTTGGCCAGTTCATGTCAGCCCTCCTGGCTGTGCTCCCTCCTGTCTTTTGTGTACCTGCTCAGTGGCAGAGCACAGGACACTGAAAACTCCTTTATATAAAGTAAGTACCTATAGTGCAACAGCTGAAGCATCACTGTGTTATCAGCACTGTTCTGCTAAATCAAAAACATAGCACTGTACCAGCTACTTGGAACAAAGTTACCTTTATCTCAGCTGAAACCACGACAGCCTGAATTCCAGTAATTCCTGTATTGTATAGAGAACGCTGATCTCTTACAGCTGTTTCTTGCTGTTACTCATGCCCCTCATCCCCAAATACTGATGCTGATTCAAATTGCCCCCCACAGCCATAGCCATGTGCCCTGTTCCCTATGGGCTGTTGCCACAGCCAATCCATAGTGCCTGGCTTTCCCCATTGAGGGAGTCTTGTTGATCATCGATGAAGTCTCAACAGTCAGTTTTCTTGACATACGAGAGTTCACAGAACCCTAAAATGATCTGGGTTTTAAGGGATGTTAGAGATCAAATAGTTCAACCCCTCTGCCATATGCAGGGACACCTTCAACTAGACCAGGCTGTTCAGAGCCCCATCCAACCTGGCTTCAGTGTTACCAGGGATAAGGCATCTTCAGTTCCTCTGGGTGACCTGTGCCAGTGCCCTCCCCACACTCAAGGAATTTCTAACATCTAATGGAAATCTTGTCTCTTTTAGTTTAAACCTATTCCTCTTTGTCCTACACACCCTTGCAAAAAGTCCCATTTTCCTCTATTTTATAAGCCCCGTTAGGTACTGATTTGACTCAATGAAATTTCCACAGAACTTTCTCCAGGATAAACAAGCCCAGCTCTCTCAACCTGTCTTCATAGGAGAGATGTTCCTGCTTTTGATATCGCTGCGCTCCTTTGGACTCTTTCCAGCTGGTCAAATGCCCTTCCTGTGCTGGGGACCCCAGAGCTGGATGCACCGCTCCAGGTGGGGTCTCACCGTAGCAGAGAGGCCGAGTCCCCTCCGTCATCCTTCTGACCAAGCTGTTTTGAATACAGCCCAGGATGCGGCGGCTTTCTGGGCGGCGAGCGAGCCTCCCAGCCGTCTCGCCAAGCCGGCATGTTCAGAGATGCGGGGGTGAACCCCCCAGTCGTGCGCGGAGCCCGCCCGGGGCCGCACAGGAAGGCCCGCCCCGAACNCGCCCCGGCTCCGGCGAGCCAGCAGCGGTCTGGGCACGCAGCGTTTCCCGCTGCTCGTGCCCCAGGGAAGGAGCCCGCCCCGGGGGCCATCTCCACCCTGAGCCGGGCACAGGCAGCGCGGGTTGCCGTGGGTGGCGCCGGCGGCGGCGGGGGAAGCCTGTACCGCCCCTCGCTCCCCGCGCTCGGGTGAGCTGCTGGCCCCGCGCCAGGCCGGCGCCCCTGCCCTGGGCTTCCCTGTCTCCCGCCGGACGAGGCTCCAGGACGTTTTCCTCGTCTTGTGCAGTTTTGGAGCTCTTAACGATGTACTTGCGGCTTCTCTCTCTCAACTCCTCCTGAGCGAGCCTGACTCACTGCTGAGCAGCGCATCGCCCGTGAGCTGCCCAGAGGAAAATACAGTTTGGAAGTACGGGTGAGTATCAGTTCTCTTTGTGTTTAGCAGGAAGCTGCTGGAGATGTTCAAGACTTTCCGTATGAATGCCTCTCCTCTGCACCTACCCCCAAATAACAAAAATTTATGGTTTTTTTTTTTGCTTTCTTTCTTCAGTTTCTCTAGAAATGTGTGAAAAAGCCACTCTGCTTTTCTGTATAATGGTTACCTAGAGCTTTAGTAAGAATGGAGATTAAGCTAGATGTGCTCATCTCTACGTGTATCAAGCAAAGAAAACCATGGCCCCGCATATCATGGGTTGGACAGGTAAGTGTAATAAACTCTTTGAGTTTTAATTGCATAATACTTTGCACTTCCATTTGCTTTAGGAGGGTGTAAAAACGACCTCAGGAAGTTTTTTGAGTGACCGTAAGGGTTATAAAATAAATTACTTTTATCTTACTGATCTGAGTCTGGAGATTTAAAGTTTCCCAGAGAAGCATTGCAGAGCCTTTTTTTTCCCCTACCCCAAAGACTCAGAAGAGCTTAGATGAGATTGTTGTTGTTTTGATAGTTATAGTTTTTCACAACGTTTTTTACAATACATTGTGGGAAATGTGAACGATGCTTTTTTCCTCATTTCATCCTGCATCTCTTGAAAGACATACTTTCTTAGACTTCTTTCATGAAATCACACTAAATTTTTTTTTTCTGTGATTTGAATTTAAGTAGGTAGCAATTTAAGGCTGATTTTTTTTTCTATTGAAGTCGCTGGCAAATATCTCACTAAATTAAACACTACAAGACAAGATAGCTAATGTCCAATTTTTATCATTTTTAGCAGGTAGTTTAGCAGAGGTACTTTGAATAACTTTTTAATAATGGCTGTAAGATCAGCTTGGTGTTTTGAAACCTCTGAATCAAATTCATCTTCAGTGCAAGTCCATGCTGGATGTAATGTACTTTAATGCAAATATGCCAAAGAATGAAATAAGTATGGCAATTACTGCCTTATTGTACTTGTTAAAATTGTTTTTTTCCCTGACATTTTTTCTCTGCGTTATTCTGTACACCTCTGTAGAAAACAGCATTTTGAAAAATTAAATGCTTTTTTATTCTTTCAATAGGAAAAAGAGGCTGTTTTTCTTCTAGATGGTAAACATATAAATGAAATTAACTTGTCGTCAGGGAAGACAAAGAAGAAAATCCCTTCGCTGCAGTCATTGTTGAAAAATGTGGTTGTCTTAACAACATCAGGAAATGGTTAAGTATAATATCTTATTTGCAATAAGCTCAGGTTATTTTATTTATATTTGTAACAATGTGAAAAGGCAGCTATCTAAAGGATCTGCCAGTTCACTTAAAACTGTGGCTAAGATGTAAAAGAAGTAATTTTAAGTAACTTCACAGTAATATCCTTCAAAATTTCTCTCCTCCAACAAACACAGCTGCTTGGTTGGCAGGAATACTTACAACAGGAGAGCTCTTTCTTTGGAATAAAGATCAAGACTGCTTGAAAATTGTACCAGCAATCGAAGAGTCCAAAAAAATAGTAGCAGGAGCACAAGGTAGGTTTTTTTCAATTAATCCTGTGAAAAAATGGAATAAAGGGAAAGTTGTTTTTCTTTCTTTAGAAGTTTTTACATGAGTAAAACTGTGTTCTTACATTGTTTTGCATTTGTATAATTTGTTTGCTAGCTAAACTTTGGCAAATGTCATTTGAGTGATACAGGTTTTTCATTTAGTAATCCCTTGTAAATAGTTCATTTTCAGATACTGTAAGTGTATTTTTTAATAGTTAATTTTTTACTGTAAAACGTTCCTGACTAGGTTATCAATTAGGGCAGGTGTACATTTGATGTAAACACTATATGGATAATTTGAAGTTTGTTGTCTAGGTGGGCTTTTATGGCCAATGCTAGCGGGAAAGAATAAAATACAGACACTTAAGTGTCTGCAAACTTAAGTATGAAATATTTTCTTGTATTGGATAGCATCACTGATACCATCTTCTAAAGTTAAATGTTGCACAAGAAATTCTGTCATTTCAGAGAAGATCAGTAGTATACTTAAGTGCTAAAAGTAATCCATAGTAGAGCACTTAGGCTGTCTCAGGAGACATCTCTAATGGTTGAGTGTTGTGGGAAAGATAATTCATAGGATGCACAGAGATGAACATCCATCTGACTTTACTGCTGCCCAAAGTCTGCTATCAATCATGAAGCTGGAAATTAAAGATATTTAACATGCCAGCTTGGATTTCTAGTTATAGATGAGAAGAGAAATTTACTTTCTCTATTCTTTTTAATTCTATATATTCTAACAAAGGAACAGAAACTATCCTGGCACATTGTTGTTTTTGTTTGCTTGTTTTTTTCTCCAGAGCGTTTAATGAGGTTGTACTTGTATGTATCTGGAGATGGCAGAAAGGTACTGTTAACTACTCCTACAGCATGTGCCTTTTTGTGGGAGAGCACAGAACATGAAAATACACCCTCTGGTAAAAACTCTCCTTGTGGGCGTTGGACACAAGTTTTAAGTGATGAGTCGGTCATATTGCCTTCTACTGAAGAAAAAGAAATTGGAGTGGATGCTGCTTTCATACAAAATGAGGTAAAAAATAAACCCCAAGGCATTAATTTTATTTCTTAATTAAATTAGAGCCAAAAATACTACAGTGAATTTTGAAAGCAATATTTGCCTCTTTGGCATTTTGCATAGGCTTAATATTTTGGTTCATGTTATATTTGATGACAACGTAAGAAGAGCCATACTGGATCAGATCAGAGTTTCTGGCCCACTTACATTCTTGCTAGCCTTTACATTTCTGAATGACAACATTGTGTTATTTAATCTGATTTTTAATAGCTGTTTATCTAAATATGTAGATAATTAAAGAGAAATTTGTGTGTGACAAGCCTTTTGGGGTTGTTTTGATCGTGTTCTCGTTTTTTTACAGGTTCTAGGTGATTGCTGTTTGTGTTCTTTTGTATTTTACTCTGGCGAGTGTTTGGTGCTCACATTTTTGATTCTTCGTTGGCATGAAAATACTTTTAAAAATGTTAGGTAAGTTCAAAGATATCTGAAGTTACAGCAGCATCAGGATTATTTTAATTATTTTTTAGAGCTGGGATTCAGAGATGCAACTGAACACATTTACATAGGTGTTCCATTAACCTATGGTTATAAGCACCTATTTATGTTTATATATGGATGTTTGTAGTATGCCTTCTGTCATTTTGAAGCCATTCTCCCCTGTCCTTTACATGTCGCTTTTAAAATGTGTTTAAAACAACAGCATTTATTTACTTATTCCATACTTCATTATTAGCTTACACCTGGATAACACTGGGAATATTTATCATTCTATGTGGGTAGCTATGTATGCCTGTTGGCACATGTGTTTTAGTTATATTGTTTTTTGCATGATGATGATAGAATGTACTTTTCTTGTTTCTTCTTATATTGCTTATATAGCTTATATATTCTTATATTTCTTGTACTGTGCAGCCATGAATGCCTTGGCTATCTCTTCCTCTTCATTATGTGGATTTGCATATTTTATTGGTTTTCTGTTGCCCTTCTCATTTCTTTTGCTTGATGTGAAAGTGTGTGAGTGTGTTTCTTTATCTGTATTGGGTCCAAGTACTGAAATAGTTACACTGATACAATCACTTAAAAATGCAATATGGACATGTATAGTCCATTCCTCTTCCTGGGTGACACATATGTCTATGAGTTTAAATGGATATGCCCCTTGCAGGTGTTATTTTAATAACTTGCCAAAATTTTGCCCTGCACATGATGTGGTACAACTGCTTTTGTTATATAATGTCCTTTTGATACTTAGTAATGGTGTCCTACTTGGCCTAATCTTCAGTTTATCAGTGGCATGGTAATTCCTTTCTGATACTATATAAAAAATGAAATACAGCATAATATACACAGTGCAGAAATGCATATGTATGTATGTATGTATGTAGCTAGCTATCCACGCCATGGTAATTGCAGCCTGAAATTGTAACTACATTTCTCAGACATCTTAGTCATATTTTCTTACGCCAGCTCATGTTTAGTTTCATTGCTTGCTGTTATTTAATTAATTTTTGTGCATTAATGCTTTTTTTTTTCTGTCAGTTAGATGGCATACTTCAAGACAGATTCTGTCTTGTGTTTTCTGTCATGTTTTGCATCTTTATAGGACCACAGAAGGGTTTGGATCGAAAGGGACCTGTAAAGGTCACATAGTCCAACCTCCCTGCCATGGGTAGGAACACCTTCCACTAGATCAGGTTACTGGAAGAATAATCCAGCATATCATTGAACACTTCCAGTGATGGGTCATCCACAAATTTTTTGTTCAGAGCCACATACTGTTGATTTTCAAATTCTGAGTATTCCTGTGGTGGATGGTGTTACAGGGTCTGGGGAAGCTGCTTCTGGCTAGAATGCAAGTGCCTCAATTATGTGTCATTGATCTATATGTAGTGCTCCGACATAGTTTTTTAAACTTGTGTAAGTACAAAATATTTTTTCATTTGTAAGGTTTTTTTTACCAGGTGAGGTTTTTTTTAACTAGCTCATGCTTTGTATGGTTTTGTCTTGCATGGTTTTTTACTGTATAGGAATAATCACATTCTGCAAAATGAAGTAACCACTTGGTTTTGTTATCTTTTTGTTGGTATTCAGTTCTTTGCCATACCAGATCCAGTGGGTACAGCAGACTTGTTCTCTTGTTAATTTGGTTCCTCAGTGTGTGTCTGTAAAGTCAAGAGGAGCTCTGCTATGTGCATTTGCAAGAGATGGACTTCTGCTTGCAGTAGCTGTAAATCAAACTGATCCAAAGGTATGTGTGACAGTGCATCATTCAAGCTAAGAGTTCAGTTTGAATGAAGTGGTAACGAGGATTTAAAAACACAGTTTTGGGACATGAAATTATATTTACATTGATATCTCTAGCTAAAATCTTTTGCTACAACTTATAATTGTTTATGTGTGGTGTTCAGTTAGAAGTTGGTATAAGATCCTGCCATTTCTAAGCTCTAATAAAAAAGAAATTAATTTCAATTACTGCATCGTATCTGCAAAGATTCTGGGTGATTCTCAGTCAAGCCTCAGCCTGGCATGTTTTGGACTTCCCACTTTGTAATGTTATTCCTATTAATAACTCAGAGGTCAAATTTTAATGTACTTTTTAATGCTAATGATGATAGCGAAAATAGACCTGGTTTTTTTATGTTCCGGATTGGGATGATGCAATCCTTCAAAGCTCCAGAAGGACTAAAGAAGAGTGATCTTATATTGAGTGTTTTAGAAAAAGTTGCATTAAAAAGAATATTGAATAACATATTAAGTATATAATGGTCCTTAGTTATATTTCAAGTGTAGAACAACATGTAGAATTCAATAAATGTTAAAATTGTAATAAATAGTGAAATACAATGTCATTTCCATGTATGATGATGTTACCAGTCCATCAAATTTAATGCATAAGTTAGTAGTAGACTTTTTTTTTACAATAATGGCATTTTGATACAAACATTTATGATGTCTTTATTTTTTCTTTCTAGGCAACTCAGGTTTTGTTTCTGAACACCTTGAATTTTGTAACTGTTTCGGGTAGCCTGAAAGGTTGTAGTAGCAAGAGTAGCACGACCCCGTCCAGGTTCATCAGGTTAGTAAATGATGCTGTTTCTGCTGCTGTGGATCTTTCAGTTTTGTGTTATGGTTTATTTGTTTATTTCATAACTGTCCTAACCCTCTGATGCTGAAGTTTGACAGAGAAAAAATGTTTTTTTTACCTGCCCAATTTAGATCTTACTGGGTTGGCGATATGAGTTGGACTCCTGATAGCCTTTTCTTGGCTTGCATGTTAAAACGTGGATGTTTGGTTTTATTGACATGTATGGGGGAATTGCTGACCTTAATTGCTTCTGGATGCTCTGTAGAATTTGGACCAGCACAGTTTATTCCATTTCATCCACTAATAACATACAGGTAAAAGGGTTTTAAAATGTTTATATGTTTCTGTATTCTGGTCTTACCTTACTTTCTATCACATTTATTATAATTTTGCATAAATGTTATCTTTCAAATTCAGTCTTTTGCTTTTCATGTGTCTTTCCAATATCTGTTTCTCATTCATAGTTCTCTTCTATTTCTTATAATGCATTTGTCGTGATGAAAATTGACATTGTGACAATGTAAGTATACATAAAGTGATTTGTTTTCCTAAACGTGTTTGAATTTATTAGTAATTAAAATTAGCATGTTTTTATGATATAAGAAGAAATTAAACTTGCAGAAGTACTAAATGTGCAAGTTTATTTTAATCCAGTGCTATTTCTCTGCTCATTGCTTAATTTTACATCTAGAACCTGATGTAAGATATTGTAAATAACATATTTGCATGGGCAGAAAGTAATTGGTTTTTAGAATGTTGTTTTGGGATTCTCCAGATCTAAGTTCTGAGATTATGCTGCTGGGTGCATGAGAGAGTAGAAGGGTCTTTGATAACACACTTTAGCATGAACTGAAAGCAACACAGTCTAAATAGAGAAAACAAAATAGAGTCTAAACTTTATTTTTTTTAAATCTTATTAACTTTGCATGCCTTAAACCAAATAGTGTGTAAATATAACAGCTTGTGAAGACATTCAAAGCAGTATATTACCTTCTTACACTATCTGGTTGAAAAGTCAGATACTAAAATATATTAAAATACATGAATTATGATGATATATTGAATGTATGCAACCATGGTTTTTTTTTTTTTTTTTTAAATAAACCCAAACAGTGTGTTATGTGGCTAATATTAGAATACATGTATTACACAGTTTTCTGGAACTCAGTAAGGAGGGATTTCTGTATAAGAAAAACCATTTTGAAAGAGAAGACGTGGGTGTTTATAAAATTTTTCTGTTGAATATCTGAACTGATTTTGAAATTGTAAGATTGAGGTTTTCAAGGGGTTCTTTTCTTTCATATATTACATTCTTAGCCTAGCCCTTCAAATTTCATCTTCAAGTATTTGTCATACCAAATACGAGCTAGATAAGAAAGTGTGATGTAGAAATTTAGACTCTAGTTATGAAAAAATACAGTTATTACTAATGAAATAATAAGTGGATACTGAAAGCTGGTTTTAATTTATTTAAATTAAAATAGGTTGCGGTTGTCACAAAATACTGGCGTCTTGCAAGCATAAGAAGTTTTATCCAGAATGCTCATCCTGCAAAAGGGTAGACACTTCCCTAGGATTCTGAAGGGATTTATTTGGATAGTAGATTTCATGGTATTACATGTTCTGAAATTATTCTGTTCATGATTACTACACATGATAGTTGCTTCTTCATTTTTGATGTATTTCTATTTTAGACAGCACCACTCTTGTTGTCGAGATTCCAGCCAGTCTCTTGGTTCTTCAGATTCTGAACGTGACCTCCTGAGGCAGAGATTCTCTGTTGCTTCACATTCTAGACTACCCTACCTCATTGTCTCTGATGGATACATGATAACACTGCTAAGATTTCCTAACAACTTTTCACCATCAGGATTTATGAGATCCCTTTTGCTTGATTCAACCCAACAGCTTGAAAACATTCGTCAGAATTTGCTGAACTTCAAGGTAGGGCTATGAACTATTTTGTAGGTTTTTAAGTGAAAAATTTCAGTTGCATGAAAAAGTGTAAATTGATGACCAAGTACCTTTGAATTATAAAGTTGTTTAAGTAACCACAAGGGTGGCAATTAAAGCTTAGTTAAAGCATTTCTGTTTCATTTTCTGTCACTTCTGGATTGAGCTAAGTCTGGGAGGAGGGAAGCCAGGTCCCTTCCTTCCCTTGAAGGAAGAGGTCCTGCAACTGTTGCTGACCACATAAGATGTAACAGATATTTATTTAGTTCAGAATATTTGCTTGTGCTGATAAAATGCAGCTTTCCTTCTAATTCAGTTTCTATTCTGATTTTTGGAGAAGTGAGCTATCATGGTCTTCCTGCATAAGCTAGAATAGTGAGCAAGGATTTGAGGATTTAAAGAGATATGCTACTAGTAAAAATACAGAAAAACCCTACGTACAGGCAAATTTCTAGGGCTTTTTCAGGCATCAAGAAAGCAGATTCTTTCAGTATGAAGTAAACTAAAGCTGTCTGGTGTGACAGAATTCTGCTTCCCCAAAGCATAGGCAAATGGTAGTTTGTTTCTGTGCAACAGATGTTTGTTCTCCATGTCTGTCTGGGACTTCTGAACTGAAGCTTTTTACAACAGTAACCAATTTCCTTGACTTGTTTAGAAACTGTCTTGCTAGAAACTGATAATATATTTTCTGTTATTGTTATTTCTTTTAGTGTAAAGGGAGATCTTGGTACTTACGATCCCTGTTGTCTTTAAAATCCAGTCTTTTAAAACAAGTTCAAAATCAAAGTTCTATCTTTTCCACCATTCCAACATTCCTGGAGGAGGATACAACAGAAATGAATGAGAAAACAATGGATTTACTGGTACTTAATAGCATTTTTTCTTTTACTGTGAAATTATGTACATTTAAGGTATTCTAAATGGAAATAACTGTGGAGGTTTTAAAAAAATAATAACAGGTTTATTTATCCTAACTAACGTTTTTGAAATTATTCTCATTTTCTCCTAACTAATGTTTTTAAAATTATTTCTCATATTCTCATTCAGTATTCTCATTTTCTTTATAGACATGAGGAATATGCTTATTTTCTCAAACTGATACTTGATTTTTATTTTTAAACAAGTTATTGCTTTTAGCATGTGTTGACTTTTTGAAGAATATCTGACAATATACATACATATATGTTTGTCGTGTTTCAATACATAGAATGGTTTGTGTTGGAAGAGACCTTAAGGATCATCCAGTTCCAACCCCCTGCCAGAGTCAGGAACACCTTTCATTAGACCAGACTGCCCAAAGCCCCATCCAGCCTTGTCTTGGACATTTCATGCATAGGGCAGCCACTGTTTCTCTGGGCAACCCATTCCAGAGTCTCAGCACTTCCACAGTAAAGAATTTCTGCCTAATATCTAAGCCTGCCCTCTCTCAGTTTAAAACCAATGTCCCTTGTTCTATCATTATGTGTCCATGTCAAAAGTCTCCTGCTCTCTTGTAGCCTCCTTTATGTAATTAAGGTGCTATAAGGTCTCCCTGGAAACCTAATACTTGAGCTTCACTTTATAATAAAATGTAACATTAGGTATTAGATATACTGGGGCTGTAGACTATTTTAATAACAGTCTTATTCTTAATAAATATGATACTTATCTTTATTCTGAGTTTTAGAGGATTTTTTAATCACTTCCAAAATCTGTATTTGTCTTTTATCTGTATTTGTCTTATTTGTCTTTTATTTGTCTTTTATTTTGATCATGTGGCCCCATGATCATAGTTACTGAACAGCCTTTCCCAACTTCATTTCATGCTTTTGAGTTTTGGTTTGTTCTTTGAAGCTTTTGAGCTTTTGTTGAATGACTTCTATATCTTACAGGTATCTGGCAAAATCTCTGTCTTGTACTCTAGGTTTAATGAAGGATGGAGTTTCACTTTCTGGTATAAAAGCTTCTGCTGTATTGGCAGTGTAATTTTGTTGTTAGGTAATTTAATTTGTCTGCCCAGCTGTTCTGCAAATAACATTTAATTTGAGATTGAGATGAAACTGCAGTATTAAACGTACTAGCATTTAAGCAAGGTAATTAAGCATAAAAACTTCATTTATGAGACTGATTAAATGGTGATTCTTTGCAGTCTATGTGTGCTCTCTCTCTCAGTAAACTTGAATTAAACTGTTGATTTTTCGCTTGTCTGATTTAGGACCTTGAAGAAGAATCAGACAATGAAAAGCAGTTTTACAATAGCCCTTCCAGCTTCTACAACCAAAGAATCTATTCATCTGTTGGTAAAGCTGATGAAGGCTGCTTAGAATTCGCATCAATGTTTGATACCATCCATGCAGAAGATGATATTGAAGAGAAAGATAAATCATCATTGGAACTATATTCCACTCAGAAAAACCTCCTTGGTGCATGGCAGATAGGGATTTCAAAAAATATGGAAGAGAAAGATACATTACTGAATTACACAGTGAACTGCATTATCCATTTTTTCAGCATTGTTCAGTTTGTGAAATGTACTTTGCTAAACCAGGATGCATCTTTAAACAAGTCTGTGAAGAATACTCAATGGATGCATTTTGTGCTGAAATATTTTCAGCAGTGTTTGACTGTCTTGTACTGGCATTCAAGAGCCAATGTGACTGGGCATGTGGCAAAGCTGACATTAGAAACTTTAAAACTGATGTTTATACAGCAACAAGATCAGTTGTTCTCAAAAAACCTTTTGGCATGCTTCTGTCTTTTGAAAATGGTTTCTCACACTCTAAGCAGAGTATGTGTACTACAGTATGAGAATTTTTTTGTCTCTCCTGACAGTAATACTCTTGTGGAACTTGACTCTCTCACAGTGCCTGTTTTCTTAGTTCTTGATGACAGTACTACTCAGCAGTTTAGCTCACTGAAATCTCTGCTTAGAGAATGTCCTCAAGTAAACCATGATGCAAAAACAGAAAAAAGGTATGAATAAGCTTTGCATGGGGAGAAAAATGTACAGCAAAACCAGGCAATCAGGCCCAGCCATCACAGGTTTATTCAGATCCTGCATGACCAGCCTGGTCTTCTGGACAGGTGACCTACTTGATGGATGGGGGAAGAGCTGAGGATATTGTGGATATTGTCTACCTGGACTTTAGTAAAACCTTTGACATAGGCTCCCACAACTTTCTCCTGGAGAAACTGGCTGCTCATGGCTTGGATAAAAGCACTCTTTGCTGGGTTAAAAGGGATTAATGGCTGATGGCTGGGCCTAGGAAGTCATGGTAAATGGAGTTACATCCAGCTGCAGCCAGTTGCTGTGGTGTTCCCAAAGGCTCAGTATTGGGGTGAGCCCTGATTAGTATCTTTATCAATGATCGGGGTGAGGGGGTCGAGAGCACCTTCAGTCAGTTCACAAATAACACTCAGTTGGGTGGGAGTGTTGATCTGCTGGAGGACAGAAGAGCTCTGCAGAAGGATCTGGACTGGCTGTGTTGATGGTCTGAAGCCAGTGGTGTGAGGTTCAACAAGGCCAAGTCCAGGTCCTGCCCTTGGGTCACAGCAACCTTGTGCAGCACCACAGGCCAGGGTAGAGTATCTGGAAAGCTGCCCAGCAGGAAAGAACCTGGGGATGTTGGTTGACAGCAGCTGCACATGAGCTAGTGTGTACCCAAATGGCCAAAAAAGACCAATGGGATCCTGGCAGCAGGACCAGAGAAGTGACAATTGTTCTGTACCTGGCACTGGTGAGGCAGCACATCAAGTCCTGTGTCCAGCCCTAGGCCCCACACTGTCTGAAAGGGTTGTCAAGCATTGGACCAGGCTGCCTGGGGAAGTGGGCTAAGTCTCCATTCCTGTAGGTATTTAAAAGATGTGTAGCTCTGATGTTTAGGGACACAATTTAGAAATTGGCATGTTAATGGCAATTGGCAATGTTAATGGTTGGAGACAATAATCCTAAGGGTGTTTTCCAGCCTAAGTGCTTCTATATGATAGAATGAAAATTGTATGAGTTAAACTATAATGAAATATCCTTTTGGTTTTTCTTGCTGCCTTTTACTCCATGGAAAGGCATGATAAACAAAGCATACAGATTAAGGCTCAGACCTAGATTTTAATATAGTTTGGTTATGGTGTCTAAACTATAACTGCAAATCAGTTTGGAGATAACTGATGAGTTGACAGCTGACACCAGGCCTGGTAGTACAGCATCAATCCAGATATTGAAATTTAGGTGCTTTAACTGTCTCTTGTGCATTTCACTTTTTCCTAGTTGCAAGCTATATGGAGGAAGAGTCTGCTCATATACAGTATGTCAGTGATGTCTATTTAGTCAGCAAAGTTTTTATTCATTATGGATGTGGTGTCTCAGAGCAATAAGAAAAACCCATTTGTGGAAACTAATTTACTTCAACTGTCAGAGCAGTTTCTTCCACACACATAAACTTAACTGAAGTGTGCTGTCCAACTTTTGGGAAAGTATACTGTTATCACTGGAGTATTTTCATGGTGGAAAACTCCAGTGAATCAGAGTGTGCTGTTCACATGAGCAGGCTTCTGCTTTCCAGAGATTTAGAACTTAAGTAGCATTATAACTCACAAATTAATTCCTACTACAGTAAAAGCTGTTTCTTCAGTAATCCTTAAATATAGTACTGTGTTCACTGCAAATCTGATATGGAAGTTTCAGTTGTCTCAGAGAAAATAATCCATATTTTTGATTAATTGTGCTCCAGGTGCTGAGCAGTGTGCATATCACTGACTCTCTGTTAATTATGAACCCAGTAGTACTTAAAGATACAGACATGTTGCAGTTTTGTGCAAACCTTTTTGAGTCTCTAGCAATGTGTATTTGCTTGCATTGTTAAATTTACTAGGTATCTGAGCTGGTACATCTAATAGGACTGTGCTAGGCAACAGGGACATGCCAGCCCTAAAACCATACTCTGCAATCTTGTTTTCATGTCTTTGTTTTTCTGTGTTATGCTTTAATTGTTTTTTGATCAGTCTTGTTTATAAAGATACTAATACCTGTTCTGAGGTTTCTCTCTCTGAGATTATTTCATTTCCCCATTGTTTAGCTAGCAATGGGATTAATTTTGGGGTGTTTAGATTCTTAAAGTAGATTGCTGTGCCTAAGAAAATTCAGAAGAATTATTGTTTTTTAGTCAAAAATGAGGCAAAAAGTGTTTCATTTTTCCCCTCACCCAGGTCAAGAAAGTAGTTGATATAATTTAGTTTTTGGGTGCATAATGCAAAATGAAAGAACATAAGAAATGGATGTAGACAACTTCATTAACTCTTGCTTAATTTCATAATATTGTATTTCTTGAATTACAGGTTGACTGTACTATGGCGACTATTGTATAAGAAAGTGGTTTGGTATCAGGCGCAGCTAAAAAGAAAAGCGAGCAAGAATGCAGAAGAGGTTTCTGTTGTCTCATTGCTTTTAAGTCATATACAAGCAACCATCCAGTCTTCAGGAGTGACATTAGAACAACATCTGAAGATTAATTCTGTATCTGGTTAGTAAAAATGTTAATTGAAAACTAGGAAAATTAGGTCCAACTTTACAATCGGTAACTGACTACCAGATTTTTAAAAAGTGAACATTTGGACTTCTCTTAAAATTCTTATCATAATTCTGTCTTAAATACTTCATGTCCTGGTACGTCTGTAGATTGCATTATAATCTTTAGAGCTTGTTAAGCTAAATAAAAAGACTGAATTTACTTTGGTTTGCTTTGAGCCATGCCCTAAAGAATCTGAATGGGAGATTTTAATTCTGATCTCCTGTGTTGTTTCTTCTGAAGTAAATGGGCATCACAATGTGTCACTTACTGGATTTCTGTCTAGTAAGATTGTTCACTCCATGTGGTCATTGTGGGCATGATCATGTATTCACAAATGAATTCAGCTTCAACTAAACATCTAATTAGTGTAACCTAAGGTGCTTGGTAATCTAGCATATTTGTTTTCCAAACAGTGTACAGTTGTAGCCTAATTTCTTGCGCATTACTGTCCTATGTTCTGCCTTCCTTTTGACTTCTACACTGCTAATCCCAGCTTTCCATTTATGTCTCCCTTTACAATTTTGTTTCCTTGCCATGTTCTTGATCTCCCTCCCTTAAATGACAGTTTTAACTCCTCTTCCTACAGTACTCCATGCAATACATTAGCTCCTCCTGGAGGAGAGCTCATACATTAACTGTCCTGGCAAGGAGTATTCAAAAGTTATCTTCTCTCAGATGCTCAAAACTTAGACTTAATTGTGAGACTAAGTTTTCTGGGGACTCACATATTTTGTTCTGCTTTCAGTAAATGTCTGATGCTGAAAGAAGAGCATATGTATTTGTAAATATAAAAGTAACTACTAAAAGTAGAGCTTTTAATTTGTTAATAATGTGACTTTTGTAGGTGAGGAGCAGTTCCTTTTAGGCTCATACAGAGAATCTCTGGACATTTGGAAAAGATCTCTTTGTGAACTCAAGACAAATGGTAAGGGATAAAATCTTTTGTTGCTAACTTATTGTAAAACTTGATACCTTCTCGGTGATTTCTCACGGGTGGCTCCTCATAATGCTGACTCTTTTCTTCTCTTACATCTGCTGTTGACTCCTTCCTGTCCCTGTTACAACCGCCTAACCCTTACTGTCCCTCACAGTACATACCAGCCCTTACTGCTCCATTCCTCTCCCCACTGCCTCACCCTTCCTCCTCACAGCACAGCCAACAAACTCTAACTTCTAGATTAGCCAACCCACTCTTTTATAATACCCATCTTAATTGAATATAGCTGTGGCCTGTTAAAGGCAGGCCTGTTCTAATTCTTAGTAATTGGTACAGCTGCAACTCTTCAGGGGTGAGATTACCTTCATCACTATCTCTATTCTCCTACATTCCATCCCCTCACAATCTTTGAGGGTGGAGGGGGTAAGCTGTATAATCATTTTACATTTGTGACTCTGTTTGCTCTTCAGAAGGAGAGGGTGAGATGCATAAAGGGTGCATATTTGAAATTAAGATGGGATGAATAGACACCAGTCAAAACTTAAGCCTGGTTGCTCTCTGAGAAAATTCGATGCATTTCTATTTTAATACCAGAGCTTTCTTGTGATTATTAAGTACTTGGTGCAGGAGAGCTCTAGATTGATTTGTGATCAAGAAAGAGACAAAAACAGATGTAGAAAAATAAATTCCTTTAGTAGTTGTAAAATTAAAAGAATTAGCGTTTGGAGAGCAACAAAATAAAACTTGTGTCAGGCGTTTTTGTAAGAGTTGATTTGAAACAGATATACCAGAGTTTCTTTTCCAGCCATCATGAGAAAATTTTCTGCTGGTTAGTAGAATAAAGAATACTTCATTGAGGAAAAAAATTCAGAACACTGGAGGCTTGGTGGGTGTCTAAGCAACTCCACTGTGGTTCAGGCACTCTTTCTTTAAAGGCTAGACTTCCTTAAGCTCTCCTGTCTTTGTCTGTGTCTTAACAGTTATGCACAGTATTGTTTTCCAAACTGCTATATCTCTAAAAATAAAAATGTTCTGGATGATCATTAACTTAACTAGGGACTTAGAGGACTTTCATATCCTAAAGTAGCTGCTCCTGATTTCTACTCCTCAAAGTGTGTTGTTTAGGTAGATGTGTTTCTGGAGAGGAAATAAACAGTACTTTCACTTGGTACATCTCTTTTTGTGTTTATTGTTTTTCTTCCACTTGGACTTGTACCTTTTTTTTATCTTTTAATGCAGGAGGAAAAAGAGCATGTTTTCTTCAGCGTAGATACTATCTTGCAATATTGTTTTGTCACCTGTTTCAATATAACTTGTGTGAAGCTCAGGGACTCTGTGATCATCTGGTAAGAGAGATTCTAAGGCGATCACAGCTCTCCACAGGTCAGAAGGGAGAATTTTCTGGTATGTTTATATTACCTAAAAGTGTGATAAGGTATGTTGACACTGTTTGAAGAACCTAGTGTCTAATTTTCGTGCCCTCACATGCACACCTGACAGCTTTTGATGCTTTTCACTTTACACTGTTTTCAGTGACTTTTTCTGATCCTCAGATGATATTTCAGCTGCACTTGTTGGAATATGTGTTTAGACAACTCTCATTGTCTACTAGTCACCTGCTAAATATTTTTAGATTCAAATCCCCTCAAAGAAGGACTTTGAGTAAGAAAAATAAGGGGGAAATTATGTGATTTGATTTTATATTAATTTATCTTTTTTTATGATAAAACATGAAAAAAAAGCAGATTCTAGTTTGGTTACCAAACTAGAATTTGACAGTGGGATGTTTTTACAGCAGATGCTTCTAAATTTTTTTTTACGAAATCTGAATCTAAGTGAAATCTGAATTTCCAAGTTAGAAGAACCGTTTTTTTTTTTACTCAATGCAGGTCTAAATTTAGATGCTAAAGGTCCATCTTTAGTCATTAAAAACCTAGTAGAAAAGTCTTCTAATATTAGTATAATGTGTAATTAGTGTAAAAGATTAAGCTCTGTAAGTTCTGAAAGCTTGTCAAGGAATTATGTAAGTTTGCTTGTTTTAAAAAAATGTTTTATAACCTGTGATTAAATGATTTTAGCATTCAAATTTAAAATACTTTTTATCATAATTTGATTTTAATTTTATTTTTCTTTTTTTAGATATGAAGTATTTTCAGCATGAACTATGGATGATAACCAGCATTCATACTGACACTGCCATGGCTGTGATTCGATCCATGGCACGATTCATGGCTGCTTATTTCACAAAGCAGCTGCTCTATATCTTTCCTCCCCACAATGTTGGTGTCCTTCATCCACTTCACATCAAACAAGGTATTTTCTGTACAAGCAGTTCTAGTTGCTTACATCTTACAATTTTTTTCACATGTATCAATGATGTCTGTTGTACTTTAACTTGATGATCAAGTTAGCTTTTCAGTGGAGTAGGAGACAGAAAAAACAATAAGGATGTTGCAAAAAAAGTGTAGCTGATGCAATTTTTGTTCCAACAGATAGGATCATTTAGGTTGGAAGATACTTGAAAGATCATTGTGTCCAGCCATTAACATTGCCATGCCCACCACTAAACCATGTCCCTAAACAACACAGCTACACATCTTTAAAATACCTACAGGAATGGAGACTCAACCAACCTTCCTGGGCAGCCAGGTCTAATGCTTGACAACCCCTGTAGAGAAACAGTTTTTCCTGAGATCCAATCTAAACTTCCCCTGGCATAACTTGAAGCCGTTTCCTCTTCTGTCCCTTGGCACTTGGGAGAAAAGATGAATCCCAACCTGGCTACAGCCTGCCTGCCTTCAAGGAGTTGTAGAGTGATAAAGTCTCCCCTGAGCCTCCTCTTCTCCAGGCTAAACAGCCCCAGCTCCCTCAGTTGCTTCTCACAAGACTCGTGCTCCAGACCCTTCCCCAGCCTTGCTGCCCTTCTTTGGACTTACTCCAGCACCTCAATGTCTTTCTTGTACTGATGGGCCCAAAACTGACCCCAGCATTCAAGCTGACCTCACCAGTGCTGAGTACAGAGGTGCAGAGAGACAATCACTACCCAAGTCCTGCTAGCCACACTGTTCCTGATACAAGCCAGGATGCCCTTGGCCACCTGGACACACAGTGGCTCATGTTCAGCCGCTGTCAAGCAAGATGCCCAAGTCCTTTTCCACTGGACAGCTTTCCAGGCACTCTTCCCCCAGCATGTAGTGTAGGCAGGGGTTGTTGTGACCCAAGTGCAGGACCTGACACGTGGACTTGTTAAATACCATACAATTGTCAATCCAGAGCCTTCTGCAGAGCCTTCCTGCACCTGTCATAGAAGGAGATCAGGTTGGTCAAGCAGGACCTGCCTTTTTCAAATCCCTGCTGGCTGGGCCTGATGCTGGTGGTCCTGTATGTGTCTCATGATGGCACTAAAGATGATCCATGACTTTCCCCTGCACCACAGTCAGGCTGACAGATATGTAGTTCTTCAGACCCTTCTTCCAGCTCTTCCTCTTTATGGGTGTCCCTTTTGCCAACCTCTGGTCAGCTGGAACGTCCCTGGTGAGCCAGGACCGTGAGTAATGATGGAAGCTGGCTCAGTGAGTTTTTCCTCCAGTTCCCTTAGTACCCTTTGCTGGATCCCATCCAGCCCAATGGAATTGTGTGTGTCTAAGGGGTGTGTCAGGTTGCCCATTTTCCCCTGGACTGGGGTCTTCATTCTGTTCCCTATTCTTGTCTTCCACCTCAGAGAGCTTGTTACCCAGAAAACTGGTCTTTCTATTAAAGACTGAGGAAGGGAAGGCATTAAGCACCTCAGCCTTTTTATCATCCTGTGTCACAATTTTGCCTAAACATCTGGCTCTGACTGACTTTGATCCTCCCAAAAGTGAGATAACAACAGTGCTGAAGAAGTGGTTGAATTGTGTCTGTGATCTGGTGTGACCCCAGCTGAAAAGCCAGAGGAAGGCATTTTTTGCTTATCTGACAGTCAAGGTCTTGGAATCCAAATCCAAATGCTTCAGACACCATGTTGTCAAAGCAAGTGGGAATGCCAAGTTACTTGGTGTTGAATCCAGGTAGTACTTGTTAGTTTAAGTCCTGCTTCTCAGCTTTTTTCTGAGAATTACTGTTTATCACAGTGAGTGGTTTCAGAGAGATTCCATTTAAAGATTTCCTTTGTTAGGAAATTCTTATTTTCAGAGCTACTTTTTCAAATGTTTGTGAGAATAAAGATTTGTTTGGAAGCATTTTAAGTACTCTACCAGTAAGATAATATTACAATGCCACGTGTGTTTTTTACAATATTAACTTATTTTGATTGATTAGGTTTTCTGTAGTGTGTTTGAATGCATTGATTATTTTTAATGTTTCTGTACTACAGCATGCACTGTATCTACTTCTTTCTTCATGGTCTTTGAATGCTTTATTTTGACAGCTTTCAAGATAAAACCTACAAAATAAAACCTTGATTTTAATACTTGATTAGGCAAAGATCAATGTGCGTGGTGAGACAGTCAGGATAAAATTACACTGTGCAAGCTGGATTAGTGTGAATATCTCCTAAGTAATGCCACTGTCTAAGCAAAACAGAAGCTGTGAGAGAAGAAAATAACTCCTTAGAATTCATGTTGATCAGCACCTCTCCAGGGGAACCAGGAAGCAAAACCTTGAAAAACAAATCTAAATGTAAACAAAAAAAGAGATACTAAATTTGTGTGGAGCTTGTCTCTATATACACTCCTAAAATCAAAGAATCACAGAATATTATGTACTGTTCTTTCTCAAAAATGCACTATAACATTCTGTCTTCTGCAGTAGGCACAGTTTGTACAAACAATGTGGGTACACTTGGAAAACTCCAGGAATTTCCACTGATCTCATGTGTACCCTCTGGTACATCCTACAGATATGAAAAATATTTGCAAATGGTCCATCAGTGTGATTAAGTCTTTAAAGGAAAAAAAAAACCCACAAGTTTTGCACTTGCTTTCGTGTCCCACACTATTAAGCAGGAAAATAGCCTATTCTGAACACATTCTTACATCATTGCATGAGCTGCATCTGCTGCTGCAGATGCACTTCCATAGTACACCTCTAATAAAAGTAAATTAATAATAAAAGCAAGTAGACACTGAAACTAATCCACAAGCAATGTGAGCAGATGAATTCTAGATTATTATCTATTATCTGATAGCATGAGGATTTACGTAAACTTTAATATGTGTTTTTCATGTCACAGACTTACCTCCTCGTGTCATTCCACTGCAACACTGTTTGGTTACCAGAGCTGTCAGGGACCAGAAGCTTTCATCTGTGTGGACAGCTGAATATGCTCTTGATTTGTTCTTTATTGGTGGACTTATTCCAGAGGCTGTGTGGTTGGCACACACACTTGGGGACTGGAAGCTGTCTGTGTCAGTTGGCCTGGCCTACCAGCTGTATTGTCAGAACTCTGATGAGCTCTCAAGGTAAACTTGCAATTGGAATTTGTATGCTATATGTTGTTATATAGTTATTTCCATTAAGTTTACTGTCACAAGCCATATATATTGCCTCAGAAATACATATTCCCAGATTCCTGGTAGGTGTAGAACTTAAGGTGTTATGATTAGTTATTTTGGCTATTAATATGTAACTATATTAATTACATAGATACTCGTTTAAGAGACCTTCATTGGATTATGTATGGATATTACTTTGTTATTCATGAGCAGTTTTTTGTTGTACTTTCAGAATGAAAAAACCAGAGTGTCACCTGCCATTAAGCTTATTACCAATGCAGACTTTTCAGGAAAAGTTACAGTCTTTGTTAGGACAGCCAGTAACTTCTGAAACATCAGGACATATTAAATACAAGAAGTTCACAGGTACTTCAAATGAAAAATAATTGTGGTTATTTTTCACATTATTTGACTACAAATACTGTGTTATACACTGTCTGAGAAAGAAACAATTGCTTTGTCTTTTCCAGTGTGTGTATTACTGTTATAACATATTCAAGCATTTTAATTTCATGAGGGTGTGTGTTTTGGATTTGATCATTCCAGAAATGAAATATATTATCAATCTTGTCTTCTCATTTGTATTGCCTGAACCTTTATTTGATCATATTTTACAGTAACTTACTTGGAAGAAAACCAAATCTTCATTACAATAAACAAACAAAAAATCTATGTGTTAACAGTATGGGAAGTATCATCACTCTTGAAATTAGCTATAAGAGGTTTAGTTTTGCTTTTTCCTTTCTGATAAAGCGAATCCCCAGGTCCAGCAGCAAGCAAGGCTAGGAGTGTATTCCCAGTAGGCACATACACAGCACCTATATAGGACTGGCCACACACAAACACCTACAGACCTGCTCACCACTCACACAGGCAGCACCAACAGTCCTATCACCTTTCTCTCTCCTGGATCAGGGTTAAGATTGGTGTATAGGTACCTGTTTGTACAGTGTGTGTCACTCCAGTAGCTGGGTCAGTGGCAAGACCATTAGCTGAGTAGATGGCCAGCTGACCCAGTTGCTGAGTGTCACAGGTAGCTCATGTCTGTGTATGTAAGCCTTCAAAGCCCCAGCCCCTCTCTGCTTTCTGGTACTCAGAAAACTCTCAACACCCAGTCACAAACACCCTCTTCCCCCACACACATCCACTGTCCATGCACCCCCACAGCAGCTGGCCTGGAGCATACAGTCCTGTCAGAAAGTAAGGATACAGCAGAGAGTTGGTCTGGGCTCCTCAGCCTGTCTAGGTGCCTGACCTTTAGAGACACACACATACTGATGTACACACTGTATTTCTGGCATGTGGTCATGGCTCCCTTGGTCTCCCCTTGTCTTGCCCTTAGAGACATGAAGACACACAAGCAGGTCTCTCACTTGTCTCTCTGGCTGTTGGCCAGGTCTTCACTGGACCCTGCAAATACTGTGAGCTCCTAACTTAATACTTAACTGCTGAAATTCACACTGTTAGCTAGGTCAACCTGACCTTATTTATATTCTACAGAAAGTTTACTGGCACAATCTCTGTATTTTATTCTGTTTTTGTCTGAAAGCATTTCAAGTTCTTGTCAGCAGGTGGACCTACTTAATGATAAAAGAGGTGCTTTAGTGATTATTAATAATGTACCGGTTTATGCCTTTTTGGTAAGAATGATTTGCCAGAATGTTATGCCAAGCAAATGCCTGGCTAAAAAGTTCCATTGTTTACTTAGAAAGGCAATAGGCATCACAGTAATGGGGCAAAACTTAAAATTAATAATTGAATACTAGTTTTTAATGCATGAGATCTTATCTTAAAGCCAGTAGATGAGGTCTGTCATTGTAATATATGAATGCAAATTCAGAGAACATAATTTCATGATGTCAGAATGAAGATCCATGTATTGATTCAATTAATTTATCAGTTTCTGGGCTTAATATTTTATAGATCCCATTGAAGAGGAAGATGCAGATGTTCTTTACAGTTCAGTACAGGAACTACTGAAAGCAGCTGTTATGGCAGATGTTGATATTCTCTCAGAGACATTTCAGCTTTTGATGGATTCTGCCAAGGATCTTTGCAGAAAATTTTATGGTTTGGTTCCGGTTGGGCTCTGTCTTCCAGCACCACCATTGTACTGTCCTCAACCAGCTTCTCTCAGTGAAGTAAGTCTGTTTCTTGTGTGTTTATCTGATGGTATTTATGAACCTTTATGAGCTTTATTCTGGTTCTTTTGAGCTCATTTTTCTGTTTTCTTCCATGTCTGCTCATTTACCTAAGTAGCACAGCAGTGATGATAAAGTATGTGTGCCTCTGTGTTTTTTCCATAAATGATCTATCCTATAAAGAAGATGGGATTAGGACCAGTAACAACATTTAGTTATATGTCCTTTCTAATTTTGGGATTTGTTTGTCTTTGCATTTTCAGGAAGACAGCGATGACATTCTTTTAAAAACAGAGAAAGAAGTCCGTCAGAAAGTGTCAGGAGTTCTTCAGCGAATTATCTTGCTCTTCCGGGCTGCTCATTGTTCTTGCTCTGCAGCACAGTGGTATATTACACAACTGAAGTGGGCAAGAAAAGTTATGCAGAAAGTAAACATTTAACTTTACATTTTTAACTTGATTATCAGTTATAAATATTACTGATAAATTTGCAGCTGCAGAAGCATTCAGTCTCACCTTTGCTTTGATGTTTTGTTTTGTACATGTCGTCTTCATGTACAGTTTTACACTTCATGTTAATTTTTATAGGAAACCAGAACTTAAAGAAATAGGGTATCTAAATCATAAAGTGTTTCCTTTTGGGTCTTTCTATACCTACTTGGTAACATACGAATTCATTTATTTTCCATTAAAAGGAAAAAACAGACTTTAATTGGGAGTTATAGCTGTTAGCTGGAAATATGCTCCAAATCACTTAGGGTTGAATATTAACAGAGAAGGTAATACTCACTTCAGGTAAAGCGATCATCTTAATGCACTGAACTTGTAAGATCTCATTTTACTTTTGTATAGTTTGTTTGCACAGGAGCAAATTCAGAATAAATTGATTAAAAGTTGTTGTGTACAATCAGTCTTTTCTTAAGTCATTGTGACATAGCTACTTAAAGAAGAAGAGAGTGTGTATGGCTCTCTCTTCCTGCAACCTCTCTGCACCAGCCTTAATGCAGTGATTGAGATCAGGAACTGATCTGACTGAAAAGTATTTACTTCTGTTTGCATGGTCACATGCCTAGTGTTGGCATGGGGAGCTGGTCAGACATTTTAACTGAAACTGGAGGCAAAGCTAGTCAGCCTTGGTGACAGCAGCCTGGACTGTGTTGAATCAGTCTGGTTTCTTGATTGTGATCTTAGTTCTTTTACTTTGTGTTACTCTTGTATTTCATGTAATCATTAGTACCATTCAAACAAAAGCATTCTTTGTGCCATAGTTCACATTAAACATATTCCTTTAAATGAATTTTCAGAATACTGATTTGAAGAAAATAAAAAGCAAGCTTCAGGGAGTTTTACTGATCTTGACAGTATTCTAATAACTGGGAGGCTGTGCATTTAGTAGTGATACATGTAAAATGTTAACTGATTTTTATTTCCATTTTGATTGTTTATTTACCTGTTGTTATAGATTCGAATGAAAGGTTCTCTTCCTTTGCTGTGTCCATTCCCAGAGACTTTGCTTTGTTACTGCAATTTCCGCACTGCTCTCTATGGATCTACATCTTCTGGAGCCCATCAGTTTGATGACACTACCTGTAAAATTTTAGGTCTGTATGCAGTAATATAAAATAATTTAGAGCTGGAAAAAAGAACACCAGTGGAAATCCACAGCTGGCATGTTAGGTTGAAATAGTATATTGCAATTTGTCAGGAACACATTTCATTTCCAGCTTTTATGTTAGTTACCAAAACTCTTATTATAAAATGTGCTGTTCTGGATATGGTCTGGAGGGTCGTGTTACAGACCTGATTGATGTGAAAGAATATGAACACTATGTGGGACTAAGGAGCTGTAGCTCCAGAACAATACTGAAAAACCTCAGGCTACTCTATTTAATTTATTTGAATAGAATCTCATAGTATTACATTTTTGTATTGTAGGTTGGTTCAGAGAGTTCTGTGCATTATGTTGGATGTTTCATGTTCGTGAAAAATTATCTGACAACTGTAGGCGGTACCAAACTGCAAGGGAAGGTATTAACAATATCAAGGTAATTGTATTCCTGATATAGTAGAGATACATCTTAATTGCATGAAGCTGTGAGTATTCTAAAGATCTGCTGTATATTTCTGTGAGAACTTGTATTTGCTTAACAGAACAAAACGAGCACAGTGGTTGCAATGTGAATTACGTATTTGATGCTATGGAGCAGTGTGCTGTGCATGGGATCTCCATCTTCCTGACAGTGTTTCTGTTAGGCTTTTGCTTGATATTTGAGTCAGAAGAACTGCCAGGAAAGCAATAGCTTCTACACTTGTTGACCTAAGAATTTACTTTCTGGTTTGTTTTTTTTTTTTCCTATTAGGTCAAGATATTTTGAGAATTCCTGAATAATGCATACTTAGTACACCAAAAGTGGGGTTTATGGTGTGCTAAATATACGTGGTTGTCAGAAAGCGTAATGAAAAAAATTGAAATTTGATCATGTTTTCTCTACTTATACCTTGTCAATTGGTGTCAGAGGTCCAGGAAGAAAAAGGAAGAAACTACTAGTGTATTTGTCATGTATTCTGTAACAAGTCCAAGATTTTTCTTCACCAGAAAAACCAAGTTCCAGATAAACAGGATGGCTCTGTTTCAAATGATGTATTATTCTGATTTTTCTGTACTTTGTCTGACAGTGACAAGTGAGATAGAAAATACTGTTCAAAATAAACCAATCCATCTTAAAAGCCTCTTGCAAGGCTTAATTATCTTGGGCACAAGAAAGAATTTATGATCTCCTGAAGTCAAAGTAGAATTACTTCACAGTTTAGGCAAATCCTCAGGTTTTACTTGTGACTGTAAACAAACACTTTAGCTGTGTGCTAATGGAATTATTTCCTAAGCTGGTTTAAAAAAGCCCTTTTTTTTTCTCTTTCTCATTTTTTTAAACGTATGTTATGATCCATTACAACGTTGATCTGTTTCCTGCCTTCATATACTGCTCTGCTTGGCAGATAAGTTAGAGATTTTTATTTTTAAGAAGCTTTACTATTTGCAATGTATGAATCATTTTGCTGAAGTACATTGTTCATAGTAATTAATGTTTCTGGTAATTTTTTTAGGATCTGAATAAGAAAGGATATGATGCCTACACAGTTGAGCAGTGTCTGAATGCAGTGGAGTGGGCTTGTCGAATGCTTCCTTTCTGCAGATTCATGAATGTTGAAGAATTAGTTCAGGATGTCATTTTAAGTCTGCTTGGAGAATTACCAGCAGTAAAAAAGGTAAAAGACCTTAAAACTAGAATAAAAGCAATGGAGATTATCACAAATATTTCTCCTCCTTGGAAAACCTACCAGTTATGTGTGATAAGACACCTACTTGTATGGTAGCTACCGGAAAAGATGCTTTCTTTTTTTGTGTAGGTGGCAGAGATTTTTGTAAAAGCATTTCCTAATCCTAAAGATGTAAGAGTTCCACTTAGAGATAAATATCGTGGACTTCAGCAGCGACTCAGACACAGTACTATTAAAGGTAATGTTCATCATTCTTCAGGAAACAAGCTTTGTTTTTTTATCCTAGTTACTAGCTTGAGACAGTACTTTCTGTCGTAACCCATGCAAAACAATTATTGTCATTTTCAGTTGGACAACTTCGAGTTTTGTGACAAATTATTTCTATACCAGACACAGGGTATAATGGCTTTCAAAATGTTGATGTTTCTTCACTTTATCACAGTTTCTTGTTGAATTTATAAATGGCTCTAATTTATAGTTTTAATTGAAATCTTAATTCATGTTTCAATTTGAGAGACTAACTTAAAACTGAAAATTAAGACCGAAAACTTGGTTTTCTTTCTTTCAGAAGGTCCTGAAAGTGAAGAAATTATGCCTGATGTTATACAAGCTGCTGAAGAAGTGAGAAAGAAGGCCTTGAGACGTGTAGTAAAGAACATAGGCCCTATAGAAGTTAATATTTGGGAGCCAGTAGATGAGGCAGCATCAAATGATGAGGAACACTGTTATGACAGATTCTCATTAGGCACTAGTCTAAGCACAAGCACACTTACTGATGTTGGGAATCCTCAGGTATATAATGATGCAGATATGGCAGACACACTTTCTGGTGCTTTGTTTACTGAAGAAACAAGACCTCAAACACCTTTGTTCCCAAGGTATGAGAAAATTGCAGCAAAAGGCTTTTGATTTAAATTAGGGGGGAAAAAAAAGAGTTGTCTCCTGCTGATCAAGTAATCTCTTCACCAAACAGGTTAATTATCACTATGGGTGATTTATCAAGTGAAGAATTACAGATTTCCCACATTGTAGAACTGTCAATGTTATATCACTTAGTATATGACTAACAAATTACTGAAGTGTAAATTACTATCAGTTGTGTCTACATTTATATATGTTACTGCCTAGTTTCTGTCTATGGATTTTGAAATTGATTAACTTGCCACCCATACATTGTACTAATGTAAATTTGGGGTTTTTGGCTGGTTTTAACTTCAGTGGAAGATAAGGAACTAATGTTGTGCGTAATTCTTTTTAAAATGAATTTGGGTATTAATGATTCTTACATCTGTGTCTTACAGGGAAAATGAATTCCAACAACAAGGGGAAATAGGTAACAAAGATGCCTCACACAAGATAAAAGCTCCTAACTGTAAAACAAAACATAAAGACAATGTGTGTAGGAGAGACAGGCTTAATCAACAGAATTTACCTGTAGTTGGTGCATGGGAATTTGAACGTGATGATGATGAGTATGTTAGATTTTTAGAACTCTTTTTGAGTTATGTTCTTGAGAGAGACCTAATAAAGTACAGTGACCTTGGAATTCCATTTCTCACTGGCTTTTCTGGGCTGCTTCGAGAGCGTGAATTGAACTCTCTCTTTTTTGATGTTCACACAACACTAAAACGTCGACAAAACAAAACTAGAAGTCAAAGTGTGTTTAGAGCAGGGTCTTGCTATACTGTCACCCTGGCATCCTGTGATCCTGAAAAAGTATCTGCCCCTGATGAAAACAAAAATATTTTGGAAAAACCAACAATTGTACAGTCTGTTGGGCAGACCACAGAACCTTCTGTGTGTGACCTAAAAAAAGGACTTAAAGAAGGCTTATTTGGTTTAAAATACAAATCAATATACAGAGCTCAGACTGACAATCAAGGAGTCAATGTTGCACAGGCAAACCAGACCTTTCGTAACCATACTTCCTCTGCCCTGCAAACTCAGGCTATTCCTAAATACATTTACAAAACTCTTGATGTAGTTGGTATTGTACCCGCAGAAGAACTGCCTATAGATTTGATGGGCAAATTGAGCAATATTTCAAAATTGCTGGAGTGGATGATCAGGTGGTCCGATAAAAGACTGCTCTGTGGTTCCAATAAACAAGATTCCTTAGAAGAGACTCTCCCAGTGATACATCTGAAAACATCATCGGCAGCTGTCCTTACGTCTTTTTGGTTGTTAGAACAGTTATATGGAGACAGATCTCGAACAAGGAGCATAAAATGTAAGGTAAGAAAAAGGATGGGAACAAGTATTAGTGAAGTGTGTCAGTGCGTTATGCCAGTAGGGAAGAATCATATGCATGTTTTACCTCATAGTTCTGTTCTCAGTAAAACGGAATTTTGATTAATAGCCTTTCTTTTAAGAATTGCTAAGAAAAGGGAAAAAATCCAGAAATACTGAAGTTCTGTCAGTAGAAATACTTGAGTTGGAGATGAAAGTTCTCTTTGGAAGTTCAAAATATAGGTCATTTATCCAGACACCACATTTTTGCACAAATTCCTGTAAGTTTGGCCACTGTGTCTAGTTTTAGACATAATCTTTGAAAAAATGTACTACTGGAGATAGAACGTGGCAAAGCAAGGCAAAGAATTAAGAAATAGTTCCCCTTGCAAGAATTTGAGTTCATTTGTGTTTGAAGACAGCACAGATACAGTCTGACTGGAGTATTTTAACTGGTTAAAGACCAGTGAAAAATGACTGCCACTGTTACAGAGATTTGGAGTATATGTGTGGATATGAAGGAGGAGATTTGCCAGAGTTTATTGCTTTAGTTTATACTTCAGAGACAACTGGATCTTTAATTAACAATACATCGAATCAAAGAATACATGAAAGGCTTTGAGGGAAGACGGTCGTGGGACTCAGATTAAGAAGGCTTTTCTCCAATTTTAAAAGCGATTTTTTTCTTACTTTTGGTTTGTATTTTCTGTTTTTTTAACAAATATTTTATTTACAACTTACAAATCTTGTGCATGCATCTAACCACAAGGTTATGTATCCCTTTTTGCCTTTCATACAGTTTTCAGTAGTAGTTCGAGGGTTCTATATTGTCTGGATAAGGCCAAATCTTATTGTATATATTTGTCTTGATTATATTGTCATATAGTGTCTTTGACAATCCATACTCACTTGACACTGAGAAATCTTTCTTGTATTTCCTTTTGATAATTCAGAGGACCATTGCTTCACTTAATGCAAAAAGGGGAGAAACTCATGTTTCTGTAAATCTGTAAATCCAGGATTTCTTGGCTCTATAACAAAGAAAAGGATATGAAATATAATCATTCTATATGAAAGTATTGTGGTTTTTTTAAAAGTACCTGGTATTTTTTTTTTAACTAGTGAATTTCAATTATTGTTATTTTTATTAATAGCATCCAGATGATCAATATCTGAAAGAAATTGCATCTCTATCAGAAGCCCAGTCTAGAACAGAAGAAAGTAGTATGGATGAAGGCTCTTCCACAGTGGCCAGTTCTTCTCTTGATGTCCAGATTGTACAAATCTATGACAATCTTTGTGGAAGGGATTTGGGGTAATTTTTTTTTAAGCTAAGAACTCTAGTTGGTCATAATTTCTCTACTGAGCAGCATGAAGAGATCTACTGTTATATATGTATTATATACATAATATGTATTATATACATATTTATATTTATGTATTATATACATGTTTAATTTTGTGCAAAAAGTCAAACTTGGTCGTATTGGTTACAGCTGCATGAAGCAAATTAAATATTCTCCATCAGCACATGTACATAAGGTAGCTGTTGCATATTAAGTGAATTGTACATGGTTGTTTATAAGCTTAGTGATGTGGAAATAGAATCTAGATTTCTAATATAACGGGTGTCATGGTTTTCTCAAAGAATTCAGATTACTTCCCCTCTCTTCAGTGTAATTTTCTTTGATTTGAGATGAGTGGTTCACAATGTTAGTTTATTTTCCTCTGGATCTGTAATCTAGCTATGTTCATATGTGTGCATGTCAGAAAAATAGATGGGAAAAGCAGTAAATATTTTATTTGTTAATATCTTGCACTGTCTTGAAGACAAAGAATCCTTAACCTGAATTCCTCTGTGGCATTTCATCTTATATTGCAATAAGAAAAAAAATTTACCTCTAGTATTATAATATATATAGAGAGTGAGTTATATCGATCTCTAGTATTCTGAAAATAATCTCTAGTATTTTGAGACATGATTGTATGTCTTGTTTGACCATTTCCTATTTTTTTCAATTAACGAAGTTCATGTGAGGGAGATAAATGTAGCCTTAGCCAGATGATTTTGAAGACATAGCACAGTTTGTCTGGAAACAGCCTGTCTAAAAGAGTGTACCATTAATGGTACTAAAATATCGTAGCTATGCAAAAAAAAAAAAAATTAAGCTTGGTTTAAGTTGGAGTCAGAAAGAAAACCTAAATGAATACTGGTTATATCACAACAGTGTTTATTTTATAGTTAGGCACTAGCCTGCAGTATGAAAGGAACAGCATACTTGAAGTGAGCCAGATACTTATGTTGTTAATTATGTTTTCTAATCCCTATTACCAGAATGTCTACAAAGTCAAAATGTTTTTATAAGAAGAAAATTAATCATGGAAATAATTCTGTGCCTCATATAACTGAAGACCTGAATGAAGTGGGACCATTTGTTCAGCAGGAGTTGGATGTAACATCAGAACAAGGTTTGTTTTAGTGGTATATCCTTTTACTATGGTCTGACATATAAAGCAGTAGGAGTTTTGCATGAAAATGATTTTATGTCCCTCTGTTTATTTAATCAAAAAATGCTAATGTCTTTATTGTTGTATTGGAATTATTTTATCCAGTTTATATTATAACTAAATTATATAAAATTGTTTTATCAGGACTTTCTTACCACTGTTTCACTATGTTATTTTTTTCTATAGAGATAGAAAAATGTATGTTAACCTGTTCTGTTCTCTTGTATACTTTCACTCTGGAAATATTCACACAACTGTGCAAAACGCTTTGCAAATTTTAAGAGCTGAGTATGTGTAAATTATCATATTTGTACCCTTTACATAAGCTGGGGATTTTTTTATCCCTCTCTTTTGGGTGCATGCATCAATGCTAGTAAGAACACAAATTTTGAATTTGCAGAAGCAACTCTGAACACTTCGCTTCACACTAATGAAAAAGTGGATTAATATGACCTGCTGTCAGAAATCACTTAACAGTACTATAATCTGTGTAGTTTTCTAATTTAGAGTAATTGTGCTTATATTGTAGAATTCTTTGAGGAGCCATATGAAACTTCAAAGAGCTCTAATAGCTCTGTCAAGATCAGACCTGTAGAACATCAAAGAGAACAGGCAAGTTGCCATACAATCATCAGAGATCATAGAAACGTTTGGGTTTGGAAGAGACCTTAAAGATCATCTCATTCCAAACCCCTGCTATCAGCAGGGACACCTTCCATTACACCAGATTATCCAGGGCCCCACCCAACCTGGTCTTGAACGCTTTCATGGATGGGACGCCACAGCTTCTCTGGGTAACCTGTTATAGTGCCTCATCTCCTCACAGTAAAGAATCACTTCCTAAAATGTAATCTAAACCCACCCTTTTTCAGTCTGAAGTAATTCCCCCCTCGCCTGTTACTTGTAAAAGGTCCATCTCTAACTTTCCTGTAGGCTCTTTTAGGTACTGAAAGACTGCTCTGAAGTCTCCCTAGAGCTTCCTGTTCTTCATGCTGAACAACCCCAACTCTGACAGCCTTTCCTCATGGGAAAGGTGATCCAGGCCCCTGAACACCCTTTGTTCTGGACTTGCGTTAGCAGGTTCATGTCTTTCTTGTACTGGGGGACACAGAGCTGAACATAGTGCTCCAGTGAGTCTTCTGAGGACAGAATAGAGGGGAGAATTGCCTTGGTCAATGGGCTAGCCATGCTGCTCTGGATGCAGCACAGGATATGTTTGGCTTGGACAATCTCTCAGTATTCCTCACCCTGAACTTGCTTTGACCCTCTGTAGGCTTCATTTTTGTGTTTGACTTTGTCCAAGAACTCCTTATTCATCCATGCAAGCCTCCTGGCATTTTTGCCTAACTTCCTCTTCATTGGGCTGCATCCCTCCTGAGGTTGGAGGAGGCGATTCCTGAATATTAACCAGATTTCTTGTGCCCCTCTTCTTTCCAGGGTGCATTCCCATGGGACTCTACCAAGCAGTTCCCTGAAGAAGCCAAAGTCTGCTCTCCCAAAGTGAAGGTCAGTGAGCTTACTGTGTGCCCTCCTCACTGCCCTGAGGAACTCAAACTTCACCATTTCATGGTTGCTGCAAGTAAGGCTGCCCTTGAGCTACACATTCCCCATCAGCTCCTCCTTGTTGGTCAGGATGAGGTCCACCGTAGTATCTTTCCTTGCTGGCTGTTCTGTCACATGTGGAAGGAAGTTATCATCAATGCCTTCCAGAACCTCCAGGATTGCCTGTGCCATGCTGTGTTGCCCCTCCAACAGATACTGGCATGGTTGAAGTTCCCTGTGAGGACCAAGGCTTGCAAACATGAGGTTGTTCTTATCTGCATATAAAGGACCTCATCTGGTTCATCTTCCTAGGTGGGCAGTGTTTTATCAGAACTCCACTGTAATGTCACCTATCCTTGCCCTTCCTGTAAACCTGAGCCATAAACTCTTGGTCAAATCCTCATCTCCCCTGCCTGTGCTTCCTAAAGAAAGAACCTGCATCCATCCACTCCAGCACTCCAGTCATCAGAGCCATCACACCACAAGTCTGAAATTGCAGTAACATCATACCTGGCAGACATACACGCTTCCAGCTTTTTATATTCCCCGTGCTATATATGGTTGCATGGAGGCCCCCGTTGAAGCTGAGTTACTGGTAGGAGTAGTTGTAATTCCTTTGTGCAGCTCTTCAGGTGCTCTGTTGACAAGCAGCTCCTCTTCAGGCATCTCTTTCTGACTCTGTCAAAAAATTGTCCCTCCCCTGACAACTTTAGTTTAAAGGCCTCTTCCCCCTTTCCAAGACTATGACTGAAGGTGCTCTTCCCCTTCTCTGATAAATTAACTCCATCAGCCCTCAGCAGACCAGGTTCTCAAAGCAGGTCCCATGGCTGAAGAAGCCATACCCCTGGCTGTGGCACCAGTCCTGTAGCCATTTGTTGATTTACCAGATTCAAATCCTTTCAAACCCCTTCCTTTTGCCTGGGAGGATTGACTGTGCACTCCAGAGCCCTCAGAGCCACTCCCTCCTCAGCCTGCTCGTGGATGTGTCACTGGTACATGTGTGAAACAGCAGCGGGTAATAGTGGGCTGTGCAGGGCTTGGTTGTCTCTCGGAGACATCCCTGACAGGAGCCCCAGGGAAGCAGCACCTCCCTAGAGAGTGTGTCAGGTTGGCAAATGGATGCCTTGTTACTTCTCAGAAGAGAGTTGCCTCCTGCTACCACCCATCAACTTCCCTTAATTGTGCTGGTTGTAACACAGAGAGCAGGTCTTACTCAGCTCCAGCATTTCTCCTGACATATCTCCTATATGGAAGTATTGAGTTGTTATAAATACTATTTTCAAAGTATCCTGAATTCATCAATTATTGAGGGCTAAATTGTTTAGGGTTGGTGAATCTTCTTTCTTGCTTAATAATGAAATTAACAATTAAAAGGTAGTAAAGTGAGATGTGCTCTGAGCACTTTTGAAAATGTGTGTATGCTTTCATACATGTATATATAGTAGATGTATTATGTATACATAGAATTGAATTGATTTTTTAAAAAAATACATCAAGATGTTTATTTTGCTTCTGTTTGAAAACTCAGTCTGGATTTATAATAAGCTTACTTTTTTCATGCATCATTTTTGGTCCTAGGTGTCTTTTCTTTGAAAGTGGCTAAGGGCAGGGCTGCTGTGCTATGTATTGTGGTCTCAAATTTTTTCAATACATTTTACTATAGTGAATCTATGGCATGTGCAAAATCCTACATTTGTTTCATTTTCTTGTTTTGTAGATAGTTTGTGTATAATGGGGTTGTTTCCCCATTATAAATGGGGAATAAATATAAATTTTCATATTTACCTAGGGGGTGTGAGATTAGCAGAATATATATACAGGGTGCTACATTAATATGAATTTGGAACTAAAATCTCATAATAATGAGATTGTTTTAAGAAAGAAAGATTCCCAGGTAAATTGTTATATTTGTTTGTTGCATGGTTTGTAACCGTCTTCTGATAAGTATATAATTTTGATTATTTTTAGTCAGATTTTTGCAATTGGATAATTAATCAAAAATACATTTGCCATAGGCTAAAAAACTTGTATTTTATTGAAGCAGGAAGGATAGAAAAATTTGCAAGTTTAGATCTTTTCATCTTCTTATATTCAGCAGGTTGCCATTTCAGCTGTAGATAGTGCTCAAAAAGATCTATACGTGGAAGAAACAAAGGAAGAAAAGGCTGAACAGAATATGTAAGTGACTTGTTTTTTTTAAACTCTTTTAAGTCTTTTAACTTTGCTTAAAAATCTAAAGCAGTTTTTTTAATGATTTTATTCAGTGATGTCTTGGGTTCCTGCTGTTGCTTATAGCAACAAAGCCGTAGTTTCAAACAGTTTCAGTGGTCTTCTATTTCATGTACAGGCATTTGACATATATGAAGGGCTGGGCTGATGAATCATTATTTTAGTAAGGATCTAATAAAACAAGCATGGTTTGTGGGAAGGTGTATTTTATCTAGGAGAAAGATAGATAATAACTGGAAAAACAGAAAATCTTATTATGATGGCATATAAATAAATGTCCCTATGTAAACATAATGTTTGTGAAAGACTTTAAAATTACTTTTAGAAAGACTTGAAATCTACTTTTTAAAATTACATGGTTTTTTTTAACTGAATGTAAGATGCACCTCAAGAATTTATTATGTCATTGTTTTTTCTCCTCTAGAGATGCAGATTATAGTGATGTTAACAGTATTAGTTAAATTGGATTTTCTCTTCCTTTGTCTACCGGAATCAACTTTTTCTTTGCCTGCTGTCTTGAATAGCTGGAACTTTTTCAGTGCTTTTGTTTGAGTCAGTTTCTGATTGCTAAGGGAGACAAAACATGAATGTCAATATTTGCCAGCTCAGATTGCAGTGTAATGCAGTAATTCAAGCAATGCAGATCTGTATAGCTTTGATCAGGTGGCTTTCAGGTACTTTATCTCATACTAATTAAAATACTTTTTCAGGAGGTTATGTGTTTATATACATACTTGTATATAAAATGGAAACAGCAAAACAAATTCTTGTAGTATTTGCAATACTATTTCTTCTCTTTTTGTAGTATGACTGAGGTTGTTACTAGCATCCTTTCCCACTCATTTTCTTTAAAACAAGATGCAGAAGTTCCTAGGTAAGATAAACCTATACTGTTTTGATTTGAAGTAATGTGATGTGTAGTTTTGACTGCAAAATATTTGCAGGTAGAGTGTATTGTATCTAGAAACTAAGTAGCTTTTTCTGGAACTTTTTTGTACTATAATCCTTGTGGATCATATACTCTCATGTGTTGTCTGGAATATCACATGACTCAAATGTTAGTTCAGAGCTGCCAGATTTCAAGAGACATGATAGTTTTGTTTTCTGGTTCTGGACAGAATTCATTATAAAACATTACTATAGAAGATGCTTGATTATATAGAACACCTGAACAATAATATTTTAAACTTACATACATTTTAATTAAAATTATTAAAATGCAGCTATCCTATGGCAACTGATAGATTTACATAAATATATACAAAATAAAGAGAATGTTGGAATTGGAAAAAGGAGTCAGGAGTCAGTCTCAAGGCTTTCAGTTCTGGAACAGTACTCTATGAGGCTTTTTTCAGTTTAGAGAAAAATATGAACTATGCATACTTTTGGGATCCATTTTCATGTGTCTCTAATCTCTTTTCCTTCTTGAGTTTCTCATGCCAACTCTTTAAAAAAAAAATTTACTCAAACTTCTGGCATTTCAGGTCATGCTTGCACATTCTAATTGCCTTCCTAAAGATTTCATGTGCCCCTTCACACCTATTACATATCTAAAACTATTACTCATTATCCATTACATTATGATCCTGTTTGTTCACATGCTTGGAGACCATTCTGTAGAATTGTAAAAAGTTCTCTAAGGGTTGCCTGTATCCATAGCAATGTTAGCATTTTTCTTAAACAGAGAAATGTCTTTTGGGTTGATTTCTGTTGGTGTAAGTAAAGTCCTTAAGTTTCTTCATAGCTTAATGTAAATCCTAACCCTATCTTCTTCATGTAAGGAATTAATGTACTTAATATTCTTTACCCACTGAAGGATCTTGTTATCACTGTGGGAAAATGTAAAGAAAATAATTTAAAATTGGAGTAACACTTACAATACATTACTCTAAAATCTTGTTACTTTTTAAGCCCACGTATCTAAAGGAACATTACTTTAAGTCAAAATGAATCTGCCTTCTTCCTTATTTCAGCTAAAAATGTCCCTCTTCATTTTCCATCAGCTGTTTGACTTTATGACTAACCAGGCCTTTTTTCTGTCTTTTTTGTGAAATCATTGTTTTCTGCCTATATCTCTAGTGATAATAGTATTTTAGATGCACTTGTGGCTATAAAATCAGACTTCTTTACTACTGTTTTTCATTCAGTATTTTAAGAAGTGTTAGGAAATATGTCCCTGCTTTCTGGTCAAGATCATGCACTGTTAATTATTCAGTTGCTCCTACAAATTAATTATGTTTTTTAAATACACAGATATCTTTAAAATTTTTCTGAATTGATTTAAGACAACCTCGTCTTAAAGGTGTTTTGAACTCTGAATGTTTTTCATAGTTGGTTCTTTTCTTTCTTAAGTAGTGCAGACACTGTAAGTGATTCTCAGCCTTCTGAGACTGCTGTGTCATCTATGTCAAGTCTTGCCTCCCATACTTCTGTTTGTGCAAAGAAGCAAGAAGTCAAGGAAGAAGTCCCTAGAGAAGAGAAATCAAGCACATCAGAAACTGTCAGGCAGATGCTGCAAGATGAGATGTTTAAATTAGTTCAGGTAAGAGCATGTAATTATTTTAAGTAGTCTTCATGGTACCAACTGTGTTGTTAAAAAATGGAAATAGTTACTGTTTTAAGGACCTTCTGTGTGTGGTTGGTTCAGTGCTGGCTAAATGCCAGTGCACCCACTAGAATATACTTACTCATTTCTTGCTGTGAGATAGGATTAAGAGGAAGGCAAAGCAGGCTCAAAACTTTAAAAGGGTATAAAGAAAACTTTATTGACAGTAACTCAAAGAAAGAGTAATAAGAATCAGAATAAAACCTTTAGAACACTTCTCCTCCCCTACAACCTTTTTTTTCTCACTCACAATGTACAGAAACAATTCAGTCAGTTTATGAGCTCTAGAATAGTCTTTCTTCCATTCACTTAGGGAGGGGAGTTGCCCTTGCCATGCCATAGACTTCTCCACAAGAAACAGTTCTCTCATGGCTTTTAACGTCCACAAATAGCAGCCACTCAGAAATCTGCAATTGTGCAGTCCCTCCCATCTTTTGCTGTCTTCCCACAGCTGTATTTATGAGCCATGTCAACTTATGGGATACTATTTNCTGTCAGGCAGATGCTGCAAGATGAGATGTTTAAATTAGTTCAGGTAAGAGCATGTAATTATTTTAAGTAGTCTTCATGGTACCAACTGTGTTGTTAAAAAATGGAAATAGTTACTGTTTTAAGGACCTTCTGTGTGTGGTTGGTTCAGTGCTGGCTAAATGCCAGTGCACCCACTAGAATATACTTACTCATTTCTTGCTGTGAGATAGGATTAAGAGGAAGGCAAAGCAGGCTCAAAACTTTAAAAGGGTATAAAGAAAACTTTATTGACAGTAACTCAAAGAAAGAGTAATAAGAATCAGAATAAAACCTTTAGAACACTTCTCCTCCCCTACAACCTTTTTTTTCTCACTCACAATGTACAGAAACAATTCAGTCAGTTTATCAGCTCTAGAATAGTCTTTCTTCCATTCACTTAGGGAGGGGAGTTGCCCTTGCCATGCCATAGACTTCTCCACAAGAAACAGTTCTCTCATGGCTTTTAACGTCCACAAATAGCAGCCACTCAGAAATCTGCAATTGTGCAGTCCCTCCCATCTTTTGCTGTCTTCCCACAGCTGTATTTATGAGCCATGTCAACTTATGGGATACTATTTTAAGGATGAGCTGTTCAAAAGCAGAGGTTATCTTTATCTATCTCTGAGATGATAATCTCTGGGAAGAGAGGTTTTCTTCTCTCCTTTGGGGCAGACTTCTTTGACTTCTCTTTTCTCTCTCTGTTCAGACTTCTCCTGGGATCACAACTACTTCAACATCTGTTTGCTTTAGCATAAATGCCTGTGCTTACATCTACAATTTGAACACTTCATGCCTCAATACTTTCAATGACTTACAGGGAAAAAGAGTCTGATGTATGAATTATATCTTCTCCATAACCTTGTAAGAGGATTTCATTCCAAACCTGAGGCATCTTCTCAACCCTCTCATCTGGGACTTAGTTTCTTCTTACCAACCTTCATGTTTCGTGTTGTTCTCTACATGTCTTTACTCTGTCCTTTTCTCTCACCTGAGGGAGGATTGAAGGTCTGCAAGTCTTATCTATGCCCTAAAAGAGTTAATATCTCGCCCAGGGCCTGCAGATGCTCACAGGATCCCTGCCAGGGGGGCCCAGAGCGCTCACAGTGATGGATTTTCAGGCCGCACTGGGGCTGTGTCAGAATCTCAGGGGGCCCAGGCCAGAACAGCAGTGGCCACTCTGGCTGCATGGCTGTTCTCTGTCCCTTGCTGCATTCAATTCCATCCGCAGGGCCACTCTCTGCACGGGTTACAGAGCTGCCTCTGGTGGTTTTTTTGGCTGCCATGCTGCAGGGAGGGCTGGGATCTCAGCAGCCAGGCTAGTACTCGGTAGCCAATGGCCTCCCTTCTTCCTGCCTGGCAGCCGCTGGGCCCAGCCCAGCCCTGTTGCCAGGCCAGAAGGGAAAGAGAATTCCTGGGGTTTGTTCATTTTTACATGTGTGTTCACAGAGGCAGGTCTAGTTTTTAATTGACTCTTTAGTATTCTCAAAGCTAGCCAGCAACTGGTTTTGCTAGACACAGAGGAAGCTCTCAGCAGCTCCTCTCAGAAAAAATCACTTGTATGGATGGCTCCAGTGCAAAACCAGCACAGGCTGATCTTTAAAGAGATTTCAAGTTCCATGTTAACCATTGTGAAACTTACTTTAGGCTTAACTATTGCTTTTAATTCAAGAAAATGAGTGGTATGATAATAGATCTTTGAGTGTGTTTTAGCTCACATAAGTCAATGTCCTGTAATAGTTTACACTTGGAAAAATTCTGAGGCTGTAATAGCTTTTCAACTGTGCTAGGATTTAAGTGTTGGTAATATGTTGAGCCAATTTTATGTGACCTTACATTTATTGAAACTTCACAAAAAATTGAAGATATTTTGTTTTGCTTTAGCACAACCTGTCTGTGGCAGGTATTTATTGTATCTTACAAGGAAGTTCAAAACAGTAAACAGTTATACAAATTAATCATTATTGAATCATCCCGCTGTTGTGATGTTGTCTGTTTTGTCACCTGATAGTGAATAGCTGTAAGATAGCCTAGACATTTTTGCCAAGATTTTTGTTGAAGTTATTGGCATTGTTAACTTTGTTCATGTGTGTATTCAGCTCCAGCAGATCAACTTCATGAGTTTAATGCAATTAGTGCAGTCATCCTTTACCAATGTGCCAAATGTGCAACAAGTATTACAGCAGCATCCGTTGGTTCACCTGGCAGGGAGCCAGCCTGCACACACTGCTGAAAGTAATGCTTCTCCAAAAACACAAGTGCCCACTCAAGAAGAAAAAGGAAAAACTGGTCAAGAGAGCACTGTTTTTCAGCCAAGGAAGAGTGTAGAAGATGAAAGCAACAATGGTCGAATAAAAGTAGGTATATCAAAGCATGGTTTATGAAGAATTTTCAGTATATCTGGTATGTTATCTATCCTGTTGAGTTAGTAAATGTGTTAGTAGTGATTGGTGTAGATAGAAGTATTTTTGTGCATATTTAGTGCATGGTTGGTATGTAAGTACTGGTTTGTTTGCTTTTCTCATTTAGAATCATCCAGATAAGAGTGCCTCTTTGACATTATTTGAAAGCAACAGCAAGGAAACAGGATTAATGTCACCATCCCAAGATTTGTATTCTTCAGTGCCTACTAAACCACTTCATCTCCTAGCTCCTTCCTCAGGCATCCCAAAAAACGTGAAGCTTATCCCTGTTGAAAAAAAAATTAGTTACTCAAATGGATTTCCTTTGCTTAAGCTGGAATCAAGTTATCATGTCAAACCAGCATTTTTATATCCAGCAGAAATGTCATCAGCATTTGCCAGGCCACCCCCAGTACCACGAGTAGCTTGGAGTTCATCAGATTCCTTATGGAACCATCAGTCATCATATGCACAAAGAAAGAGTAAGGCAGAGGAAGATTTCCACAGAAGTAGATACAACCCTGAGATTTCAAGACAAAAGCATGGGGAAAAGGAGAGATGGGCAGAAACAGTGTGTGAGGGTCCTCCCAAACATCTGAATTCAGATCAGTGTGAAGGACAGCAAGAAGATTCATCTCAGCCACAGTTCCCTGAAAATGTGAATGTGTTCAAAGCACCAACCACTCAGAACCTGGCTGCTATTCCACTGTTGCACTTGCAACTTGACCCAGTACCTAGAGTTCCACCAGCTGTAAGGCAGCCAATCACTACTACTTTAATACCTGTTAAACCTGCAGCAAAGGATGCTGACACCAGAGAAACACGGTGGGATGCAGGAATATCACTACTTCAGATTAATTTACCTCAGAAAAAGAAGGTACTGAATTTTAATAATTTTTTTTCTAAGTTGTAATGTTTTGTCAGTTTCATGGTTTCTTAGTCATTCACAAGTAATTTCATGTTTACAGACTTTGAATTTGAAATTGTTCAGCACAGATACCAGGAGGGATCTAGAACTAAGGATACCTGCTTATTGACATGTCAATATAAGGCAGACTGCAAGCCTGAAAGTGTTTATAACTACATTAGATTGATTCTACATTCCATAGTTCATCAATGTTCAGCCCACTGGTAATGAGCATGAAGAATTTACTGTCTAAAATACTGGACAGTATTTGTACAGTAAATCAATAGGGTTTTTTCCTAGAGACATTATAATAGAATTACTTACAGAAACAGAATATGGTGAAAAATCCTGTTTTGCAGGGCAGAAATGGAACGGTAAAAGGCTTGGTAAGAAAGTATTATGGATGCTGAATACCTGATTTTGAAAAATAACATTTTGAAAAATGTTGTTTTTTATAGACTGACATGCTTGCATATCCCAGTTGAGAAGAATGGAAATGCTTTTCCTTGAAAGGTGCTTCTTCAGTCCTTGTCTACATTAGACGGTTCCTAATTTCACCTTGAACTACCTACATATGAAAATGCAAATATTAGTGAAATAGGTTCTGTGGAGAAGATTCATGTTCTCTGTGGAGAAAATTCATACCTTTTAATTTTCAGAAAATAGTTTACACATGTACATATTGGCAGAGGTTCTGTTCTGATGCTATTAATACTGCATTCCTGTGTTCTTTCCAAAATGTTGCAGGAGTTTTGTTTATGTAACTGAAATCCAAACTGGACTTTCTTCATCCAATCTGACTGGAGTTCTCCTCCCCATTTTCTATCTTTCTCTCTCTCTTTGAACCCTCTTAGGCACCAAATCTCATCCCACTTCAAGATCTCATTGCATTTGAACAATGCCACAAACATCATTCTGTGCCCAGTAGTTCCTCTGGACAAGACCAAACCAAACCTATCCAGCTACTAAGAACTGATGTTGAACCATTTGAACTTAAAGATGTGCAGAACAAAAGAAAAAGGCAAGCCAGATTTTTAAAGTGGAACTTCATTTTGACAGTCTAACTGGTAACTTGTACCTTCTAGCTTTGGCATCAGAGGGAGTGTATTCTCTCAGCAGAGAAAAAAATAGCAAATGTTAGTAAAGACACAGCAGAAGTGTATCATTAGGATGTGAGGAGTTCTTGCTCTTAGGAGATTGATAGGAAGAAGATTCAAGAGGAAATATTTTTCATTCCACTGTGTTTTAAAGTCTTGTTGTCTTCTGACTGTTTGCTGTACTCTCTTAATGAAGTGCTCACTCCTTACACAGTGAATTTTAGTAGACTGCTGTCTGGGCTGCATATTGTCACTGTCATCTTCAAGAAAGAAAGGATTTTATGCTCTTTCAGTATAATTAAATATGTAGGCTGTTTTTAATACAGACATTGATTGACAAAATTCCTGCTGAAGCTGAGTTGTTTTGTTTTGGTTTTTTTTTTTGCTAGGTATGTTATTTATAACTTCCAAAATTGATCTTTTTGATGTTAATTGATTTCACAAACAGTTGAAACAGTTTGTTTAAGCTGCTTACATATCTTTGCTCAGTTCTTCTGGAATGCTGACAGAATGTTCTGGAATAGAATACTTGGTTTCTTTCAGTTATGATGCTTTTAATCATCTCATTTGGAGCAGAGGCTTAAGAGGAGTTTTTCACTATTGAAGTGAAAACTTGCTATACAAGTAACTGCAGATAGACTTTAGGATACATTTTTGATAGTATCTGTGAAAGTGCTTAAAGCTATAGTTGCTGTCATATTATCTGCTTGTCACATATTAATGAAGAAGTTACAGTTGCTGTTGTGTAATCTGTTTGTCAGCTAGTAATTAGAAAGTTACTGCTGTGTAATTGAAGTTTGCTTCTTATAGATTCCATATGGGCATTTAGTGTAGTAATTATTAATTATACACAAGATATAGATGTGAAATATTATGAGGTTTGTTGCATTTAATATAAATAGCCTATTAGACAATTAATAGATTTTATTGTAATTGCTGGTTCTTACAACATTTTCGAGTAGTTTTCAAGCAGGCAGAAATTGTGATTTGAGCTGATCTATATGCAGCAGCTGTTTATCTTTTCCAGTCTTTATTTCAGTGTTTATTTCTTAATAGTAATTTTCCTAGAAAACAACGATAGGTATTGTTATTATTTCAATAATTTCTTACTCTTTACCTGTAATTAATATGTTGACAGTAAAAAGAGGCGTAGTAAGAAGCAACTGAAAGAGAAGGAGGATAAGAAGAAACCAAGCGTGTCCTTCCGTCCAGACGACTCCATCATCAGTATCAGTGACACAGCAGTGGCTTCTGCATCAGAGACTGGGGTATAGAATTATGGTTTTTTCTTAGCTCTTAGACTTTTCCATTCAAGTATTAGCAGAAAAGAAAGAGAAAACTATAAACCAAATATACTCCTCTTCCAGGCTCTAGCCTACAAACAGTATGCATATTTTTAATTCATATACTTGCATTTTCTCTAAACTGGGGATTGATTTTTATAAAGGATTCCAGGGTTGCTATTTTTTTTTTTCTAGAACATAAACTTATTTTGATGGGATATAAGTCTGCATGTACGTTTGTAGTAAATACATATAAAAATGTTAAAAATTAAAAAGAATATATTTTTCCTAGTAGTGACAAAGTGACCCAGGCATTATTCTTTCCATGTGGGCCTGGATGTATGACAATATAAGAGTAAGGATGTGCAGCATTGGAATCTCAGTTTTGTCTCAGTCCAGACTCTGAAAAAAGAAAGCCTTCATCCAGCTGCGTTTTGATTAGGCCTTTTTAATATCTTTTGGGTTTTATCCTTACAAGTACCAAATTTCAAGCTACAACACTACCAATTTAATGCTGGATCACTATCCAGAGCTGTTTTTCTGGTCCATGCCATACTTTCTCTGAGACTGTATTGCAGCACAGCAGCTGAAGACCCTCACCAGATCTGGAGATGTTCAGGGTACAGCAGGGGTAGGATAGACTCAAAGAGGAATAAGGAATTTGTGTTACTGGACATCACCCAAGGAACATAAGAGAATGTTACATAGTCAGTAAATTCCACTAAGTGGAATAGATCAGAGGAATTAAAACAGGTGTTGAGAAAAGTAAGTGACAGTTATTTCTTTTTTTTTCCCCAAATCATTATTCATATGAGGTATATTGGGTAGTTAACATCACAAGAAAGCCTTTAATCTGCACTGGAACTGTTTTTAAAGATGGTTCTTTTTTTCCTTATATTAGGATCACAAACCAAAATCCACATCTTATGTTCAAGATGGTTTTTTCACATCAATGGGCAAGTACAAGTCTTTTTAATGCTTTGAGTTCTCAAAAAAAAAAATCAAGGAGCATTAGTCTGTTAGAATTCACAGTAAAACTCTACAATAATCCACGTGTTAAAAACTAGGATAATGTGGTTGTGGGCAATAGAGGTTTCTGTCTTATGGGATCTTCCCCCAGACCTTTCAGGATGTACAACAAATTCTCCAGAATTTTTGGGAGACACTTGGTTTTTTTTGGGATTGGTATGGAGAGAGGTGCAGGCAAATTTAGAATCTTATACAAATTATCTGAAGATTCAGAATGGTTTTCCCAAAAATTTTAGAAGTATTTTAATTTTTCTTCAAAATGAGTGATAATCTTGTATTTATGTTTATAAACAATAGAGTTAATGAAATAATAGCAGTATGTCAAGTTAATTTAATTAGCTGTGGTTGACAGTAATTTCTGTTCTTGTGATTAATCAAAATAATTCTGTAAACATTTCCAATCCTAAATTTTTTAAGCATTTTAAAAATATATTATTCCAACATTGTTTGCCTGCATATTCTAATTACACAAAATTTAGGGCTCTTGTAAAAGAAACTCAATGCATGCAATGTTTCTAGCCTGCAACGCGAAGACCAGGCCTGTGGAAATATTTCCTTCTTTATAGTATGTTAATTTATGACAATATTTAGTTCTGTCACAGGACAAAATGCAATTTATTCTCTGAAATTTGGCCTTAAAGAAATGCAAACTCTGTAGAAACAACAATAAAGAAATGAAGACATACGTGTCATAAATGTTCCTCCCCTCCTTTTAGACTGTTACTGTTTAGCATACTAAAATATTTAATTTAAAATCACATATCTAAACTGAATCTTGCTTTTAACTGAATGTAACATTGTAAGTGTCAGTTGTTTATTCACATAAACTTGGTAGCATGAACTTTTCTTGGAATCATTTATGAGGTATGCTTAGAGAAAAGTTAAAAGTTATCTGTCATAAATACAAGTAAGAAAATGTTGGAGCCTATAGTTGTGAGTTAGTATCATTGCTTTCAAAGATGTCTAATTTTTATATCATTAATAGACACCTATTTTGTATTATCACATTTTAGATGCAATGGATAAAGCAAGTATTACCTCAGCAGATCTGCATTATTTGGCTTCTGTAGGAAAAAAACCAGCAGAAACTCAAGATGCAAGTACAAATACTAGCCCAGGTAAGTGCTATACAGGTCATCTACAGAAACCAACTGTTTCTGGTGTTGTTTCTTGATTAGTTGTGCTATTTGATCATTTTTCAAAATGCAGCAAGTTTGTAAAGGGGAAGCATGTTTTTGTGCAGTTTTCTTGTTTCAAAAAGAATTAAACTAGAAAACAATGGAATGTAAATTATAAAGCAGTAATTAAAATAATTATAATTAAAAATATTACTGACACAGTTATGTAAGAATCTCTTCATGCTTTCTGTAAGTCACTTCTGCTGACTTATCTAAATGCATTTTAGACAATGTTTCACACTTGACTGAATTTGCTTTCTTTTCTCTCCCCCCATTTTTCTTTGATTGTGAACTGGCAAATCAGAAATGTACACTCAGGTAATGCCACTGGTAACTTTTTTTTATGTAAACTCATGCATTCTGGTCTTCTTTTTTTCCAATCAAGTGCTCAAATCATATCAGGATCATGGGATCGGTGGTGGAAATGAGGTTTCCAAAGTTCAAAAAAATGAGCTGATAACGTCTGTTCCTGCATCAGGTGTGGCTGCAGTCTTTCTCCACTTCATTTGTTGTTTGAGAAGTCTATAAAAAGTGTTACTGTTCTAGCATAGGTTTTGTACCTGAGACAGCTTAATGTAGGGGGTAGGTAACATGCTAATTTATCTGACTTCTTGAAACCCAATCCTTATTTTGTGGATTTTAGCTTGATTTTAGTGCCCACTTAATCTTTAGATTTAGTGTAATGTAGACCAAATGAATTGGTCAGTGGGATGTTAAAACAGAGCTCATGAAATTGAACTGCAGTAGCATTGTTCCATAAATATATTATATAGATTTCAGTACCCAACTATTTTCCCTATGGTACCAAGAGAGCATACTAATTTTTCCGTTATTGTAAAATTCGAAAGTGTTTTTCTGTTTGAAGATAATTTTAGTACATCACATGACTCAATTATAGATAGTTTTAATAGAGGTTTCTATCTGAGTAATCTAATTTCTTTGGATTAACTAGAGATGCAGATTTTTTTTTACCTAAGCAGGAGGGACTTAGATATTAATAGCAATCTAGATGGCAGCTTAGTCAAAGCTTTTCTTACCTTCTAGAGAATACAGAGCTGTTTCCTAATAGTCAGAAGTTTTTGTGGCTTTTACTGTAAATCTAATAACGACTATTATTATTTCTTTGTAGAATCATCCAGTTCCTCTGAAATACTACTGCCAGAAATGTATTTAAACCTAAGTTTCCCCACTGAAGTGAATGAAAAACCTTTATCATCCCTTCTGTCAGATGCACCTGATTTGGTTAGTGATCTAATGTACATATGGCTTAAATGCATTTTAAGTATTCTGTTTGTCTCCATGTATTTGGGTTCTTTGTATCTGCATGAGTCAGTTCTGTAATATGGTAGGGAAGATTGTATTTATGTTGTTCCCAAAACAAAAAGCCTTTCATCTACAAATGTCAAGAGGTAAACACAGGAAATGGTGAACAATGCACTATTAGCAGCTCATTCAAAACACACACTGTATAATTCTTCATTATCTTGTTGTTTAGCATAAACAGGAATATATCAGTGTGATTGATATTGAAGACAGTGACATCCTTAGCAATTTGCCCATGAAACCTGAGTCTGCAGAAGAGATAGCTGCTGAACAGCAGAATGAGAAGCTTGAAATTCCATCTACTGCAAAACTTCATCACACAGCAGCTTCTGTTACTAATGCAGTTCCACCTGGAGCACTTCAGAAGCAAGGTAAACCATTTCAGTTTTAAATCCAAGAAAAAGTAATACTTTTGTTGTAATACTCCCACAGAAAATCTGCAGCCTTTTCCCAATTAACCTCATGGTTTTTTAGTCTTAAACATCAACATTGATACATTTGACTTCTTTTATAATGATTCTTGCCTTCTAAAACACCCTATTAGGTATGGCACATTTATGCCTAATTACTTGCAGTATTTAGGTGCTTGTGGCTTATTCAGTGATATTGGTGCATTCCTTTTTTTTTATTAAGATGATCATCAGAAGAATGTGTCAAACAAATTGCAAAAGAAAGATAAGTCAGATTCTGCTGCAGATATTGTAACTTGGAACATAGTACATGAAGATGGAGGAGCTCTTCCTTCTTCAGAGCTTCCATCCAAACTAATTGAAAAAGAATACTTTTCCACAAAGCAGAAAGAAATGGATATGCAGTTACAGATACTAGAGAACATAGCAGAAAATATGGAGCAGGATTTCAGAAAAAGCAAAATGGTGAGTGGTAATTGTTGGTTTTTAAACAGTTTATTTTTTCAACTGAAGACAAAGCTTCCATTTTGGACCGTTATGTTCTCAAATCTGCTTAGTATCTGTTGAGAGATATTGAGAATAAGATGTATTTTATATATATATAATATTTGTAATATTTTATATATATAAATATTACCTGTAATATAATACAAATTTTGCATATATGTATATGCAATGTTCTTTCATATTTAGTGCTGAATCTGTTGACTGACATGGCTGCTTATAATGGACCAAATGTTGGCCATAATGGTGATGTTATTAGTGATAATGGCAGAACATATTTAATTTCTTAAATTCTTTAATTTAACATATTTAATAAATTTTCACAATTATTAAATTTAATAACTATGTAACTGAGTTCATGCTGAGCAGGAGACGTTTTTTGGCAAAGACTTCTGCAGTTATGCCTCTGCAAAATATTGTGTGACTATTTCTGGAACCTGATCCCATTTATTTAATAAAATATTTGTATTTTTGCCATCTTTATAAATCCTAATGTGGAAGTAAAATAAAATTGGGCTCTGATGGATTTTTTAGGTCTCTTCTAACTCAGGGTATTCTGTGATTCACAGAAATGTAAAGACCTCATTGTGTCACTTACACACAGTTATTACACTCAGGTGGATTATTTAATCACTTACATTCTTTGTCAAGGTTGTTATTTAAGTCAGATTTTTTAAAAGCCTGTAGGGGAAAAAATCTTGATATATCCTGTATTTGTTTCAGCATTTCATAGCACTTGGGTTTAAAGACTTCTGGGTATCTAGCCAAATCCTGAAGAAAACCCCTTTTTTTTTGCCTTTCTTTTTAGTTCATACTAGTTGGTCATTCCTTTTATAACAATTACTCGTGTATTACATGTCAGTTATGAGATATGTTCTTTTTGAGACTAGTGCTCAGTAAAATGTCTCACTCTTGTGTTAGTTTTAGTTTTCATTTTCTAGTTTGAAACTTCAGAAATTATGAAGATAGTGGAAGTATTTTAATATCTGTGGGTTTTAGATAAAATATATATTGGAAAACTTCAGCTGCTTTAAACTGAAGTTTTAATATGATCAGTGGAGTAAAACTGTTCAAACAAATAATAGAGTTTATATGTATTTTTCTCAAAGTAAGTATCCAGAAGATTGTATTTTTTACATGAAATTAATCTACTTGAGCTACTTTGATTCCTGAACTTTTTTGTTTGTTTTCAGTCAGAAAACTGCATTAAAACGTTCAAAATATTCTCACAAGAAAAATATATTTAAAGTGTACTTTGCATAAATATCTGTGGTGTATTTCTTCAAATACCTTGAAGAAAGTATCATTACCTAATTTTTGGGTTTCACTTACAGTTAGTGAAGCTGATAGAAGATTTTGAAATGGCTGATAATTCAGACCTTGGTGCTCATCCTGCAGTCTCTGAAGCTGCTGGAGTCATTGGTGCAGGTATGTGTCAAATTAACAGGATAATAAATTTGTGATGGAATATGCATCTTAAATAACTTTTAGTTACCATGGACATTTAATGCAATCCCTAAAGGTGTTACTGAAACATAAACCAAAAATACCAGAGAAACAAATAAAATAAAAGGTAGCCAATCTGAATACTGAGTTATAATATCTACTGGTTTTATTACAATCTTACATCAGCTTAACTGTTTACTAGAGCAGATGTATTGAATGATTTATTGTTTATTTGACAAATTACTATGTAATACCTACTTATAGCTACTGGACTGTGCCAAGATAGTCTAATCCACTTACGGAGTTAATACAAAGCCAAGTGGTGGAACCAAATCATGGCTATATCTGTAACCATACGTAAGACGATATTTAGGATGTCCTTTAGACTCACCCAGAGCAACTCCTGGTTCAGTCATTTTCTTTGTGTATGCAGGACTGGTTCACACAGCACAGCCCTGGAAGTGCCCTTCCATAGGGAGGCACAGCTGATCCAGGTCCAGGCTGTTGTAGGTGACAGATAAATTAAAAATGCCACTAACCAAGATATACCATAGTTTCTGTATTTTGATGATTCACTATTGGTCTACACTAAGTACAATTTTGTTTTTTTCCACAGAATCAGAACATCATTTGACGGGCATGATTTTTGAAGATGTTATAGATGATCAAAAGGAGAGCTTAAACTTGAAATATCCTATGCCCAGTTCTACTACAATGGATGCAAACTCTTCTGTCTCTTCACACTTGGCTTCTAAGTTTCCCAGTGGCCTGAAGTCACCTTCTGGTATAATCTTTATTGTATATTTTCCCCCTTTGCATCTTTTAAAAATAAGTAAACCTTTTCTTCATGCTGTAGTACTTCCTCATGGCTGTTACACAGAATGTTACATAACGCAAATGAGCTCATTAAAGTCAGGCATGAGTCTTTCTAGATTGCATTATTTAGAATGGCTTCATTGATGTGCTCTGATAATGAGTTTGTTACATGACATAACAGTATCACTAAGCATTGAAACAGTTCAGTACTGAATCATACTTGCACTCAAATTCACTGTTATTGAAAGAAAATGGTCAGAATTCGGTCTGTTTCTGAAACCCATTACTGTGCTGATTTGCATTTATTTACCTAAGTGAATATAAATGACTGTGATATCACAGAACACTCAAAGCTTCCTCCAAAAGCTGTCTTGATCATCTCTGTTATCTGCCTGTGTCTAGAGAGGTGATCTGTCTGTTAAACCCAGCCTACATCAGCAAAATCAATTGATTTATTTCTCTGTTCAGTAACTCCTGTCTGTGTCCTAAAAGATTATTTTGTGAGGGCTGATCATTTTGAAAACTGAGGGTAAATTGATTTTTGCAATTATGAAGACTGCAGTAGCATTAAAAGGAGGACAAAAAATCATTCTGCAAGCAGCCTGTTGCCTGAGGTTAAAAATGCAGTTGTATTGTTTTCTTTGTGTGTTGCCTGCAGTGCTCGCAGTCAGGCTCCCAAAAGTGGTATGTGCTTTGTACATGTGAATGTGCGTTTGATAGCCACTTTTATAGCAATCTATCTTAAAAGGTATAAAAACATGTTTCCTGTGTCTGTATACAGCACTAGTGAATCTTAATTAGTACACACACCCAGTTAAGTTTTGAAAATAGTAATAGAGTTTTCTGAGTATAAACTTGTTATTTGCAAGCTAAGAAAACTATAGGTGATACTAAGTTACAACTATAATTTTTTGAGATGGAGAGAGTAGTTTAGGAGAGGAAGCAGTGCTCTTCCTTCCAAGACAACCATACTGCTCTTCAGTTGCATCTTCTGAATTCCAAGCTTCTTCTGAGTACCTGGATTCCTCAAGTAAGTGTCAATCATTAATTTTCCAAGAAACACTGTATAATTAATTGGAACAGATTATTTCCAGTTAGTTGGTCATGGCAGAAAACTGTCAGCAGTGACGATATCTTCCTAGCAAAACTACCCACAAAAGCCAGGAACTGTTAATTAATGAGCCTCTGTGCTCACCTGGCAGTCAATGTCATGTTGTCTCACAGGCTGTTAAGCTTATGTACAATATTAATTTATTTTTAATGTCAACTGTCAAATGTCAATTGAGGTTGACATGTTTCTGTATTTTATCCCACAGGATATTTAACATATGTATGATTAGTGTGTGTACAAGTGCAAAGATATTATTAACAAGGATTGTTTCTGTTTCAGGTTCTCACATATGCAGAGATCTATGTCCTGGGTATGTATTTTGAGACTGGTGTTATTGACAGTACCAAAAAGGTGACTGTCAGGATGGAATCATCACTTTATAAAAATCAAGTATAAGTTCAAACTTAATAAAAGCCCGTTTGTCAGCTAATTTCAGGCATTTACTCTGACTTTGGTGGTGCCTGTTAGATTTATTACATGCAAAAGCTCTGGAAGCATTCGAAGTTCTTTTCTAATTAAAAGTATTGGAACTGTTAATGAAGATGGTGCTGTTGTCTCTGTGCATTTGTTATTTCTCCTATTTGCAAACCACTTTTCAGCAAAATACATGCAACTGCTGTGGGTAGTTTTCCATGAAGGCCAGCTATCACCAGAAGGTTTTTAAAGTCTTACTGTGTGAATAGTTTAAAGCAGACTGAAGATTTCAAAACTGGGAAGAGCCTGTGCATTAAATAAAATGTCCTGACATATATATTTTTACTTTTAGCTACTGTTAGTCTTCCGAATCCAGTAGAAAAGAATAGCTAGTTTCCTTTCTTCCCAGTCATTCTGCTTCGTTACTCATCTGTATTGCTTTGCTTGAAGCATAGCAATAAACTGAATGGTTTATCCTATTTTTCTAGTATTTTAAGTGGAGCTGGTTGTTGTGACTGAAGTAGATTAGGAAGTGATTACATAAGGTGGAGTATGGGTATGAGGCAAAACTTGAGCAGACACTGATAGCTTGTAGTCCTAAACTATGAGATTTGTTTTTTACTGGGAGCAACTGATTGAAAAAGAGGAAAAGAAATGAGGAGAATTTAGGTGAAGCTGTGCTCTCACTGACACTGATTCTTGCTCAGAAGCTCATTGAGATTGGGGTACCATTGAAACTGGTAGCCCATAACCTTATCTTCTCATGAGCAGCAATGCAAACCCTGTGGTGCTCCTGGCTGCCAGGCTCAGCCTCCTGTGGGCCAGCCATGTTCACACACCAAAGCAGAGCTCAGGCATTTCAGTTGTGGATCGTCCTTCTGATGGGACAATCAGGTCTTGCTACTTCTGTCCTCATAAAAGCTGACTCAGGTGTACTAATCCAGTAGAGATGTGGGGAAAGAATATTCAGTCCAAAGGCTCTATGTGAAACAACCTGGATATTGTTTTAAGTATAAAAGGAAGGGGTTTAACTTGTTGTTTTTACAGGAATGTTCTACATTAATTTAGTAACAGCTTTCTCCCCTACCTAACATCAAGCTCTTTAGAAGATCCCCTGCAAATTGCTGGTCTGAGTGATGTTACTGATGCTGTGAATGATCGTGTGGTAGAAAGTGACACCTCTCTGCTGGAGCTGGGCTTTGCAAGAACACAGGCTAAGAAAACCTCTAGGTAATACCATGGCTGGTTTTTGTTGTGTGTTGCTTAAATCATTTTAACCCTGGTTATTCTTGTGGTTCACACCCTGTAAACAATGGAAGTAAGTATGTGGTTTGGTGTTAATGGGACTAGTATTAGAACTTGTAATCACCACAAATCTACTGGTCATTATTGTCAAATGTACTAATTGTTTCCTAGTATTCTGGTTTTGAAATTCTTCCTTCCTATTAGCTTGTTCCTTCTTCTGCTAGGTATAGGCTGGAGCACAACTGGTTTTATACAGCAGATTCAGTTCAGACTTTCAGATCTTTCAAAGCAGTTCTGAAAGACAGAACAGAAATTTCCTGCCAGTAGCAGAGCAGCTTCAGAAACTTCGAGCCCAAGATTCCAGCTTGTCATGCTCCCCTCCCTGTTGGAGATTTCTGCACCTTCCTGACTGTCAGTTATAAAATCAGCTGTGTTTTTTCCTGAGAGAAGTCAGTGACAATGACTACTGCAGTTTGTGATATCAATTGCTGACAAGGCAAAAAAATACAGCTGTTCAGGTCACCAGTCTGCTGCATTGGTGACACAGTTCCCACCAGTTCAAGTTCTAGTTCTATTATCTGAATGTAGCTGACAAGTAAAAGAAAAGTTTTAGGAGATGTCTTGGAAATAACTTGTTTACCAGGATTTTATTTAGTAAAAGTTTGCAAAAGAAAATTTTCCCTCTTGTTTGTTACTTATGCTTCCAGCTGTGTCAGAATTTTAAAGGGTTTTCAATGTTTTTGTTATATCATGTAGTTGCCATTGTTTGCAATTTACAGGGTGTGCTAGATTGTTTCCTGTTTACATCTGCCCTCAGGGTTCTTGATTCTGCTTCTGGGCATTCTCAAAGAACAGAAAAGGAAAGGAAAGAGATACAAACATGGATGAAAAGAAAGCAACAGGAAAGAATGAGAGAATATTTGAAGAAACTGGATGAACAAAGACAGAAGGAACATCATCCATTCAACCTGAGAAAGAATTCGGTAAGAATAACAGGTGTATTGAAGAGTAACTGTTACTTTTTACACAAGTGTTGATTATTCAGGTTAGATAATGAGAAGGCTGGGAGTGGTGTGGGGTTTTTTTTCCTATTGTTATGTAGGGTTTCTACATGTATGATTTTATTTTATTGGAGCTGGCCATAGTTGTGCCAGATAAGTAAATACACCAGTGTTCTTCACAGGCTGCAGTGGTGACCACTGGCTGCAGGTGGCTATTACAAAGTAATGCAGGTGGCTCTCAAATGTAATGGATACAGCTGCAACATTCCCTGATGAGAGATGTGTTATCCAGGGAGTGATAGCTACAGCAGTTCTTAAGATGTGTTTATGCCTTGTTTCATCTTCCCACATGCCTCCCAGAGAATTTAAAAAGTAGAGTTCAGATGCCAGCATCCTTTACAAACATGGCAGGATACTGAGAGCAGCTGTCACTGTCACCCACACAGGGGTGCATGCAAAAATCATAAGAGGTCAGCAGAGATGCTAGAATATGCCATATATGTCAAGTATCATACGAAATTTTTTGTTGAAGGCTGATTTCAATGAACAGTCCACTCCTAGAATTTTTACATTTTAAATTGAATTAGTAAAAATACATTTATGGCCTAATCTGGAAATTTTTCTGTGCTGTAAATAATAGAAAATTTTAAAAACCATACAAAACCACTTTAGAAGACATCTTCCAATCAGTATTAACTCTTAAAATATGCATTTGCCATCTGGATGCCTTCAGGACCTGAAAAGACCCTGCTGAGTCACTGGAAGTTCTGGAGTTACAGGAGATGAGACCCAACAACACCAAACATATTCCTATACTTTCTACTTGCTGAATTCAGGATATGCCGTAAATACTTCCAGGCTGAAGCTCTACTTGTTTTAACTCCCAAGCAGCAAATATACATACACAAGTTCCCTGTAATTAAATAATTCATTTGTTTTCACTTTCAGAAAAAGTAACAGATCTTTGTGAAATAAAGTATTTCTACTAAAAGATTAAGCAATTATTCTGAACTTAACTGGAGTGCTCTTCTGCACATGTGTGGAGAGAAGTGGTTTAAGAAAAACGGGTACTGCTTCTCCCTTTCCTGTGTTGTCAGCCCATTAATGTACACTTGATGCTTTTGCTATGGGCTCTTCTCCTGAAATCATTAGTGGAGGGATTTTCAGCTTTCAGTGGATGGTTTGGGATTGGTTTGGATTTTTTTTTTTTAAGAAGAATTAAAAACTTCAAATTGTACTCTAACAAACACAGGTCAAAGTGCAACCTTGTCCTGTTTTATATGTCCGTTATTAGGAACATCACTGATTTTTAGGAAACTGGAGGTGAGGCCATTTGAAACTTTGAGCTTGACTGTGAGGACATCTCCTTAGGAATGTTAATATTTTAAGCATATGAGGTAAGGAAGATGTGACTGTAGGATTTCAGTATATTTTTTGAGACTGCAAAGTTATAGAGACAATCTTTCTTGAATTTCCTGGTAGGGCCATATGCTTTCATATTGTTTTTTTTTTTCCTGAAGAGTTTCTTAAACAATAACTTTCAAGTCAAGTAAGTACGTTTTGAGAGTGAGAGACTGGAATGAGACCACAGTACATAATTAGTTAAAGATTTTTATACTTTCTTACACAGCATCATCATCCTACTTCAAAGGATATTAGAGTCTTCCAGAAGAAGAAAGAAGAAAAAGACAAGTGAGTTGCTTTTAAATCCTTATTTTTATATTAGTTCTCCAGTCCATAGAAAGATGTAGAGATAGTTTCAACTATATTGCTTGTGAAACTTCAAATATGAATGAAATTTCAACCAAAAGCATAAATAATTCACGTTTGCTTTACCATTTAGGAAAACTCTGAACATTTTTATCCTTTGACTATATTTGTTGCTTTCCAAATACCATTATTTGTTTTCTTTCCCCAACATTTACTTATTCATTCTGTCAAACCCTTCGGTAAGAAATGTTCTAACTTTTTGCTAATGATCTCTTAAAAGGCTTAGTATATTTTCTGTGAAATCTTGTTTAAAAATTTTCTTCATGTAGCCTTACAGAACTCACAAACCAGCTGTAGTGAAATGAGTGACAGTATGAGGTAATGTGTAATATTATATCTCCACAGAGCCCTGCTGTCTGAGCATCACAGAATCAGAGTATCACAGGCTCTTTCCCTGATGAATGAAATGTTATCTGAAACAGTGACATCGCCAGCAAGTGATTACAGAACATTGTCCAGCACAAGATCAGCTCAAGCTTACAGAAGGAGGAAGGTGGCATCTAGTACAGGGTAACACTCTAAGCATTAAACCTCCTCTGTTCTACTGGTGTCTTTACTTTGCTCCAAATTTTGTAGCAAGTTTAGACAGGATTAGCTTGAGGCAAAAGTCATATGCTGGTGGAATCAAAGATACAATTTGTCTGGGTCAGAGGGCTCTCAAGTCACTGTTCCAGTACTGCAAACTAGTACTGGTAAAAGCAGTACTGCAAATCTTGGAGGGAGCCTTAAAAATGCCTTTTGGAGCACCAAATAAGCCAGCTCAAGAGTTGAGCTGTAATCAGTGTCCTAACCCATTCCACTCAACATCAATTCCTTCACAGTAAGGGTGGTTAAACACTGGAACAGGCTGAACAGGGAGGTGGTGGAGTCACCATCCCTGGAGGTGTGACTGGACACTTGCTGCCAGGGTCTGGTTGACAAGCTTGTATTCCCATTAAAGGTTAAACTTTATCTTGGGGGTCCTCTGCAACCTTAATGATTCCTCATGTTCCACTGGACTATAACCAGCAATGTAGACCTGAAGAGCATCTAACAGCAAGCAAGAAGCAAATAAAAATTCTACTGTGCAAACTCTAGACTTGTTCTCTTTCTTAATTTCTCATTACTTAGGATTTTACTTGTTCTTACTTTCATACTTTGTTTGTTGCCTTTTGGGGAGATGAGGGTATCTGAGTATTATGAACTGAGTTTGATGGTATTAATGCTACATGTGTGTATGTGTAATATAGGTGTATATTGCATTGTAGTGTTTCTTCTTTTATATATATATATATAATTTTATGCTTTTCAGAATAATAGGGAGAACTTTGTACTTACAGGGTAATCCTGTAATTTAATATTTCTGCTTCTCTTTTTCACTACAGTACCTTTTTTGGTTACAGTTCCAGCATACAATATTAAACTGAATGTAGTCAGTGCTGTGCAGAGGCTGCTGGTGGTGTCCAAGGGCAGTTTAAATGCATCAGCCCAGCCAGAATCAGATATGCTAAGGAACATCATGCAGGAATCCACTTAGGAGTGGCAGGAGCTACCAACTAAAAAGTTTTGTTGGACCTAAAGTGGCTCTCTGTAAAGCCAGTTTGATGTGTCTTCACTGTGATTGCAGCAGTTCTGATTCTGGTGAGGCTTACTGGCCCCACTAGCAGTGTGTGATGCTGGTCCTCAGCTAAGTGGGCTGAATGTGATTTCTCTGGCTTTTATGTCTCTTCTGAATATGCCCTGTGAGGTCTGAGTTGTGTGGAGAAATGGTATATGGTACACAGTAGCAAAGTTTAAGCTTTGTTGTGTCCATCTTTTTGTATTGTTGCAGAGGGCATCTGAACAGTCCTGTTCTGGCAGAAAGGAGCAGAACTGCTGCCAAACCTGGCTTTGGTCAAAAAGTACAATGTTTCACCCCAGCTCTTGGTTTAACACAGTCCAGGGGTAAGAACAGAACTTTTTTAATGAAGGCACATGTTGAAGAGGATCTTCAGGTGACTGCTGGATTTTTGGGAGGAATATCTGTGTGAAAAACCAGATTCATAATCCTGGATGTTTCCTGTCTTGAGGCTTTTGCAATTCTGCTGCTATTGTTTTGCTAAATGATTAGTTTTCTTGTCACTTCTCTTTAAATCCAAAGTAGTTTAAATTGCCATAGCAAGAGTACTGTGTAATCCAGGCAGCAAACCTGTAGATAAAAATTTCTAAGCATCTTTGAGTATATTTGATCTGCATTTAAAAAAGGAAATGCTTACTTTGTCTTTATAGGAAATGCCTGTATGCTCCTTCAGAAAAGTACCTCCAGAAGAAGACTGAGAAATGCTACAAATGCTTCTGTTAAGTCTAGACATTGTAAGTTACACAGAACAGTGACAGTGCTGTGTAATACGGGGGGGGGGGGG